>JAKOOJ010000003.1:112523903-113031403 GCA_022577455.1 Arizona elegans
ACCATCTGAAAAAGGATGACATTATTCTCATTCATTTTGTTATCCTCCACTCCGCTGAAATCATTGCTATGCTTTTGATGTTTTATTGTGGCTACTTCCAGGAGATTGTTGTTATGGGTTAGGAAAACACATATGTTTCATAAATGTTTGTAATATATAGTCTATATGCATAATGTTTTCTTGTGTCAAAATGAGGATACAGTTGGGCTGCTTTGTATGCTCCTGAATGTTCTACACCATCATTCTAAAGCAGAGGTCTTCAAACTTGGCAGCTTTAAGATTTGTGGACTTCAACTCCCAGAATTCTCCAGCCAGCTATGCTAAGTCCACAAGTCTTAAAGCTGCCAAGTTTGGGGACCCCTGTTCTAGCGTGTGGGAAGGATATTTTCTTTGATCCATGGACTCAGTAGTTCAGTAGTAATAGTCTGTTTCCTGGATTGGGCCTGCGTCCTCAGCTGCTCCCAACAAAAAGCCCTGAGCTGGGAGCAATTCACTCAAAGCAGGCAAGATCAAGTGTTTTCTCAGCTTCTGATGGCTTCTCCGCAATATTTGGGACAGCTTCCAGTTCAAGTGGTGCAATTTGTCTCGTTCTGTTCCACCGCTGCCTAACAAACAACGTCTTGTGTTATTTATACTGGCTTTCTGTCCCGGTCCTAAAATAGGACTAAATCCTCTACTTTTGGCCTGCCGCAGAATCTGAAAATTGAGCAGTGATTTTGAGCACTCATACAAGACCTTACAAAATGAATGAATTAAACCATCTTGTTCCTTGTACTTATCCAGTCTACCTTCTCCTGCTCTTCTTTCTTCCTCTCTTATCTGGAAACTTCTCTTTCTAGTCCCCATTTCCTACCCAATGATGCAGAATGGGGAAAATGAGCCTCTAGAGGGAGGAAAGACAGAGAGAAAAAAGAGAAAAGCATTTCTGTTGCAACCACTCAATTCTCAAATCAATTTGGGAAAAGGAGTAAAAAAATAAAATAAGGATTTTGGTAGAAGCCATAGGGATGTCAAATATAGCACCACTTTGTCACATCGATAATGTCATGACCTCCATAATATTATTTGCCTCTCTTGCTGTCGTGTTAAGAGTGCCCACACTAAGGAAAGACAGGTATTATGTAATGGTGATGGGCAAATTTAGAATGGCCCAGACTTGTGACATGTAGGAATAAATTAATCTGATCTGAGGAACATTTGAACTCTTCCATCAGGAATATGATTCTTCCTTTGCATTAAGAATATGTCTATAGCTTAAGTAATGGATGTTCTTGTTAACATGAGAAGTTTGCATCCAATCATATTTTGTCTGTATTTTGGGCATGTATATGATAGAATACAGGTTGCATAAAAAGTAATCGACTTATCAACAAATACACAGTTCCTTGGTAGCTTATTAATAAAGCTTCTACCCCCTTTGAAAAGGGGCCAGACAGAGAAGGATGGATTGGACACTTCAAGAAAGAATTTATAATTAATTATATCTGAAAAAAATAAGTTATATCATAGCTTGGCTATTGACAAGGGAGACCTCCCCTCTCCACATTTGCACTGCTTATAGCAATTCATTGCAAACATTTGCCTTCATTGACATGCACTCAGAACAAATGGAAACATAATATTAAGAAAGCAAGGTTTATAAGTGAAAATGAGTGAAGATGTAATTTGTGATAGATGTCCTCCTACCTCAGCATTCCAAGTGATTAGTCTCACATTTTATTTATTATCATTCACTAAAGGCAAATAGTTAAATATATGTATTTAAATATATGCATTTAATCTTGTGTTATTATTTACTGCTGATCTATTCCTACCACCCATCAAAAATAATTGAGGAAAGGATTTCATTAAAAAATTAAATTTGTTTCAAAAGCTGTACTACCAAGGCTTTTCTGACAGAGAGAGAAAAAAAGAGAGAATGGGCTGTAACAAATGCCATTCACCTGACTGGTCCCATAACAGAATGAGGCAAAAGCTTCAATTAATTATGAAAAGCTGCTCACCTGAGACCAAACCACCCACTCTCAGTCCTTCCCAACTCACTAATCATTCACAATGAATACTGCATGATGGAGAAGAGTGAATCTAGCCACACAAAATTAAAGCAGTTCAAATTAGGAACAGGCAAAATATCCCACTATGAACATTATGCAAATCCTGGTCCATGCTATGATTGAATTTCTTGAGAGGCAAACAAATTCAAAAGAAGTCTTCCTTTTCTTTCTTTTTTTTTTTTAAGAATGCTCTATTGAAAAATGAAAGGATGAGCTTGGTAGCCCTCCTACCATCATCAATAAAAAGTCTAATATGAAATATCAGCTATTGTTCCAATGAGGATTTTGAATAACCATAGGTAATTTACATTCCACTCCAGAAAATTTGGGGTGTCCAAAAAGAAGAAAAGGTGGTTTTACTTTTTCTTTCATCACTAACTTCTTCTAAATTGGACAGAAACCCAATTTTAGTTCAGACGAAGGTAGCTGAATTTGAATATTGCAATTGCATGCTGATTTAACTTTTTAATAAAAGTTACCCTTGTACATTTGATTGTATTACTAAAAGTTCTCCATGGTCAAGTAAGATTTCAATGCAAACTTCTTTCTTAAACAGAAATATTTTAAGTGGATTTGTGAAATTAATGCATGCTGCTTTTTATTTTATGAAAAGTGGTTAAGCAGGATTCCACTCCTGCAGGTGCCTGGTTTGTGGCAAGACAGCTTATGTCTGGGACAGAAATCAACAGCAATTAAAGTTTAAATAGTTTGTGCTGAAACACAAACCACATTTTCTCATTGTCTGGTGCTAATACTAACATGCATCCATTTAGAAATATGACTTCACATAAAGCAGTTAACTGCTTTCACTCAGTACTTTTAGCAACCCTCCTAACATTTAGATTTAAAAGGGGGGAAAAAAGGATCTGCCATCCCAAAAAGAACACATCCTGACTTTGCCTAAACTGCATCCAATATACAGACGATAGTCAAAAGTTAGGTGTTTGTCAGCCTCTTTTCACATTTTCAAAACACCATTAATTGCCTAGGACTACAATATTTGACTTGCAAAGAGAAATCCACAATTGTCTTTTTGAGACGATTGGGAGAATTATGTTAAATATATTTCCCTAAGAAGGTATACTGAAGTAATTTTAGGTCTACTATTCAATATGTACATTTAAGTTCTAAAATGGAAATTGAAATGTGTCATTTGCCTGGTAAAGGCTTTCAGTGATCAGCAGCAACTTCTCAAAATAACCACAAATGAGGAAAATACAATGAAGCACTTTAAAAAAAATCATTCTGAAATAAATAGCAAAGGGCACTCTTTTTCTTTTAGATGCAGGCACTATTGTTATCTTATGCATACATTACTTTTGTACAGTATTTATCTTTTCCAAACATACACTTGTATGTAGAAAAAGATTTATTTCAATCTTCAGTGCTAAATCTGACAATGTATTAAGGAGATTAAGTTGACAAACATAAGCACTTTGTGGAGTTACTTTTATTGTTCTCATGATTAAAAAAAGTATTTCAATAGAAGTATAGTTAAATTACTTTTCTCATTTGTACAGTTAAATTATTCTTTTTATTTTTATTTTTTTAGCTTTATTCCAGGATTATATATTTGGAGAAAACCAACTGAAAGTCTGCCAAACAAAACTCAATCACATTTGGCAGCCCAACTGGAAGTTGATAAACTTCCTGTTTGTGCTGCATGCCTAAAGCATCAAAATACCCAAAGTCCTGAAAATGACTATTTCTGCTTTTGGCTTGGTGGGTCCCAAATTATGCAGCCCTTTTCTTATTTAATCAGATAATCAATACATTAAGGAAAAGAAATAGGAAGTCTGTTTTAGTATACTTTTTATTAAATTATCTAGACCCTTTTCAATCTGGCTTCAGGCCTAGCTACAGTATGGAAACTGCTTTGGTCACGCTGATGGATGATCTCTGGCAAGCCCGAGATGGGGGTCATTCCTCCATCTTGGTGCTACTTGACCTCTCAGCGGCTTTCAATACCATTGACCATGGTATCCTTCTGGGACGACTAAGGGAGCTGGTAGTGGGAGGCACTGTGTTACGGTGGATTTCCTCCTATCTCTCTGGTCGGTCACAGTCGGTGTTGGTAGGAGGACAGAGGTTTACCCCTAGGCCCCTTGTTTGCTGGGTGTCTTAGGGCTCGGTCCTCTCTCCCCTCCTATTTAACATCTACATGAAGCCGCTGGGTGAGATCATCTGACGATACAGGGTGAGGTATCAGCAATACGCTGATGATACCCAGCTGTATATCTCTACCCCGCGTCAATTCAGTAATGCAGTAGATGTGATGTGCCGGTGCCTGGAGGCTGTGAGGGTCTGGATGAGAGTCAGACAGCTGTGGCTAGGGGGGCCTTTGCACAGGTTCACCTGGTGCACCAATTGCGACCCTACTTGGATCAGGAGGCTCTCCTCACAGTCACTCATGCCCTTGTCACCTCATGGTTAGATTATTGCAACACGCTCTACATGGGGCTACCCTTGAAAAGTGTTCAGAGACTACAGTTGGTCCAGAACGCAGCCGCGCAAGCTGTTGTGGGTGCACCTAGGTACACCCACATTACACCAATTCTCCACGAGCTGCACTGGCTCCCTATTGGTCTCCGGTCACAATTCAAGGTGTTGTTTATTACCTTTAAAGCCCTACATGGCTCAGGGCCAGGTTATCTTCGAGACTGCCTTCTACCGCATAGCTCCCAGCAACTGGTAAGGTCCCACACAGTTGGTCTCCTCCGGGTCCCTTCAGCTAAACAATGCGGGCTGGCGGGCCCGCGAGGGAGGGCCTTCTCTGTGGCTACCCCAGCTCTCTGGAACCAGTTACCTCCTGAGGTCCGGACCATCCCCACCCTATTGGTCTTCCGGAAAGCGGTGAAGACCTGGCTTTTCCGGCAGGCCTGGGGCCATTGATCTCGTTTTGTGATCTGACGAGATCCGACCATGAATGGTGTGAATGGGTTTTAATGTTTTTAATGTTTTTAATTTTTAAGTGTTTTTATAGTGATTTTTTGAGAGTATTGTGAGCCATCCTGGGTCTTCGGAGAGGGACGGCATATAAATTGAATGAATGAATGAATGAATGAATGAATGAATGAATGAATAAAGGAACTACTCAGACAGCTTCCAAGATAGTATGCACATCATGAGTTTCTTCAATTTAGTAAGAATATCAATAAAGGGCAAATGGAATATATTACCATGCTGCAAATTCTATCTACTTCACTTCATTCCACCCCTATCTCCAGCATCCAAATCCTATTTGACCTTACATTATTGAAACTTGTTGATTTGATTTATATTGCTTCCCATCTCTCATATGTGACTCTTAAATGGATTACAATTAAATAAATGCACAGTAAAATACACGATATAAAAATAAAAATACATAGCAACTGAGTACCATAACTAATAAAGGGGAATATTTGTAACTCAGGGTTGATATGAGGGGGTCCTTGGTGCTGTCTGAGCATGCTTGTTTTGTTGCAGACGTGTCATTACCCAAACTAGATAACATCATCAGTGCTAGTAAGGAGTGCTGTTTGCTGTCAGTTTATATTCTGGTGACTTGCCTCTCAGTGTTGGTAGGGGTGGTCTTAGAGATTCTTTGGTCTGCTTACTTTTGGCTCTTTGGCAGTTTCTTCATTGGGGTATCTTGTGAGATCCGACCATGGGTGGTGTGCATGTGTTTTTAATGTTTTTAAAATGCTTTTATAATGTTTTTTTAAAAAGATTTTTATGTTCACTGTTTGTATTATTTCTGTTGTAAGCCACCCAGAGTCCCTTGGGAGTTGGGCGGCATAGAAATATGATTAATTAAATTAAATTAAATTAAATTAAATTAAATTAAATTAAATTAAATATGTTGTAGATGATTCCTACTTTTTCTTCTGGTGTTGCTCAGTCTTTTGCTTGCTCAGGATGTTTTGAAGGGCTTTAGCTGGCTTGTGTGCTATGCTTATTCCATATGGTTGTAGGCGGCTTCTGAGATTTACAGAATAATAGAGTTAGAAGGGACTCATAGGTCATCTAATCCAACTCTCTGTTCAAGCAGGAGACCCTATACTATTTCTGACAGATGGCTGTCCAGTCTCTTCTTGAAAGTTTCCAGTGGTGAAGCATGCACAACTTCTGAAGGCAAATGTTCCATTGATTGATTGTTCTTGCTGTCAGAAAATTTCTTCTGATTTCTAGGTTGAATGTCTCCTTGACCAGTTGTTCTGACCTAGGCTTCCTGATACAGTAAAAGCACACAATGAGTCCCAAAACCCCTCTTTTTATTTTAACAGCTGTGAATTCTGCTCATTCAGAGCCTGTTCATTCTCAATCTGTTCATTCACAGATGAGTCCCAAATAGTTGTAAAGAGTCCGACAGAATTCTGCCACAGTTCTTCTGATAAGGCTGATAAACATCCAATTTTATCTCCCTTGACACACTGCCAAGACTTAATTGGCAATTAACTTTGTAAGGCCACATGGAACACAGAGTCAACACGGAGCTGCAGTCTTGAAACCGGCCAGCACGAACAACAGTTGCTTCCTGCAAAGGGCCACGTGACTTTGCTCCTCCTTTATGTCTTATGGGAGGGGCCAATCATCTCCAAGCCCTACTCCCGAGTTGACTCTTTTGTTTAACTGTTCTTGCCTTCCAACAGCTCTGTGCATGCACATACTGGGAACAGGCTCCCTCCGTTCCTCTGCCTCGTTGATGTCTAACTCCGGAGGCTCTGGAGTCTGCACATAACTCCCAGATGGCCCTGGCCCCATTTCTGCCTCTGATGCAGAGCCCTCGTCCGAGCCTTCCCCAGACTCCAGGACTGGCCCATGTTCCTCCCTATCCTCCTCACTGTCTGACCCTGCTGCCAGGTCCAAGGCCACCGGCAGACCACAACATCAGTTTACATCCATTGTTCCTTGTCTGGCCTTCATGTGCTTTGGAAAATAGATTGAGCTCTTCCTCTTTGTGACAGCCCCTCAAATATTGGAACACTGTTATCATGTCACCCCTGGTTCTTTTCTTCACTAGACTAGCCATGCCTAGTTCTTGCAACCATTCTTTGTATGTTTTAGCCTCCAGGTCCCTTTGTCTTTGTTGCTTTTCTCTGCATTCTTTCTAGAGTTTCAACATCTTTTTTATAGTGTGGTGACCAAAACTGGATGCAGTATTCTAGATGTGGCATTATTAAGGCTTTATAGAATGGTATTAGTATCTCACCTGATCTTGATTCAATCCCTCTGTTAATGCAACCTTGGATTCCATTCGCTTTTTTGACTGCCACCACACATTGATGACTCATATTTAAGTGATTGTCCACTAAGACTCCAAGATCCCTCTCACAGTTACTGCTATTAAGCCAAGTTTCACCCAATCTGTATGTGTACTTTTGGTTTTTCTTGCCTAAGTGTAAGACTACTTTTCTCTACATGGAATTTCATTTTGTTAGTTAGGATCCAGTGATCAAGTCTGTCGAGATCATCTGAATCGTGAGCCTATCATCTCGGGTGTTGGCTATTCCTGCTAGTTTATTATCATCTGCAGACTTTATAATTACCCTCTATTTCCTCATTTAAGTCATTTATGAAGATATTGAAGAGTACTGGGCCTAAGACGGAACCTTGTGGTACCCTACTGCTTCCTTCCCTTGATGTATACATAGACACCATTAAGGACTACTCATTGAGGATGGTTTGTCATCCAGTTACAAATCCATCTGGTGATGATGCTATCTGTCCCACTTTTTTCTAGCTTACTAAGAAATAATTTGTGGTCTACTTTGTCGACTTCTTGCTGAAGTCTAAATATATTATGTCCACAGCATTTCACTTGTCTACTAATTTAGTTACTTTGTCAAAGAATGAAATAAGATTGGTTTGACATGATCTGTTTTTAACAAACCTGTGCTGACTTCTAGTTATTACATTATTTGTTTCTAGATGTTTGCAGATCTGTTTTTTGATGATCTTTTTCAGTATGTTCCTGGATATTGATGTTAGGCTGATTGCTACTATAGTTTCCTGGATCTATCCCCCACCTCTTTTTTTTTTTTTTAGATGGGAAACACATCAGCTCTTTTCCAGTCCTCAGGTAGTTCCCAGGTAGTTCCAATTTTTTTTTTGAAAGATATGGTACAATGATTATGATATGATATCTACCAGCTCCTTTAGAATTCTGGGATGTAATCCATCAGGTCTTGGTGATTTATATTAATCAAGATCAGACAGGTGTTCTCTTATCATTTTCTTCCTTATTTTAACTTTTATTTCTAGTCTGTCTTTTACAATTATGTTTTTTGGTAGTTGGGCTGTAGTTTCTTTTTGTGTGAAGACCAATGCAAAAAATGAGTTAAGCAGTTCTGCTTTCTCTCTACTGCCTGTTACTTCTTTGCCATTTTCTCCCTTTAGTGGACTGTTTCCTTGACTATTTTTCTTGTTATTTTTATGTTGAAAAAAACTTTACTATATTTGACTTTTGTGGCAAGTCTTTGTTCATTCTGAGTCTTTCCTTTCCTGATTTCATCAGGAAATAGAAGATCCTGCCTATCTGCTGATATTCTTCTGTAGTTATGTGTCCTTTCCATTTTTTGTCCATGTTGTCTTTCAGTTTATAAGACAGATCTTTGTTCAGCTACACTGGTTTCTTCTTAAATTTCTTGTTTTTCTTTTTCAGTGGTATTGTGCTGGACAGGGCTTTTATGATCATATTTTTCAATTTCCTAAGCTTCTTGAATTGTTTTCCTCTTTAGGATTTTCATCCAAGGATCTTTCCCAAGCTCTGGCTGAGTTTGTTAAAATCAGCTCTTTTAAAATCTAAGGCTCTGGTATCATTAAGTTGTATTGCTTGTGTTTGCATTTTATTGAATTTCAATATGACATAGTCACTCTCACCCAGGGTTCCCACAATTTCAACTCCCCTTTTCTCTCTTCATAAGAATTATGTCCAGTATGGCTGCCATACATCAAGATATTCTTGATGTATGGCAGTGTAATTCTTTTTAGGGCTTGTGTTAGTTGTGTTGTATTGGGTTGAGTGGTTGGGGACTTTTTTAATAAAGTTGCACGGATATTCACTTTGTTGGAATTGATTGTATAGATCCGTGATGGCGAACCTATGGCATGCATGCCAGAAATGGCACTCAGAGCCATCTCTCCCGGCACGCGAGCTGTTGCCTGTTGCTCTTCCCGGTTCCGGCTTGCCGGCCAGCTGGTCTTCACACACGCGGGAGCACTGGAAACCAGAAGAGCAGCTGCCCAATGCGCATATGCATGCCGGGAAGATGATTTTTTGGCTTCTGGCGCTCGCATGCGCACCGGCCAATTGGTTTTTGCACGCGCACGACAGAAACTGGAAGACCAGGTGGCTGGTGCGCATGCACATGCCGGAAACTGGAAGATCATCTTCCCAGCATGCACACTGCTGGCTGCTCTTCTGGTTTCTGGCACGCACATGCACACCAGCCACCTGGTCTTCACACGTGCATACACACCAGAAACTGAAACACTAGGTGGCTGGCATGCATGTGCATGCCGAAAACTGGAAGAACATCTTCCTGGCACATGCATGCTCACGCGCACCTGGCGGCTGCTCTTCAGGTTTCCAGCACACACACACATGTGCTCCCGTTTCGGCCCTTGATGCTGAAAAGGTTCACCAACACTGGTATAGAAGTTTCATTTTCTTTTTCTGCTGTTCTGGGTTGCTGCAATGACTTTATAGAAATAGAAATTGAATGAATGAATGAATGAATGAATGAATGAATGAATGAATGATGCAAACGATGATACCCTTTTATGCATGTCTAAACTTCTATATCTG
This sequence comes from Arizona elegans, assembly GCA_022577455.1. Lineage (NCBI taxonomy): Eukaryota > Metazoa > Chordata > Lepidosauria > Squamata > Colubridae > Arizona > Arizona elegans. Next base: position 112,533,750 of record JAKOOJ010000003.1, read on the forward strand.
ATTTATCTTGCAACTGGGAAAATTTGTCTCCAGTTGCCACCAACTTCAGTCTCAATTAGTGAGATTTTAGATGCTGGGAAGCACATTCCTAACTTCACTGAGGAAATTGATGACGATGATGATGTGAGTATTGGCAGAAGGTCATTAGTCCTCTCCCCTTTCCTGAGAATATTCTGGTCAGTTGACATTTTAATGGGTTTAACACTGCCTGTCTTTTTCATAAGGACTTTGTAGTCTCATTTCTGAACAGATGTCAAGGCCTATATGCCTTCTGGTCAGCCTTTCTACCAAGCCTTTAAAAACAGATAGTTGGATGTCCTTTCCTTTCCATAACGGCCTTAGGACATGGTTTTCTTGGATTTTATTTCTGATCTATTACCCATAAAGCTTCTGCATGCCATACTAGTTGTCATTAACATTTTGTCAAAGACGTCTCGTTTTGTTCCTTGTGGAATATTTTTTTCCGCACAAGAGACTGGACATTTATTTATTTGTGGATCCACCTTACTGCTGGCCATCCTCTTCTCTTTTCTTCCACTTTTCCCAGCATTAGAACCTTTTTCAGAGAGCTGGATCTTCACCTAACGTGTGTCTAAATAAATTGTATCTTTATGATTTATATTGTTTTATTTAGTTTCCAAATATGGTTTGTGTTGATTGCTTATTTAGTAACCTATGAGTATCACTAAGTACTGTATCTCATGATTCATGATGAATGCATTTATGATGATTATGATCATTTATTTATTTATTTTTTTATTTTATTAGATTTCTATATCGCCCTACTCCCAAAGGACTCAGGGCGGTGCACAGCCAAACAATAAAAACACATACAATACAAAATTTAAAAATAGAATAAAATCAAATTAAATAATTTTGGCCCCGACAAATTTAAAACCCCAAACTTTTAAAACCAATTTAAAATTGAATATATAAAATACTAAAAGATATTTAAAATTTTAAAAATCTTTTATAAAAGAGGGAGAAAATTAGGCCAGGCCGGCCTGGTGAAATAGTAAGGTCTTTAAGGCGCGGCGGAAGGTGCGCAGATCCGGGATCCTCCTTATCTCCGGGGGGAGCTCGTTCCAGATAGTAGGTGCCCCCACAGAGAAGGCTCTCCCCTGGGGGCCGCCAGTCAGCATTGTTTGGCTGACAGCACCCGGAGGAGCCCCTCTCTATGGGAGTACCAGCCAGTGGGAGGCTATTGGTGGTAGTAGGCGGTCCCGCAAGTACCCGGGTCCTAAGCCATGGAGCACTTTAAAGGTGGTAACCAGAACCTTGAAGCGCACCTGGAAGACCACCGGGAGCCAGTGCAGTTCGCGCAGGAGGGGTGTTACATGGGAACGCCATGTCGCTCCCATTACCACCCGCGCGGCCGCATGCTACTGAAGTAATTTAGAAGTTTTTTCTCTTTTAATGTGTTTCTAAAACTAATGCAAGTAATTGTGTGATTTTCATATATGACAAATGTAATTTAAATTGAGATATTTTTGGTACTGTATTTTTTAAAATCTGTTTATTACCTGCTGTGGGTCTGGAAATGCAATGATGGTCTTTTATGCCCTTTGGTTTTATATTTATTTCTGTATATTTTCAGTATTGTATAGTTAGTTCGTATTTATTTTCATTGAGTGAGAAATGAGGTAGTGTATGTCTGTGTGTATTTATTACATCTGGTTATTAACAGCTGAATTTTGCATGGTGTAAGAATGAAAAGCACTCTATATAACCCAAGTGACATATACAACAAATTAATATGTTGAATTATACATTAACCTTGCCTCTTTCCTTTGGCCTTTAGAGACTTAATGTGTCCCCAAAGATTGAACCCTTAGTAGAGTTGGAGCCAAAGATGTTCCTTCAGGAATACAAACATTATCTGTTAAAGAAAATGCATTCATTATATTTGCTTTCTTCTCATTATTGAAATTTGAAAATTGCTTCCCTGGGAAATGTAATTATAAAAACTAATCTTAAGTCAAGGGAAAAAGTTTTAAATTCTTTTCCCATGATCACATGCTGCTATGAAGCATTTAAATACTAATAAATCTACAGATTGTGTGTACATGTTCCTTAAGCATCTAGTATCTCTTTTGGAGATTGGCTTAAATTTCAGAAAGTTTAATCATCCTCTACTTGAGTCTTCTTTTTTATTATTGCACATTTTAATTTTTTTTCACTTTACAAAACAAGCTACTGCAAATAAAGTATAAAGACATAGCACAACTAATACTACTTACAGTAATATTAAGGCAAAACATATATTCAAATAAAATAGAATATTATTTTGACAAAATAATAGAACAAATATCAGAATTCCTGCCATTTTAAAGGGAAGCAACATTATCATGATTAATACCTGCCTTCAACAGAGTGAGTCTTAATTTTTATGGTCTGAATGTTGATATTTGGAATTTGGAGCCAAATCAGCGGAAGATATTTATCTATGATCCCATCATGGCTTGTGAATAAAGTGCAGTAAAATCCATAAATAAGATGCATAAAAGTCATTCTGGGATTATTTTATTCTTTTAAATTGTTGTTATTCTTTTAATTGGTCACAACGCTGACTATGAAAAATTTATATGGCTGCCTTTCACCACCTTTAAAATTTGCTACAGATTTTTCATACAGAATGAAAAGTGCTCAGTGGACTTTTCCTCCCAATTCTGGCTGTTTACAGAATCTTTTATGACATAATTATTTGGTAGACAGACAAATATTTTATTCATGCATATAACATTTAAGGCTTGTTCTCACAAAATATATATAGCACAACGAACTTAACATTCACATATGTTACATTTGTCTGAAGGGAAGTAGTAACAGAAAAAGGACTAGACAATTGCTAATTAGCTTTCATTATTTTATGAGCATTTGGACCTACTGAGGAATGAGTAGCTGACACAGCTTGTATTCAGAGGTGTTTTGATGGATTTGCTTTGCTCCATTGTAGATAAATGGACAAGGGACAGATTGTGAACACTGAAGTTGAGAATTTTTTTTTTATTAGAAGTATTTGTATATTTTTTGTATTGCAAATCATGTCACAAAACATTTATAAATTGTCCAGTTCCATTTTGTGTATTAGGCAGTGTTTCTCTAATATAAACATATTAAAGAATTAGAATATATATATATATATATATATATATATATATATATATATATATATATATATATTCTCTCTCTCTTTATATATGTGTGTGTGTATGTGTGTGAGTATGTGTACACACACACACACACACACACACACACACACAAAGGCTGTAGATAGAATCTTTGGTCCATATGGAATGGTGAGTTGGGTATGGACAATTGCATCCATGCAATGAAAGGTAAAGAAATCAGTGGGCTGTCACCATTTGCCATTTTATTTTTATGTATTTAATTTATTTTTATACATTTATCTGTATCCTGCTTTTATTATTTTTACAAATAACTCAAGGCAGTGAAAATATCCAACATACCTTCTTCCTCTTATTTTCCCTCCAACAATAACCCAGTGAGGTGAGTTGGGCTGAGAGAGAGAGAGACTGGCCCAAGGTCACCCATTTTCTTTCTGGGATTTATACAAGTCATGCTGATTATGTTTCAAAATAATGCTTTGCTCTGCAGCATATTGGCATCTCCTTCATCTTTGTAATTTAAATCTGTATTGATTGATTTAGCGATTCATTGATCAGATTTCACTGCATTCACAGGACAAATGAAGTTAGGAGCTTGGCAGGTACCAAGGAATGTGGCAGTGAACATATTGTATTCCAATGAGGGAGTGAAAGAAAATAAAAGCAGAGAGGGAAAGAGAATGGTTAATGCAAAAATGCAAAAATAAAGGATGCAAATATGTACTTTAAATTGTTTCTAAAAGTGGCAGATTAAATGGATTAAGGAAAAGCAAAACAGAAAAGAGAATAACAAGTACTGTAACTGTGAAGTTCTGCCAAGACTATTTTATTAGATTTATAGTAATCATACAACATACAACTTGAAGGTTAATTTTGTCAGCGCAGGAATTGCGTGTGGGTTAGTACCCTGAATATTACTGCTAATATAAATGGTTCGTTTTTCAGGAGGATTCTTTATGCTTTCCTTTTCAGAGGTAACCTTTTTCCTTTGCCTCGCTCAACACATCCTTCCTGCGCCAGCATGAGCAGCACAGATTTTACTTATTTTCTATGCATTCCAAAGAAGGGAGGTGGTGTGTAGCCAGTTATTTTTCTCAAACTGCCTTCCATGGATGCAGACCTCCCAAGTGAGTGGCACAAAACAACAGAGGGCAAAAGAGAAATGAAGATGTTTGGTTGAATGCATAGGTGGTTTAATCTCTACTTCCCCTTCACTTCACCCCTGCCATACACATCTCCTTCCAACTCATGGGCCACTTCAGGTTGGAACTTAAATTATATTGTTGTCTCTCCCTAAGCCCTTCAGTGATAGCTTGCTTAGAAAAATTATGTTATATTCAAATGGGCAAAGGTATTGCATTTTAAGGAGGCTCTATGACAATTCACCATGGCCAACTCACCATGGTCATCTCACCAAGGCCAACACACCATTGCCACAGCCAACTTGCCATGGCCAACTTGCCACAGGGCACCTCACTGTGGGACAATAATTATACTAATATCAAATAAATGGTGGAATAGAATTATTAAAGAAAGAATGCAAACGGAGGACAGAATGAAATTTGAGTGACAAAAATTAAAATATTTTTTATTTATTTTAAATAATTAAATTGAATTGTTAAATTGTCCTGCAGTGAGTTGTCCTGTGGTGAGCGGGCCATGATGGGTTGGTTGTGGCAAGGTGGCTGCAGCAAGTTGTCTGTGACAAGTTGTCCCATTACGTTTTAAGGATGTCTCAAAGGAGCTTTCTCCTTTTTACCCAGAATTCCAAAGAAATGAAGCAGCAAACGTTTGCAATAAAGTACTCTAATTTTAATATATGGAATAGGACCTGGGTTCCAAATCATGCGCACACCAAATCTCAGAGCTTCAAAAGAAGGGGAAGATAAAGTTGAGAACTTCTCAAGTCTTTTACTTCCTACCTTTTAAAGCACAGATATTGCATGTGGCTATAAACAATTCTTAGTTGAAGGAATCATAGAGATATTCTTTTGCCTGAGAAAACCTGTGAATGAAAGTTGCGATTATTAAAACTTAAGTGACTAGTTTAACGACCTGACTTAGCACGATAAAGCTTTGTATAGAATGATATGGTTAGGTTACAATGTGACCTGGACCTTGAAAAGACCTCTTGGGATTTTTGTGAGTACATTCATTCCCGTAAATGATCTGAAGTAAAATGCAATAAATTACAGAGGGCCTGGAGTTCCCAAGTCACCTTGGACTAACCAAATCCTAGTGTGTTTCTTAATTCTTCTTATTTGGTGCCCTTCACTTTCCATGTGAAAAGTAGCAATGAACTGTACAAGAATGTTAGCATTGCTAATAGGACCTCCTTCAAGTTTACCTGAAGTTATCGGGACTCCATTTAAGAGGATATAAAGCATCTAGCTGTGAACAAAAATAGAGAGGAGGACTGGCAGTGACAGGGTTCATATATCTTTTGTTTGTGTGCTTCTTTTTTGTGCCTATCAGTCAGCTTTGTTTTCTGATGACCATTTCATCTAATCCCTGTAATTTTCTTGGCAAGGTTTTCAGAAATGGCTTGCCCTTTATACTCTTCTAGGGCTGACAGATGCTGACTGGCCCAAGGTTGTCCAAGTAGCTTTGTGCCTAAGGTGGGACTAGAACACACAGTTTCTCAATTTCTAGCCTGCTGCCTTAGCCAGTACAGCAAATTGGTTCTCTGAAACTTGATAGTGTAATGAGGTTGTTTACTTTGGATTAAGTCAATGAATTTTGTTAACTTTGCTCTGTGGTTTATCACAGTGTGTGAATGCAATCTGTGGTGGGTTAGGAAACAAACAAACATTAAGCAACCCATGTAGCATAATATGTAAACCCAATGACTATGATTTGCAAATCAAGATTTATAATTTAGTACATCCAATTGTGTTTTATTAAGCAAGGCAGGGCATAGCAAAATGTGTTCTTCTAGCCAACGTCTTTATATAAATTCCTGAGTCTCTTTTAACGTTTTAATAGCTGTCTGACATGTTTGCGCCATCTAGACATGGAAACGAATTCCAGTTTTTCGTACTTTTGTACATCTGTGGTAGGTACCGATATTAATTTGTCTATCATATGAATTAGTGTTGATCCCTATGAAGAAACAGGCTGGGTATGTGATGAGAATAATTTGAAGTTGTGATACAGTTTGTTTAAGCTGGGTAGGTTACAAAGATAATGTGAACCAGAGGTGTGGTGATTGGTTTGAAAGAAATGCCTTCCTGTTTTCATAAGATAGCTGGGACTCAGTTCTTTATGAAAGAATCCCACAATACATTTTTTTCTTCTTTGTTAGTGCATAATGTTGCTATTATTTTCAGGGCCAACATATGCTTCACTTGGCGATCCTCACTGTTTACTCTGTTGCTGCTAAGCACATGTTTTGATATTTTCTCATTCTATTATATAAAGAGAGACAGATTGTGAGATGTGCTCTGATATCAAAGCCTAGTAGAAAATGTATTTAAAAATATAAAGGAAAAATAGATGATAGCAGTAATAACAAATTATGCTTAAATTCAAGACAACAGCTAAAAAAAGATACCAGGTCTTCAAAAGTCTGTCCAATAAAAACATATTGCTTCACCTCTGAAAGATGATGTTCGTATCCTATCTTAATCTTCTTCCTCAGGGATTAAAGGGCTAGATTTAATGAATAGCTGTAGAAAAAGTACTGCAACTTGTTCCCTCCCATTTGAATTCATTATTGTTCTTTTGCTTTCCCAAAAAACACAACTATCGAAATCAGAGATAGACATCCCTCAGCCATGAGAATACCTAAAATGCATCATAAAAATTGGTGGCAAATTGATTATATCTTCCTGATATGTTGTAGAAAGAATAAATTACAATATAAACAAAACAGGGGATTTAAAGGATATACAGTATTTATTCTTTAAATCTTCCAAATACCCCACCCACCAAAAAACTGAAAATGTTTAATCTCATCCCCCAGTGATGTCTGTCTGTCTGTCTGTCTGTCTGTCTGTCTATCTATCTATCTATCTATCTATCTATCTATCTATCTATCTATCTATCATCTATCTAAAAAGCTGGAAAATAATTGTATGTGTGTGGGATGAGTGATGGTGTGTGTGTGTGTGTGTGTGTGTGTGTGTGTGTGTGTGTGCATGTATTTGCTTCCTTCATCCACAAGTTATCTGTCTCTTCTCCAAATACTATCCCACTACGTTCCATGCTTAGGGAATAATCTACTTGGGAACTAGTGAATTTTATCTTCCTTTTGCAGCCTGCTACGGGAATATTATACGAGAGTTTATTTATATTATTTTTACCAGCACATAATCACTTTGTTTTTGTAATGGTTTATGTTATATTTGAACTACATATATACACAGGGGAAAAAAGAGACCATTACATGGTAATTATCCTTTGGGATAAATTATATCTGAGATGGAGGGTGAGTGAGAAATTAAAAATCTATATACTCAACTATTTATCCCTTGATGATATTTACATTGATTCCTAAGATACGGTTGGAAGAATTTCTCTTTTTTAGCTTGTGTAGGCGGACAAGAAATAAGTATTATGAGATTAAACATTACCACAATGAATATTAATTTCTAGGGAATACAGTTTTGCACATTTTCCGGTAATGGAATTTGAGCAATAACTGCTGTTTCTTCAGAGGTGATAATTTATTAGGCACCAGGAAAGAGACTACAATTCAGCCTAAAAGCCACCCTATTGCAAGTGTTCCACTGACCCATTTGTCCTTCAATTTTCTCAAATTCTTGGCATATAAATTGCTGCATACATTTGAGTATATTGTTCAGAAGATCCCTGTCCTCCCAGTTGAAATATTATGTCCTGGATATGCATGCTGAAAGCCACTAGTACTCTGTTCTTTAGCAGAAGAAACCTAAGGATCTTCTACCTTCACTTTAGAGCATCATCCATCCCTTCCTACAATTGATGTAGCTGATACACCAATTCATTAATAAGTTCTGAAAACATAAATGTTTAACACCTATAGCAACATCTAATCCTGTCAATATGCTTAAAGATCCATTCAATCCAAAAGAAGGTACAATACCTCCTTAAGATGCTTTCCCAACCCAGAAATCCCTGTGTTGTGGCTCCATTGCCTGAACCTGGGCTATCGACAGATGCAGACTCTGAGAGTGAGGGAGAGGAGTTGGCAAAGCCTCCCTCTCCAGGACCCTCCTCTCTGGCAATGCCTCCGGAGGACACCAAAGGCCAAGAGATAGGCCCAGAGCCAAGCACGTCCCCGCAGCCACAGGTGGACAGCGACAAAGGAGATAAGTGCTGGCTGGATCCTCAACAGTGGCGCAGGGAGAAGCGTACGCAGCAGAGGGGAAGGCATGCCAGAGTTTAGCTGAGTCACTGGACCACAACCCACAGGTTATAAATGTGGGTGTGGTGGCTGGTTCAATTTGTGACGAGCAAAAATTAGAAATAATCCATGATCTCTGCATTACTGGACTTCTGCCTGCCTTGTCGGACTGCATTTGGACTAATCCTTGTATTGCTGAAACTTTGCCTACTTTATCGGAATGCTTGCAGTCTAATCTTTGTTTTGTGTGAGTAAAGTCTGAATTGGCAGCTAGCCACCAGGTTGCTGCCAGCTTTATCTTCAAAGACTTTGTCGTGTGGCTTATTAACTCCGGGCCTTCTGTGGGGGTGCGTGTGTGGGATGGGGACAGAACACCCTGTATCAATTTCTTGTACAGAGATTTCCTGTCTCAAACATGATACAGTAGACCAGTGGTTAGACTACAGTATTTCAGACTGACTCTACTCAATGCCAGCAGTTAGATCCTGTTAGGCTAAAGGTTGACTCAAACTTCCACTCTTCATTGGTAAAATGAGGATCCAGATTGTTGAGGCAATATGCTGACTCTGTAAATCACTTAGAGAGTGTTGTAAAGCACTATGAAGCAGTATAGAAGTTTAAACGCTATTGCTAAGTGTTACTGCATCCTTGTGAGGTCTACATCCACATTTTCTAAGTCTGTAGACACAGTTCTAAGCTGTTTGGCATATTAACTGTCCTGTGATGTCTCTGTGTGTTGATGGCCAAGTCTAATATTCTTTGTCTTAACCAAAATGATTGATTGCTTGCTTTTTTTTTCTTTCCTGTTAATTCATTGGGAGAAAATTAATCCACTGGATCTGAATCCAGTGACATCTTGATGGAATGTGATTGGCAGGATGCTTGTCGCCAGTACATCACCAACCTGTTCATAATTCAACCTTGATTTGTATTTTGTGGTGTATTTGGAATCTGTTGGTTGGAACATTGGCATATTTTCCATTATTCTGGAATTTTCACCATACTTGCATAATTTAATTACAGAATTTGTGATTAATAATTGTACATAAAGAATTCTGGTAGTAAATTCTGTTAATCACAAAGGAGTTTATCTTTCAGTAAATATAATCTGGAACATACTGTAACATGAAGTTATGTTTTTGATTTTTTTTTTAAATAGAACCTTCAGGTTTCTAGAAACTCTTGTCTTGCCTCAATTTTTTTAATACGTTGATAGATCTGCTGCCAGTAAGATTTCCTGGAATAATATAGAGTATTTTCACCAAGCTTTAATGTTATATGAAAAGAGGCATGCCTATACCACAATATATACACATGTCTGTCAGTGGGAACCTCAATCAACAGCTCTGACCTACTAAATTATATGTTGAATTACTCTGAAGACTTTGAAAGACCAGCCTTGGGGATTTGGTGCTAGAACTGCTGATCAGAAAAGTATTTCTTTGTGTGTTTGTGCACGTGTATTTATTGGGTGGTATTTTTTTTCTCAGTAAGCTCTTTAAAATAGTGTTCTCTAGGCTGGTGCCCTCCAGAAGTGCTGGATTTAACTTCAACATCCGCAGTTGGCAGGAAACATTACTTTTTGGTTTATACCCCTAAGGGAGAGTGGCCGGGGGAGAAACCCCTTGGAATGACAGTTGTGGGTGTGTAATTTTTGATAGCAAAACTTGTTCCTTTGTAAATGATACCTCACTTTATCTTAGGCGAAAGGCTGAGAAGTTGATAACAAGTTTAATTAAGACTCCAAAAAGGATCCCTAAAATGACTTTCCCTTCAGTTGAATTTAGTAGTTGTTATTTGGTAGCAGGAGGAAAATTTGTGACTTACTCAAGTAACAGTTGAAATCATGATTATATTTCTGATCGACAGCAAATTATCCCTAAGAGAGAGGGAAATGGTAAAATATCAAGAAAAATAGCTGGAAGATGGTGATGTGAGACTCTGCAGAAAAATCCTTCTATTTTTTCCCCCCTTCTTTAGAACACACTTTATTTTCACTAGTCTTTATCATCCTACTTTTATATGTGTGATTTTTATTTCCATGTTTGAAATTCATTGCTAGACTAAGCTAATTTTATAGTTAATTAAATAATATTATTATTATTATTATTATTATTATTATTATTATTATTATAATAACATGAAGCTCAGTCAACTGAACATTTAAAAATGTGTCACCAATATGATTGACTGGTGCAAATGGTTGATACGGGTTGCTGCCAGTGTCCTAGGTATCAACTAAGTATCTTTTTAAAATATATGATGGTCCGAGTAGCGCAGTTTTTTGCAGTTCCGCTGGTGATATTGCAAGAAACTGCAATTTCTTGATGTGTTTTGTAAAATTCTTGGACATGGTACCAAGTGCCCCAATGACAATGGGTATTACGGTTACATGTTTCATCCATAGCCGTGTAGTTTCAATGGCCAGGTTGCAATGTTTCGTGATTTTTTCCAGTTCTTTTTCTTTGACTCTGCCATCTGTTGGTACAGCAATATCAATAAACTGTACTTTTGGCCCTCAACAACCATGATATCTGGCATGTTATGTTCCAAATGATGATCCGTCTGTATTCGAAAGTCCCACAAGATCTTCACTGTTTTCATTTTCAATATTTTTTTCCACTTTATGCTCCCATGACTTTTTGGGTACAGGTATGTTGTATTTTTTACATAATGACCAGTGGACTCATCATCATCATCATCATCATCATCATCATCATCATCATCATCAGTGTGTTACAGTTCAGGACAGTCTGGCATGTTCCTTTACAGTGGAATTTGAAGGACTATCTATTATCCATAGTTTCTGCCTGTCCAGTAATATTGGGCAGAGAGATGTGCTTTAGAACTTCAAGTAAACAGTGTCATCTACCAGAACTTATTACATTATAACTATCATGTTATCCTGGAATAAATAAAGTATTGTTCTTTGGGGAAAATAATGTACACTCCAGATGTGTTTTACTTCAATTCCTATAACTCTTAGAAAAGTTGCCGAGAATAATGAGAGATGGTCCAACACATCTGGAGGGCACCAGGCTTTGAAAGGCTGATTTAGGACAAATAATATTTAGGGAATTAGCTTATTTACGTTCACAAGCAAGGACTCATTTTGCGGTTGCTAACTGGAACTGAGATTATTTTTCAGCATGTCTTTATGTATATGTCTGTAGACTTTATAACGTACAGTATGTCTACGGTTTATTCCAGTAGATTAACTCAGAATTAGTCATAAGCCTCTGAATGCTTTTTTCCAATTATTTGTAAGGCCAAGATTTTGTTTTAAACTTCTTTCTTTGCTTCATATTTATCTTGTCAAAGACAAGATTGTTGCTTAATCCCTTGGATGCATTTTCTCACTCCCTCTAACATCTTCTAACATCCTCCAGACTTTGAAATATCTAACATTTTCTTCATCCTTCCACATGCAAGAATTGTGTTGACCTAAGATTGGTGGAGCATCTCTGTGTCCTCAGGATGATCTTGCAGAAATATCCTGCCTTGCTAGCCTCCTCCATCCCTCCTTGCTAGCTCCTCCATCCATTGCTTCCCCACAGTGGTCAGTTAATCTTGTCCATCATTTTGAAAAAATGTATGGTAAGGAAAGGACAAAGATGTTGAAGTGGAATCCTGGATGGATCCCTTCCTTCCCTTCCCCTTCCCTTCCCCTTCCCCTTCCCTTCCCTTCCCACTAGAACACAGGAATATCACTTCACAGAAAACTGAGAACAGTTTAATGTAGTACAAGTGCATGTGGCATAAAGAGGGTTGAAGATGCTTTCCCTAAATAGCTCCCTCCATAAATATTCTGTATAAATACAATCTGGAATGAGTACAAACAAAGCCTTATTACTTATCTTTTAGCATGATAAAGACAAGGCTTATTGCAGCTTGTAGATTCAAGATCTAGGAATCCTGGCCAGACATTAGAACTTAATCATATTTGGGTGTTACTATACATTTGTTTACACTTATTCTATACAAGATTTCAAAATCAAACTTTTCTAGGGCTGTATTCTAAATAATTTGAGGAATTGTTTCATTGTAGGATGCAAATCTTTGGAACAAAGGCAGAATAAGCTGTAAAAGTTAAAATTATCTAACCTCTATTACCTAAATGTACTGTGTGGACCTGAAATATGAATGAAAGTACAAAAAGTGTTTAAAATAAGAATTAAAAATTAATATTATAATTAAATTATAAAGCAACTACAATATGTTTTTTAAGCTCATCTAGGCATTTACCTTCTCTTGCCCTCTTTTTTTTTTTTTTTTTTGCCTTTAACTGTTTCAGTTACTGGGATCTTCTGCCTTTGCATTATGTGTCCAAGATATTTAAGCTTTTAGCTTCAGGGAACAGACTGCTTGAACTTCATCTGGGGCTGAAGATTTGTTGTTTTTTTCTCATTCAAGGGATTCAAAAAATCTATCAGTTCAAACATATACATTTTAACCCTAACCCTAGTTCAAAGCATTAACCTTTCATAATTCAGGATCACAAATATATTAAATCATAATATCTTCATTCTGCTATCACAGAAAAGGTGTGATTAAATAAACCAGGGAAAGTTGTTCTGCAGTCAGCCATGAAAGAGGTGAAACGGGAAGAAGGGATTGTTGAAGCTGATTGGTGTTTCAATCTTTAAACCGCATCTTTCTTTAAGAAAAAAAAAAACTTCATGACACAATAATTGAATTACAATATTTAGTCTTAGAAGTAAGTTCTAAAACAATATCAAAACCATTTTTGTAATTTTTTGATTGTTCAGTCATGATTCAAATTTAACTATTAGCCTTAATATATTTCTGGGTATGGAATTAGAATTTTTCTTTTAAACCACTTAATCTCCCTAAAATGATAAAAGAACCTGAGGTTTTGATGGTTTTTTAAAATCATATGTTTCCATCTACCCTGGCAGATGCTTTCAAGACCTCCGTATTTGGCACTGTTTTTTTTTTTATTATTTTAATGTATATGGGATGAAGATGTTCAGGGTTTTTTTGGCCAGTCTGGGAAAACATTTCTTTGAAGGAAGCAATCTAGAATTTGGCTCTGCCTCTTGTCCCAGAGGGAAGAATTCCCTGAAGAATGTCCATTATGGAGAAGAAGAATTTACAGTTGGAAGTTTTCTGCCTTAAAAAATATTTATCTGTAGCATGCCTGAATACAAAAAGCACAGATTGGGATTTTATGCTCTGTTTCCCTGATTGCAAATGTCAGGTATTCTCAAAGAACATTTGTAAATAGCTGCAAAATATGTGCTGATATGCTTTCCAATTGGTTTTGCATGGTTGAGGCGTCTATAAAAAAGAACTAGACAGTATGTCTTCTTGTCTGTCAGTAAAAACACTTCCTCAATCACTGCTATTAGGACGGGGACTGTGTGCAAATTTCAAGATTATGAATTACAAATCAAATCATCATTCAAATCATATAACAATGTCATTTCAAAAGAAACCAGATAAAAGACCAACCAAAATAAATTAAAAAGACATTGCCACAAATACATTCAGCCTATCCTTATTTATGGTTTATGCCAAATAGTCAATGCTTTTTTGGTTTTAGCAGACAAAGCATTTATACATTTCAGTATAATAATATATGAACATTTTAGCTCTATCATGAAACTGTAATTCCTTCAGAGTAGAAGGAATAGAATAGCAGAGTTAGAAGGGACCTTGTAGGTCATCTAGCCCAACTCCCTGCTCAAACGGATTGATGAACCCTCGCACATGCCCAAGATGGCGACTCCCGATGGAGCTCCGGTTTTACGGGGGTAATGTCCTGACAGTTGGGGGTCCTTAGGGCCAATTACCCATCTATGGCCCATGGTGTGTTGAGAGGGCTGATTTGCCAATCCGATGGGAGCGTTTTTGGCTCCGGAAGACCTAGGAGAGCAGTTTTGTGGCTTCGCTCTCTGAAACAGCTTATAATGAGACGGGCGGTGCTGGTGGGATTTGAGTCAGCGAATTTGAGCCGATAGCTTTGTGACAGCCGGCCCTACATTCATCAGAGGCTACCGGATGGATGGCGATATACGGCTGCGATGACTGTCTGGCACCCTGGGCTGACTTTGTTAGACACTTGGCAAGATTGGAGGTTGCCTGCAGAGGCCAGCAGTGGGCGAAATCAGCGCGGAGGAGGCCGATGGTGGTGGCAGTTTAAAATTCCAAAATGGCGCCTGAAATAGCAGTTACAGTTGGCAATTACAGGCAGCAAAAACCAAAGCAATTTAGAGACCAAAGAGGCCTCAGAAAGGAGAATAGGGACCTTTCTTATTTATTTTCAACTGATCTCCTGAGCAATGGAAAGATGCCAATCCTTCCATTGTTGGGCCAGCTCTGGATTACCTCCCAGAGGCCTCCCCCTTCTGTTTCTATAGGGGGGGGGGGTTAAACCTTCATGCATAAAAGACCTAAAGAAAGCTAAGGAGATTAGAAATGATTGTTATGTCTATCATGGGGGCTTTGCTTCTACAAAGTGACTGCCTTATTCCATCTCCCCTCCTGTATTTTTATCTCCTATCGCCCTTTTATGACCGGATATTCGGCTTTTTTGTGAATCATTTGCTATCCAGGTTTGTTGTTTCCTGTATATCAGGATGAGAATTTCCTTACTTTTATTTCATCTGAGTCTCCCTGGATTTTCACCTACTATATATATTTCCCACAGACTATCCGTATCTCTAATCTCAAGGATTGGCTATTCCATCTATGCCTAGGTACAACATTGAAAGAACAGGACTATAGCTGCTGTTTTTCTCCCTTATATCTGGTTGCCGTGAGAGGGTGATCGATGTTCACATCTGAGTTCAAAATGGCTCTTTCTACCGCTGATATGAGAGTTCAGCGGGACTAAAATGACTTGTACCTCTAATTGATACTCTCTTCACAGGACCCTGTAAAACTAGGACATGCCTACCAGCTATAGACTATCTAGCTACAAAATGTACTCATTGGGAGAACTCCTCAAACTGCGAGATGCCCCCCTCTCGCAGGTCTGGCCCTCTTCTTTATCGAGGGCCTATCTCGATGACGGACTTTGGAGTCCGGAGAGATGGCATACAGCAAAAAGAGGGTTATGGGGTTTTTTAGGGAAATTTCTTAATAAGATTTTAAGGAATTCTGGGAGGGGGGTAGATTACGTGGGTTCGGGGGAAGACCCGCGGGGGAGGGTATCTGGGCCAGCCGTAGGGCGTGGCATGGGAGGTGTGAACTCTGGGGTCAAGGAGATGATTAGATCTTACGATACAGATGCCCATAACATCGATACTGTAGGTGGGAGGGGCAGATATGGCGGGAGCAGGGGGCCACATCATCCTATGGGAGTGCGTCCTCGCTGTTTACAAGTGGTGGCGCGCTCCGACCCTCAAAGCTCTTCTCGTTCCCCAGGTTGTACGGAACCTTGTGCCCCAGGCCTTCGGCTGATGCTGTGCAACGCCAGGTCTGTGGTAAATAAAACCCCCCTCATTTGTGATCTTATTCAGGAGGGGGGTGCGGACCTGGCGAGTATTACAGAGACCTGGTTGGGCCAGGAAGGGGGAGCCCCCCTTGTTGATATGTGCCCACCAGGTTTCCGTGCTTTCCATCAACCAAGGTCTCAGGGGAGGGGCGGAGGGGTGGCGGTTGTTATTAACGAAGGTCTTGGAACAAGGGAGGCCACTGTTCCTCAGACAGCTGGATGTGAGTCCCTTCTTGTGAAGTGGGGTCATAGGGTGCAGTTGGGCTTGCTAGTCACGTACCTGGCTCCCTGCCATGTGGCAGCAGCCCTGCCTGAGCTGCTTGATGTTATAGCCGCGGTGGCTGTTGACACCCCCAGGCTTATGGTCATGGGGGATTTTAACCTGTCATCAGTTGGCGAGACATCTGAGGTGGCTCGGGAGTTCATGGCTTCCATGACGGCTATGGACCTGAGCCAGTTAATTTATGGCTCTACTCACATGGGGGGACACATACTGGACCTTGTTTTTGTCTCTGGACAGTGGTTGAGTGATCTCGAGATAGGGGATATAGTGATTGAACCCTTGTCATGGTCAGATCACTCCCTCCTTTGCCTGGACCTTCAAACCGCCACACCCTGCCGCAGGGAGGCGGAACCGACCAGGTGGTTCTGCCCCAGGCGCCTGATGGATCCTGAGAGATTCCAGATGGAGCTTGGGCCATTTCCTGAGGTTCTAGCACACGACTCGGCTGAGGACTTAGTGGCCACCTGGGATAGGGCGGCAGCTGATGCTTTAGACCGAGTCGTGCCTTTGCGGCCTCTGACCCGGCGCCAGTCTCACCTGGCTCCTTGGTATACTGAGGAGCTGAGGGAGATGAAGCACCAGAAAAGACACCTAGAGAGCAGTTGGAGGGCTAGTCGTTCTGAACCCGACCGAACACTGGTAAGATCTCATATTAAGAATTACCTAGTGGCGATAAGAGTAGAGAAGAGTAACTACTTTTCTACTCTTATTGCGTCATCAGATAATCGCCCAGCCGCCCTGTTTAGGGTGACCTGCTCTCTGCTCCATCAAGAGACGTGGGAAGACCCCTTGGAGGGTAGAGCTGAGGATTTTGTACAATATCTGTATGACAAAATTGCTCAGATTCGTGAACAGCTAGACTCTGACTGGATTGATCCAGAGGAGATGACAGGGGCAGGTCCTGAGAATATTATTTGGGAAGAGTTTGATCCTGTGACTCCCGAAAGTGTGGACAGGATACTGAACAGACTAAATGCGACCACATGTTTATTGGACCCGTGTCCATCCTGGTTGGTACTGGCCTCCCGGGAGGTGACGCGAGGCTGGCTTCAGGAGATTATAAATGCTTCTTTGAGTGGGGGTATCTTTCCCACTGTCTTGAAAGAGGCGGTGGTGAGGCCCCTCCTCAAGAAGCCCTCCCTGGATCCAGCTGTATTAGCAAATTATCGTCCTGTCTCCAACCTTCGCTTTGTTGCAAAGGGTGTTGAGAGTGTGGTTGCACGACAACTGCCTCAGTACCTGGATGAATCGAATTATCTAGATCCGTTCCAGTCGGGCTTCAGGCCTGGGTACAGCACAGAGACAGCATTGGTCGCATTGGTTGATGATCTCTGGAGGGCTCGGGACAGGGGTTGCTCCTCTGTCCTGGTCCTACTAGACCTCTCAGCGGCTTTTGATACCATCGATCATGATATCATGCTGCACCGGTTGGAAGGGTTGGGGGTGGGGGGCACTGTTCTACAGTGGTTCTCCTCCTTTCTCTCTGACCGGTCGCAGTCTGTGTTGACAGAGGAGCAGAGGTCGACCCCGAGGCCCCTTATATGTGGGGTGCCATAAGGATCGGTCCTCTCGCCCCTTCTATTCAACATTTATGTGAAACCGCTGGGTGAGATCATCCGTGGTTTTGGGGTGAAGTACCATCAGTACGCTGATGACACCCAGCTGTACATCTCCACCCCAGACCACCCCAATGATGCCCTCAAGGTGATGTCCCGGTGCCTGGAGGCCGTACGGATCTGGATGGGGAGGAACAAACTCAGACGCAACCCATCCAAGACCGAGTGGCTGTGGTTTCCGTCGTCCCAATATAGTCAGTTGGCGCCATCTCTGACTATTGGGGGCAAGTTGTTGGCCCCCACAGATGGGGTTCGCAACTTGGGCATCCTTCTGGACTCGCGGCTGTCTTTAGAAGAGCATATGACGGCCGTGGCCAGGAGGACTTTTTATCAGGTTCGCCTGATTCGCCAGTTGCATCCCTTTCTGGATCGGGAGTCGTTGCGCATGGTCATTCACGTCCTTGTCACCTCACGCCTGGATTATTGTAATGCTCTCTACATGGGGCTCCCCTTGAGAAGCACCCGAAGGCTCCAACTGGTCCAGAATGCGGTCGCGCGGGTGGTAATGGGAGCAATGTGGCGCTCTCATGTAACTCCCCTCCTGCGCGAGCTGCACTGGCTCCCAGTGGTCTTCCGGGTGCGCTTCAAGGTTTTGGTTACTATCTTTAGAGCGCTCCATGGCTCAGGACCAGGGTACTTACGAGACCGCCTCCTGCCACCAATAGCCTCTCACCGATCAGTTCGCTCCCATAGAGAGGGACTCCTCAGGGTGCCATCGGCCAAACAATGTCGACTGACGGCCCCCAGGGGGAAAGCCTTTTCTGTGGGGGCACCTACCATCTGGAACGGGCTTCCCCCAGAGTTACGAAACATCCAAGACTTACGCATATTCCGCCGTGCCCTGAAAACGTTTCTATTCCAACAAGCTGGTCTGGCCTAACTCTCCCTTTTAAATTGGCTTTTAAATTGGCTTTTAAATCAGGTTTTAGACCTCTTTTAGATAAATTTGGATGTTTTAATCTTTGAGCCAAATTACTTAATCTGTTTTTTAATAGTTTTTAACTTCTATATGTATTTGTAATTATTATGGCTGTTCACCGCCCTGAGTCCTTCGGGAGTAGGGCGGTATACAAATATGAAAAATAAAATAAAATAAATAAATAAACAGGAGACTCTATACCATTTCTGACAGATGGCTGTCCAGTCTCTTCTTGAAAGGTTCCAGTGAATAGTTCTATATAAAATCAGTAGATACATGATATGCACAATTCAGTTAAGGAAATGTCATGAACATGTCCAAATTACGTGTTTTATATTTGCATTGATTTTGGGTGAGTTTTGCCTCATTTCAAGACTTTTCTTGTCACAATTATTAAGTGAATCATTGCAGTTGTTAAGTTACTAACCCAGTTGTTAAGTGAATCTGGCTTCTTCTATTGACTTGGCTTGTCAGAAAGTCTCAGAAGGTGATCACATGACTTCAGGATGCTGCTACAGTGATAAGTATGAACCAGTTGACAAGCATCCAAATTTGGATCTTGTGACCATGGGGATGTTGCAAAGGTCATAAGTGTGAAACACGGTCATAAGTCATGTTTTCCAGTGCCGTTGTAACTTTGAATGGCCACTAAATGAACTATTGTAAATGAAGGATTACTTATACAACTGATTTTAAACAGCTGTGTTTGAAGGAGCTGCAAATGCCCCAAAGAAAATGAGTGCCAGTGCAGCATTCAGACCTCAAATTGCCCACCCTTGCTGTAAACTCAACCCTGGAAAGCAGCTTAACTCTAGCTGTCTGCTCCTAATCATTACAGTATGTTTCTAAAAGATACCTTGCAGTGTGTGGTTGCTCTATATTTTAAGGATGTCAGCAATTTAAACAATGTTTTCTTTATGCATTCCATCTTTTTGTGTGTATTAATTTGCATTGTTATAACGTTACTTAAACGATCTGATGGCTATCTGGCCACAACATGGGGTTGTATTTTTCTAGTTTGATCCCAATAATTCTAAAGACTGCATATTAAAATGGAGGTCATGGGTGGAAGACGGAATTATTATTCTCTTTCTTCCTTGCTAAAAAGCCAAACATTATGGAACTGTTTAATTCCCCCGGAGGTTTGCAATTCTTGGCTCTAATAAATGAGGGATAAATAAACCCACCATTTTCAAGAGTCCTGTCTGTGTACTCCATTCCATTCCACTGACTTGTAACTGACTCAAATAAGAATTACCTGGAGGGGCTAACCTGTTATAGATTTAATGGTACTTCCAACAAGAGACAGAGGGAGGATTTGATGGTAGACAGGAGGAAGAGAAGGAGAAGAAGGAAAGAGCCTGCATGGTAATAAAACAGAAATATCTCAATTCTAAGGTGGATAAGTTGAAGCTTTCCATTGCTATATTGAAAGTTTGCTGAGGATGTTATGATTACAAAGGGGCTGGAGTTGAGGGAGAGGCCATATGACATCTGATGGATGAAACTGAACAAAATCTCTTTGACTGGAACAAATTGGAGAACTGCCAAAATGGAATTTTGGATATTTATAATAGGGATGTGTTGAAAGAGGAGAGAGGCACGAAAGGTAGAACTTTAGCAGTGTTATGCCCCAAACATGACCAAAATGCCTTATAAAAGTAGGAAACATTATTTGTACAGGCATCTGATTAATTAAACCTTGTAGGCCGAGATCCTTTTACAAAATTTAAACACACAACTCTATTGCAATTCCGTATCTAACCACCTGCTTTCTTGAGAGAAAAAAGCTCTCCAAAGATTTTCTTACATCTTCAATGATTATTTTTAGCCATCAAGAATAGAATTTTGCTTTTTTTTATCTAAGCTTGGATTCCTTTTCCAACAGATGAAAAATACTGTCATTTGTATCGACTATAGATCTCCATATATTCAGATTTTATTGAAAGTTAAGGGTTTTATTTCACATATGTACACAACTAATGATAAGATTTTGGTCGCCATGATGTAAAAAAGATATTTAGATGCTAGAAAGAGTGCAGAGAAGAGCAACAAAGATGATTAGGGGACTCGAGGATAAAACATATGAAGAATGGTTGCTGGAACTGGGTATGTCTCGTCTTATGAAAAGAAGGACTAGGGGAGACATGATAACAGTGTTCCAATATCTCAGGGGCTGCCACAAAGAAGAGGGAGTCAAGCTATTCTCCAAAGCACCTGAGGGTAGGACAAGAAGCAATGGGTGGAAATCCATTTCAAGGAGAGAAGCAACTTAGAACTAAGGAGAAATTTTCTGAGAGTTAGAACAATTAATCAGTGGAACAATTTGGCTCCAGAAGTTTTGAATGCTCCAACACTGGAAATTTTAAAGAAGATGTTGGATAACCATTTGTCTGAAGTCATGTAGAGTTTCCTGCCTAAGCAGGAGGTTGGACTAGAAGACCTCCAAGGTCCCTTCCAACTCTTGTTATTCTATTCTGTTCTAAGAGTGCATACCATTCAACTTTAGAACAGAACAGAATTGGAAGGCACCTTGGAAGTCTTCTAGTCCAATCCCCTGCTCAAGTAGAAAACCATATAGTATTTCAGAAAAAAAATTTTTGTCCAATCTCGTCTTAAAAACCTCCAATGTCTGGAAGCAAGTTGTTCCACTGATTCTATCAGGAAATTTCTCCTTCTGATAAGATTACATATAATTTAATTTACAATAATATTACATATCATTCAAAAGAGACAATCAAAAAGCCAAAAAGGAAACAAAAAGGGGCTTTTACATTGTAATAATTTTAATTAATTTTAACTGGATTTTAATTTACATTTAAATTTAAATTGTTGAATTTTATTCTTTGTAAGCTGCCCTGAGTCCTTCGGGAGAAGGACGGCATATAAATTGCATAAATAAATAAGTAAGTAAGTAAGTAAGTAAGTAATAAAAAAGATCAAAATACCTCCCCACCAGCAACCAACACCCAGATGAGCAGTGATTAACACCAAGATTAATATTAAAACAACAACCAATCAAGGAACTACTAATTCAGACAAACAAGCTAACAGTAAGCAACATCTTGAAACCATCAAGATTACTGCCATCAACACTTACAGAGCAAGCCACTAATATATAAAATGAGAGCAAACACAGATTACCTTCTGATGTTACCTAGCTTGGTAATGAAATATCTGCAAGAAAACAATCAAGCTCAAAGAATATCAATTATAAGATTGTAAAGCTGTGATTTTTATCCAAATCTCCACAAGCATAGAACCTTCTATAAGAGAAACCTTAATACGAGTATCGATCCTTTGAGTGTTGGTCAGGATATGCATCTGCCAGTTTGTTTCATGTACACAAGAACCACAGAGTTATGGAAATAGTAACCATATGGACACCAAAATCTTGAAGGCAATCAGAATTTACAGAGTAACAATAAATTACTTATGCTGTACACCATAAAAACCCAGCTTGCCTGATTCAAGGAGAACAGAAGGTTTGGGGCCGCTATTCATTTTAAATAGTTCCTCTGTTAATTAGGTGTCATGAAGTTGACCTTGACTCTTAGTAACCACGTGGGTAGACTTTATCCAGGATGAAGCTGTTCAACCTAGGCAGAGGTGGGTTTCAGCAGGTTCTGACCAGTTCTGGAGAACCAGTAGCAGAAATTGTGAGTAGTTCAGAGAACCGGTAGTAAAAATTCTGACTCCCCTCTATTCTCTGCCTCCCAAGTCCCAGCTGATCAAGAGGAAATAGGGATTTTGCAGTAACCTTCCCCTGGAGTGGGGAGGGAATGGAGATTTTACAGTATCCTTCACCTGGAGTGGGGTGGGAATGGAGATTTTATAGTATCTTTCCCCTGCCATGCCCACCAAGCCATGCCATTCCACACCCGCCAAGCCACGCCCACAGAAACAGTTGTAAAATTTTTTGAAACCGACCACTAAATCTAGGGCAAACAAATTGCTTTCCAATAGGTAATATTTTTCAACGATGCCATTGTTTATAGCCTAACTTCAAAAGGTTCATGTTTCAAATATATAGCCTTGAAGTAGTATAGGTGTGGTGTCCTTATATGGGCATCCGCCGGTGGATGGCTAATCCACCAGCGGGAAGTTTAAATAAATGTCATTGGCTGGCTAGCCTGCCGAAGCTGTATATAAGGAGGGCTCGGCAGCTCAGCCGACAGTTCCGTATGAGCTGATTAAAGTGCTGAACGGACTTCTGCTGAGTCGCGTCTTCTTTTCCCTGCGCCGATCTAACACTAACTATCCAGTTTTTGGACTGTTAAATAGCAAGTCAAATATGGATTTTAAACACTTTCATCATCATAAACTGCTTTGTTAAGCAAGGAAGGCCCTCAGGAACATTCTTCTGCAGGTGCAAATCTCAGGAGGGAGGAGGGGAGGCAGGATGTTGAGTTTGTATATACTCAACAGTTAGTACACCAGAACTAACTTGGTGACTTTAAATCTGTTTCCCTCAATCCAATCTACAGGGTTGCAGGCTTATTGCTGCAGTGATACAGTGAGGGGGGATCCTTGGCATATAATTGTGAAGATGCAAGCCAATTCTAACAAACAACGGCACATGAATCAAGAATACAACCTTATAGCAAAATCTATTCAGAAGTAAATAGAATCCTTTTTTCCCCTAACTCTAATACACTGACTGACTGTAAACTGATGATCCAAATTTTGCTTTTGAGGATATAAGATTATTGCCTTACTTCATTAGCCTTGCATTAAACAGGTAGAGTATTAAAAGCAGAGAAAGTAATGGTTGCTATCATAATACACATTTTAGGCTGAGAGATTTTGGCATAATTTATTATCCAGTAATTCAGACCCTGGAGTGCCTTTTCCTCTCTATTGTCATACATAAAATTGCTTCATAACATAATAGTGTTCTCCTGTTGTTGCCTTTAAAATCAGAGCACCTGCATTTTAAAGTCAGAGTTGTTTTTCTCCGAGCAAAGAATCATTTATTATTTTAAATGACTTGGCCTTCATACACATGGAGAATTGAGGAACAGAATACCTATGAGTCAGGCATAAATATGATCAGGTGTTGTACTAACTTTCTTATTTAGGATTTGGTTAGTGTTCTTTGCTGCTTTTCTATATATCAGTACTCAAGGTTGGACTAAGGCAAGGGAAGCAAGCATGGGGCATATTCCAGGTGATTCTGGCAACAGGGACTATTTCTGTTCATGGTTGTCTCAAAACACTGGGATGCATCACCAGTGAATGAAGGCTGCATTGGTATCCATGTTCATTGATCTCCATGTGACAGAATTAAGTCAAAAATAGACTTATTTTCATGAACTTTGCGCCAGTCCACCACTCATGCAAGGGCTGTGTGGATGCAAACGCACTGGCCTGCTGCTCACATAGCCCAGTTCCCTCCCCCCCACAGCTGTGCCACCAAGCCCCAAAGGTTGGGGACCGCTGCTCTAATTCATCCTTTTCTATTGTAGTGAAGATGTCATCTGCATTTCTGATTCATAGTTTGTCAAGTCAAAGTCAAAGCCTTTATTGTCATTATACATCATGTATACAACAAAATTGGTTTAGCCTCTACTGGTGCTGTCCAAAAAAGAATACAAGACAACATGAATAATATAAAGAATAATCCTTACACAAGTAGTTAGAGGAAAAAAAACTAGTCATACATTGCCATATGTACGTCATATTCTCTGCAACATGTATATTGCTCTGGTGTATGATTTTATATCATGATATATACATATTACACACAACACTGGCACCAGTGAAGTTTGTCATATTAATCTGTTTGTGGTGCTATATTGTGTTTAGGAGTCTGACAGCCCATGGTTAAAAGCTGTTTTTAAATCTGTTTGCCCGGTTGACTATACTTCTGTGTCTTCTGCCCGATGGTAAAAGTGAAAAGAGACATGGCCAGGGTGTGAATCATCCCTAAATACCTTCCTTACTCTGCTGAAAATGTGAGACCTGTTGATGTCATCCAGTGGTGTTAGGGGGCAACCAATGGTTTCTTGTGCCGAATTGATCAGTCTCTGTAGTGCCTTCTTCTCCGCAGCTGTTCAATTGGATTGTATTTGTGAAAGTGCTATAACTTTGCATAATGTTGTCCACCATAAATCCTTAGAGAGGTAAACCCATAGGTGTACCTTGAATTTCTTGGTAAGTTTGTCCATCAAATTGAAAGCATGTGGTTAGACAAAGGTTTATGAGATCCATAATCCTGGGTGTTTCAATCGTCATGTATTTAGTTAAATCAGGTTTGCTATGGAGCAATATGGTCATAGATTCTTTGGCTAATTCTGGATCTAGTTTGGGTAATGAACCATCTGCACGAAAACAACTAAGCTCACACATCACCATAAACCCACATATCCTATATCTATCCTGTATTCCCACATGAAAATAGTGTGTTTGTTTAGAAGCATTTTAGTCATCATTAGTCTTCTTTATCCAGTCATGAATCCATCTATTCCTTAGGTTTTCTTTTTTGTCTGGGTCCTCAGGATACAAAAGAGCACCAGTCATTTGCGATAAAGCTCCTGATAGGTGTGCTAAGAACATTGCTACCTATTAAAATGCCCTCAAGCTCTTATTCATTGCTGTTATTTTAAACTGTGTAACTAGAGTAGCCATGCAAGCGATAAAAAAAAATCAGGAAAGAAGCTCTTTGAGTAGATTCAATTATTTTTTCTAAAACTTTGCCATAAGGAGAATGTCTATAGTAATAGAGTGGGTCAAAAATGTTTTTAAATAATCAGGTCCTTCTGAAGAATAGCTCCTTAGGCAAAAAAATGTTTTACTCCTCTATCTATCTATCTATCTATCTATCTATCTATCTATCTATCTATCTATCTATCTTTCTATCCATCCATCCATCCATCCATCCATCCATCCATCTATCATTTATCCATCCATCCATCCAGGGGTGGGTTCTACTTACCTTTACTACCGGTTCGCATTGTGCCCGCATGCACAGATCAACTTTGACGACGTCCAGGTCAGTGGGTAGAGCCTCCCATGGGTTTTAGTACTGGTTCTTGCGAACTGTTCTGAATGGGGGGAAACCCACCACTCCATCCATCCATCCATCATCTTGATTTACAGGCAAACTTGTATTCTGACATTGCTTATCTTGATATTTAAGACTCTATAAGCACTCCTGTGATACAAATACAGTGAAAGCAAGTCAGTCTTCTACATCATTGAAACAAAGAGTGTTCCTGACCTTCTCAGACATATGAGAGCTTTTCATATTCTCTGTGTTATGGCAAAAACATCTGCTCCCCATTGGTGTGTTTGCTAATATCTCTGTAGCTGCCTGCCACACTAGGTATATGGTATTTCTACAGGGTTATTTCCAATTCTAAGAGGCCAGGTTAAGATGTTTCTAAGAATATTGTTGGGATCTACATAGCCACTCTTTAGTAATGAAAATGGCTTCTGGAGTCCAGGACTTTGCTTGAAAATATGTCTACCTTCCCAGAAAAAAGGCAATCAGCTGATAGAAACTATCCTGGGAAGCTAAAAAATGGTACTTCAGAGCAGCCTTACTTCTTTTCTGCCTAAGAAATGGATATTTTTGGAGTGGCCATACCCTTGATTTCTTTGAGTGAAAGAAATTTCTTTCTTGGAGAGCATCCATCCACAAAATTTCAGATATAACTACCACCCTAAAATGGCTGCCTGTTTTCAGAAGCATCATGAAGAAAAAAATCACCCAATTATCCAAATGGGTGGCTTTCTATTGCATTGCTGTGACCACCCTCTTATTCTTTTTTTTAGCACCCACCCCAATAACAGTGCCTATTCTCCTTGAACTGATAGAACAAGTTGCTTATTATGAAAAGAAAAAACTTTTTCTTTTTTTACTAATAATGGCTGCAAAAGTAGCCTCTAATGCTTAATGCAGTAGACACATGTCCTTTTCTTCTTGGGCTAACACAGGGGCGTGGATGGTGGGTGGAGGGGAGGGGGAGTTCCTTTTTCTGCTTCAAGTTTAGACAAGTCAGTTATATGACTGCCCATGCATACTGTATTTGGCAGTAGTCTCAGGTATAGATTTTCCAAAATCCATCATTTTGAGATTCTTTAAGTCAAAATGTCAGGAACAAACTTGGACCTCCTACATGCTTCAACTGAATATGAAAATCACTTTAATTGCTATCAACTGTTGAAATCCCTGTGTCCTCATCTTGTTTTTCTGTTTCTCATTTTTCTTATTACAAATAGAGATGGAATTCTTTTGTTTAGGCTGTGTTTTAATGTCCCACGTCCCCAGTCAGAATATTCATCTGCTTTCTCCTGTGGCTAATGTATTAATTGACATTTAGGCTTTAGGTCTATGTTTTAATTAGAAAAAAATATTTATACAGTTAAACATAATGAGAAGTATACATAATGATGCCCATTGAAAAGTATTTTAGCAATTCTGTACACAATATGTACAAAAAAATAATTACCGTATATTTCCAGTGTATATTACCACCCAGGCTAATCTTAAAATATACACTGTGTATTTCTTGGCTGCAGTTCTACATTTAATAACTAAATGTAATAAAACATTTAAACTACATTTAATTTTCAGTAGACCCATTTTCAGAAACGTTTTTTTTCCTATCCAAGAAAACTTTCCTGGTATTTGGATAGATGGATGGATGGTTACTTCATCAAATCACTGTTATCTCTTAGTAACCACACAGATTTTATTTGTCACTATTTGCTCCTAACGTGATCTTTAAAGAACTTCTAATGGTTCACTCATTACCAATGTATCTGAGTCTGTCCATCCACCTCCCTCCCTTCCCTTCCCTTCCCCATCTCAATACAATTACCACTGGTTGTTCTCTTCTCTTTCCTTCCACCTTTCCCAGTATGAAAGTCTTCCCTAAAGAGTTATGTCTCAGACATTTCAAAATGTAAATTCTTATGATATCAGGGTTCAATATGTTCACCTTTCCAAGGTGAACACACCTGGGAAAGAGAGACCAAACTCAATGGTATGGTGTATATATAATGCAGATACACCCATAACAATACTACTAACATTATTATTGTCTACTTCAGTAGATGGTTCAGCATCTCCTTCATTCATCTGCTGATAGAATATGTATACTCCGTAGTGCCTTATGCCATTCCCTATGCAATTTACAGAGTTAGCATATTGCCCCTACAGTGTGGCTCCTCATTTTCCAACATCGAAGGATGGAAGCTAGTCAATCTTGAGCAGGTCAGGATCAAACTCCTGACAGTGGGCAGAATTAGTCTGTAATACTTCATTCTAACCACTGTGCCACCATGGTTCTACAGTCATGGCCAATCTATTTGGATACATAGGAAAGAGCATCTATGAGAACATCTGCTCCATGAAAAAACATCTCATTGCGGGTCTTAAACATCTAAGCAGAGGGGATAAGAAATGTTATGTATCCTGATGCTGGAAGAATCAAGGAGTGCAATTTGACCACTGGGGCATCTACCATTTGTGACTGCTACCATTTTCATTACCATATGAACTTTTGATTGATTCTTTCCCATTTTTTAATCTGTAACATGGATTTGACTTAAGAAAGAGCCTTGATAGTACAGTGGTTTAATACACCCTGTTATTAACACAGCTGCCTGCAATTATTATTAACACAGCTGCCTGCAATTTCTGCTGGTTCGAATCTCTCCAAGGCTCAAGGTTGACTCAGCCTTCCATCCTTTCTAAGGTAGGTGAAATGAGGACCCAGTTTGTGGGGGCAATAAGCTGACTTTGTATAAAAAATATACAAAAGAATGAAGGCTATTGCTTAACGCATTGTAAGCCGCCCTGAGTCTCCGGAGAAGGGCGGCATATAAATCAAATTTAAAAAAAAAAAAAGACAGTGGGTATGGTTTTGTCTTTTTCTAATACATTCTTTTTCTTGCTTCCATTTTAAGTGCATGCATGTTTAAACTGCATAACTTGTCCATATCTCATATGTAGTTAGAGGTCATAACCCATCGACTTACATAGCAGAAATTGCCAATCGGTCAAATATTTTCCTCTTACATTACATAGTAGGTTTCCACTAGGAAAAAAAATTCATTTAACTATTTACAATTTAGGTTGCCTCATTCAACATAGACTCTATGAAGCATGCAATGAAATGGTTGAAGTATATGTATTTTTGAAATTGACTGTCCAACCTAAGTTTCTGGGGATCTTCCTTTTGACATAAACATTGAAATATCCCCTATTATTTAATAATAACATCATTATCATGATTTACATACTTTTATTGTTAATACCATCAGTTCCAGGAAGTGCTAGGCAAGTGACAAATAATAGCTGCTTTCTCTACCAAATTCTTCAGAACTTTCTATCTCTGCATGGAGAAGAAGAAGGAGAAGAAGAAGAAGAAGAAGAAGAAGAAGAAGAAGAGGAAGAAGAAGAGGAAGAAGAAGAAGAAGAAGAAGAAGAAGAAGAAGAAGAAGAAGAAGAAGAGGAAGAAGAAGAGGAAGAAGAAGAAGAAGAAGAAGAAGAAAAAGAAAAAGAAAAAGAAAAAGAAAAAGAAAAAGAAAAAGAAAAAGAAAAAGAAGAAGCCAAAGCCTTAACTGAAAGTTGATCTAATGAAACACTTAACCACAATGGTGTTATTTGTTTTGGGCAGGGTTTTTTTTTTAATGTCTTCAGGCATTTATTCTGTATTCATGGACTTGATTAGTTTAATGTCAACAGGCACCTCAACAGCTGTGTCCCCTTAAGCTATTTTTTTAATTTAGCAGCTGGCTTGGACACTTAGTAGCCATGGTTTTTCTTTTTTCTTTTTTTCCACAGCACCAAGGGGCAGCTGGACCAACATGGCTGTTGATTAATTTGAGAGAAATATGAGCTGTGTAAATCAGACAACATGAATTTTCTGCATGTTGTTGTACAAGAATAAACTGCCAATCGTAGTGGAAGCAATTTGGCCTGTCCCAAGGGTGCCTTAGACTTTTAATAAGCTGGTTATGAAAATTCTATTTCTTTGCAATTTAAAGAGTCTAATTAGCACCTATAATACAAGTGGATGAAGGTTAACATTAAGCCTCCAGACACTTTTCAAATTCGGTTACAGATAAAAATCAGGTAACAGTTTGTACCTAATTAGAATAATGTGTTAAATATTTATAGATGCTGTGAAGCTACTGAAACATAAAGCTAAAGGGGAGTTAAATTTTAATCAAGTATAAAGACAAAATACTAATTTTATTCTTGAATACAGTACTCTGGTCGGCCACAGGACAATTGCTTGGAGACTGCTCTGCTTTATAGATAAAGTGAGGAAACTTGCTTGAGTTCATCACAGTTGCTGACATTCTTACCACTGTCTAATTAGCACATAGATTCTCAATATTTAGTACTGAACTTATTGAAGTATAGCCATTTGCAATAATTGCCTGAGTGATATAAATAGTCCAATCTGTGAACATTCAAGATACTTGGGAAACAAACTTTGATTCCTAAGGATCATATAATCATTTGGATTGAAGGCTTCTGTATAGATTCTGTATTGAATTTAGTAACAGTTATGTCAGACCAGTTCTGAAGAGATCCAGTTTCAAATATTTCTACGATTATGAAGGATTCACCACTGTTCTCTAATAGATTTCCCTGAGTTTTTTGAGACTAAGTAGACAATGTATGAAATTCCGTGTGTGTGTGTGTGTGTGTGTGTGTGTGAATTTTGAATTAATAGAATAGAATAGAATAGAATAGAACAGAACAGAACAGAACAGAATATTCTGGCCTAACTTTCTTCCTCTTTTTAAACAATTTTAATATTTTAATATCTTTAATACTCAAAATTTAAATTTGTTTTAAATTGATTGGGGTTTTAATCTGTCTGGGCCAAACTATTTAATTCGATTTTATTTCTGCTTTTTAAATTTTGTATGTATGTATTTTATTGTTGGCTGTTCACCACCCTGAGTCCTTCAGGAATAGGGCGGTATACAAATCAAATAAAAGTAAAGTAAAGTAAAGAAAAGAATAGAATAGAATAGAATAGAATAGAATAGAATAGAATAGAATAGAATAGAATAGAATAGAATAGAATAGAATAGAATAGAATTCTTTATTGGCCAAGTGTGATTGGACATACAAGGAATTTGTTTTAGGAGTATATGCTCTCAGTGTACATAAGGAGAATAAAAATAAATTACAGGATTTTCTTCCAGGATTTGGGATACTTTCATGCAAATTGAGGGTGAAAAACCAATTCATGTTGCATATTGCTGGTTTTGGTTGTCAGTTTTTGCAGAAATGTTTATAACTGTTGTAATCTAAAAATCACTTTTGACTTCATTGTGAATGAATATTTAGGAAAAAAAACTCAATTAAGCTAAACCTGTCAGGTATATTAAATTATACGTTGAATACAGAGATTTCTGTGATGGGCATGAGCATCCACAGAAAATCACAGCAATTGCCAAGCTCATTACGGGGTAAGGTTGCAGCCTGGACAAAATCCCACGGGCAAAAGGTCAGGATTTCATCCATTGTGTCACCTGTCTAATCTCTGTCTGCTCTGTGAAGAGTGCAATATATTGTGAATGTCTGCCTGCAATTCACACAATACCCTACAGCCATTAAATGTCTACTAGAAATAAAGGAGTCGATAATGTAGGCTTAGTGAGGATGCAGCATGATTTAATCATTTGGTTAGATCAAAAATAAAATTTAAAAGGGCAATTTAATTCACGCGTGTTATAGTTGCTGGAGCTGTTCCTGTTTTCCCACACTGGATCAATATGAAACATGGTGTGTCTAAATTCTCCCCCCCGCCCCCCTATAAAATTCACAGGAGCTTGCTATGATTTACAAAGAGAGAGTAGCAATATCTCACCAAGAAATTGAAAGAAAAGAAAAAAAAATGCCATACGGCAAATAGCAATTTAGATTAATAGATATAATTTAAGCAGGAATAGAACCTGTCCGATTATAACGGAAAATAGTATTATTTAAGTGACTTAAGCAGCTTCCTATCAAAATGTTAATTTCAAAGTTTATTTTTTCTTTGTTATAGTTCCTTATAGTTAAAATGGACTTGGGTTAGATAATCTTTCAACTAATCTGCCAAAAGTGGTAGATGATTTTGATAACAAAACAGTTCAGTTTAATACAGATCAAACTAAATTTTCTGGATTGCTTCTCTCCACAACAATTAATAGTACTGAGATTCATTTGTAGCATGTTTTGATTTTGTAACTTGAATTCCTCATTTAAAACCATTGGCTGAGTAGATAACACTGATTAAGAGTTTTTCAAGAAATTATTGATGCTTGTAATGTGCTTTAATACATATACTTGAGTTTTCTGCTGGGGAATCTTCTGAACTAAAGAAATGTTCCCAGGAGCTTCTTTATCCAATAGAAACTTTCATGCAGTACATATAATTTTGCATGTAACCTCCCCCCACCAAAGAGATTTATGGCACAGCTCTCTGTTTTTAGGGTGAATGTCAAAATTTAGCTTAGTCTTTTGAATTGTTTTTAGCATTTTTATATTATTGTTTTTTAAACATTTTTCAACTTAATATTCTCATACTTTTTCTCATTTAGTTTTATGTTCGACTAATTGTCAACCTGATTGTCTTTGACAGTAGAAATATGGAGTACACCTCTAATAAAAACAGTTTCATGAACCAGATGCTTTCATGGGCAACATTTCCAATATTTACCATATTAAAAGGCCCAGTTTTATATTACACAGAGAGAGAGGTGGGGAGGGAAATAAAATCAGAATAATATGGGACACGGTGGCTCAGTGGCTAAGATGCTGAGCTTGTCGATCAAAAGGTCGGCAGTTCGGTTCACAACCCTAGTGCCACGTAACAGGGTGAGCTCCCGTTACTTGTCCCAGCTTCTGCTAACCTAGCAGTTCGAAAGCACATAAAAATGCAAGTAGAAAAATAGGGACCACCTTTGGTGGGAAGGTAACAGCGTTCTGTGTGCCTTTGGCGTTTAGATATGCCAGCCACATGACCTCAGAGATGTCTTCGGACAGCGCTGGTTCTTCAGCTTTGAAACAGAGATGAGCACCACCCCCTAGAGTCATGAACGACTAGCACATATGTGAGGAGAATCTTTAGCTTTAGCTTTATGAACAGAAAACATTTATTCAGTGAACAGTCCTATCTTTGCCATTTTATTTCAGAAAATAGTATTCAATCAAAAATCAAAATGCCTTTATTGCTTCAATATAATCTAAGCAAATGAAGCATTATTTCTAATATTGATGACCTGCCATCTTTGATTTTTATAATTCCATACTTTATTTGCCTGATACATCACTGGATGGCTGAGCATGAAAACTACATTTTTCCATTTATCTCTTTTTCAACTCAATATGAACATGGACAATTCTTCTCATGTAGGTTCAACCAAGTCACCCCTTATCTAATACCACTGGGTTTCATTTAGCTGAATATAGAGTGAAGCACATATTTGAAAAAGACAGGGATATCCAAAGTTAGCGATATTTTTTTAATTGAAGATTTTACTTTTACTTTACTTTACTTTATTTTTATTTGATTTATATACCGCCCTACTCCTGAACAGCCAACAATAAAATACATACATACAAAATTTAAAAAGCAGAGATAAAATCGAATTAAATAGTTTGGCCCAGACAAATTTAAAACCCCAATCAATTTAAAACAAATTTAAACTTTGAATATTAAAAATACTAAAAAATATTAAAAATATTAAAAATGTTTAAAAAGAGGGAGAAAGTTAGGCGAGGCCCGCCTGGTGAAATGAAAAGGTCTTTAGAGCGCGGCGGAAGGTGCACATTTTCTGTAATCCTTGCCTCTCCTCTGCATTCCAGCTATATTTTCACTATTTGGAGGAAACATGGAAAGGACTTAGATTGTTAGTTTAGTGACTGGGGAAAACAATCCAGCCAGCCTCCCCTCCTCTCCTCCTTTCCTATAAAGGTAACAGCAATTTCTGAGGAGCACAAAGAAACAGGAAAAATCTCTAGCCTGGGTTGTCCACAAAAATGGCTTTCAGCTGTGAGCAACCCCACCCTCTCTCTTTCCTGGCAGCTGAGAGCCAAAAGCCCTCCTTCCCCTCATGTAAACCGAGATAGTTAAGGTTATTACTTGGACAGCTGTTGAACATCAAGCAAAGACTTGGGGGCCCCAAAATCATGCAATAGGGAATAATGAACCTTCCACTGTCAGCAGTTAGACGAAGCATCCCGTAATATTGCCTCTAATTAAAGCTGCAGTCCTAAACCCACTTTCAAGAAGGACTTTTAGACTTTAGCAGGACATGCTTAGGATCATCTGAGCTAATGTTCTGTGCTAAAACAGAATGACAAAAGAAAGAGGAGGAGGAGGAGGAGGAGGAGGAGGAGGAGGAGGAGGAGGAGGAGGAGGAGGAGGAGGAGGAGGAGGAGGAGGAGTTCTCAAAGAGGGAGAATGGGAGAAGAAAAATGATCTACTCTCAAGAAACCTCCTGAACAACTTATGGTCAAGTACTGAAAAGGCTGATTAGCTGTAAACAACATGCATAATCATGATTAGTGAATTCCTGGAGTAAGAGCCCAGGCATTCAGTGAAACTCTGCCTTATCTTAATGAGCTGTGACCAGTCCCTGGAGAATTGCTGCAGAGAAACTGGAGTGGCAAAAAATTGCTTTAATTGTAATTTGCTCTATGCTGGGAGTATAAATTATATTTCACATAAATCTTGTTTGGCAAATGCATTTCAAATGATAGCTTCATATCTTAATTTTTCAGTAGTCAAAATTTAACCAACAGCTAGAGGGTTCTGTCGGTAGAAGGCCGTTGCTTTCACTAACACAGGACGATGGTAGTCCTATTCAAATATTACTTAAAGTAGCTTAAAGTTTGGAAAAATTATGCTTTGAATCATGCAACACAAATTTTCAAAATAAATTATTATTGCTGATGTCCTACAGTTCTTATTCCCCAAACAGCCCACATATGGACTATTCATTAAATATTTAAATATCTACTAATATTTAATATCAGGTCATAAATATTTGATATTTAAACAAGGAGTGGCAGTCCATGAGTACCTCATAGAATATAAGTGTTGGAAGGAATCTTAAGAGATCTTCAAGCCCAATGCCTGCCCCGTGTGCGACTGCATTACTGCAAAATTTTTAACGGATGGCCATTCAGCCCCTATTTAAGCAGCTCCAATGAAGGCAAGTCCACCCCTTCCCAAGGCAGTTCTTTCTGATGTCCAGTCAAAATTTTGTAATTTAAACCTATTTATTGTTATTCTATATTCTGGAAAAACTTCAAACAATTCTGCCCCATAGTCTAACAGCCTTTCATATGCTGAAATAATTACTACATCTTTAGGCTAAATATGCCCATGGCTTCCAACCATTTCTCATGAGCATTTCCTTCTGGGTTCTGCAGTATACATGACACACAGAGCTTCTGAAGTACCTATACATGGTGTGAATATCTGCAGAGAAGGATCTTATTCTGGGTTGCATATCATAGGAAACCTCCATACAATAGGTACCAAAGCTGCTCCTTTCTAGTACTCATTTCTGTGTGCAAAGCTATTAAGAAGGGAATTAAATAGAGGCCAAATGAGGTATAAAAGACGGTATCCATTCACACAATCCTACACTTGGGTTATAAATTTCAGCACATTCTTCTTAATGACCTCTGAAAAGGGCTGCACTCAGAATACTAAATCAAAAAATATCCAACGAAGTGGAGAATTAATGTGATAAAATTAATTGAGAAGATTTGGATTTAAACACTCCCAACTTAGATGTGAAGCTACTATGGAAGAATAAACTCATCACTGTCTTTCATCTTAAGTTATTTCACAGACATGTTATGAGACTCACACTATGTGGGGTGGGGGATTGGAGGAAGGGTGATATGCAGGCCTAAGCCCCCTGGAGGATGGCCGCAATTAAAACTATATAGTAATAAATAATTTCTGTCTTTTCAGCTGCTGTTCTTTTTTTTCAGAATTTATTCCCAAATGTAGCAATCAGACTTCTAATTTATAATGGTAATTTATAATCTTCAAATCTTTCAAACCTGTATGGGTAGCAAATTAGCTGAAAAGACGTGGCTAGGATTTGGATAGAAGCCTATGCAATTAAATCTGTCATTTAATTTCAGGCAAGGTGCAACAATAAAAATGTCTTGTGGAGAGAATATTCAGTGAAAAAAATAAAACAATTACTACTTAATTGAACTTCCTTTTAATGCCAAATTGTAGCAAGCCAGTAAAAGTTACAGAGCACAGATATGGATGTAAAATATGATATATGAAACTGAAATAAAGCCAACCTTTATTTTAATGCTTGCTTTTGTTACATGATTTGCTTGTGGTCCAGTATATCAAAGTTACGTAAAACAGCATTCATGATGGAAAACTAATGTTTCTTCCTGTAAATACACTGTATTTTCCACAAGAGAATAAATTGTACAAGCCATAGTAGTCTTTAAGTGTTCTTAGGTTTAAGGTTGAAAATTAAGGTATTTCATTTTTGGCATCTCTCCCAAGCACCTGAGATCCATATAATTCTCATTCTGGGTCATGTATTAAATGTGGAAAATTGGTTGGCTGTGGCAATTTTATATGGCTCATTAAAGTGGACAACTAAGCCCCCTTTGCTGGACCAAGGAGAGTGGGAAACAGGTGTGATTAATGACTTGTTAACGTTGAAGATTGATAGACCTTATATCTTACCTTTCTGCCAAAATGGTGCTCAAGAGGATGAAGAAGAAGCACAATGATAACTATACAGTCTGTTTAACTATTCTAATTAATTATTAGCTAATAAGAATGCTAACTAATTATAATATATACTAGTTAACTAAAAGAGAGTTAAAACACATCATGTCCTTTCAAAATATCAAATGGGATAGGGTTGATCTAATTTTGGAGGGAATGATGTTCCATCAGGCGAGCATGTCTCTTAGGACCCAGCCAGTTGTAGACCCCTGCCCAATGCACCTACAGCCCTTTTCTGCAAGATCTAAAGGGCTAGGCTGATTATTATTATTATTTATTCATGACACAAGCTCCATTATTACAATTTTATGCATAGGTATAAATACAAACGTAAGAACATAGACTTTGAAATATGTAAAATTTAGGTGGTATCTGCACAGAAGCGTGCAACATTAATTGCAATCTGTTGTGAGGTCATAAGGTTCTCAAGAGTACATTGGGCAGGGCACAGAGAGCACATGTACATGTGTGTGGTAGTCTGCAGTTCTCCATATTCACATAAGCAGAAGTCACCAAGTATCCCATTTATTCAAACTATCTCTTGATCTTCCTGTCCCTGTGCACAGTCTATTTAACAATTTCTAAACTTTCCAGTTATATTTGTGGGCAGGTGCCAGCTTCTCTGCAGGTTCCATCCAATGTTTCCATAAGTCCACTCTACTTTTAAATTTATCAAAGTCTTACGTTGAGCTATGGAAACTTTCTTAGATTTTAATCTCTGGAGAACTAATACATGCTGCTTCTGTATGAATGGGGTAGGGATAGGGGAGAGAGGCAATACTGTTTAAATGGTGGACTTGCCTAGGGAAGTATATTTCAGACACCCAATGATTATTCTACTGGTTTCATTTAAGGTGGGAGTGGGGAACTATGGCTCTTTTATGACCTGTGGACTTGAGCTCAGGAATTCTGGGAGTTGAAGTCCACAAGTCATAAAGGGGCCATAATTATTTAAGGCAACATCTACTAGCCCAGAGTGTACCAATTTGTAAGTGGGTAGAGACTGTATCTCAGATAGCCCAGTCCCATACCATGAAAGTTTTGCTTAGAAAAGATTAGCCCATCTATCCCAAAGGTGCTTTTTCAAGAGGCAATTGGACTTTCTGGTTTTTCTTTGAAGATGTTTCATTTCTCATCGCTTCAGAGCTGAAGAAGCTTCTTGGATAAGAAGCGAAACGTCTTCAAAGAAAAAGTCCAGTTGCCTCCTGAAAAAGCACCTTTGGGACAACCAGGACATGGATGACTGAGAATCTCCATAGACATTAGCCCATCTAGATAATGATGTTGTCCAATGCTTTTCATATAGCCTACCGGTATTTATTGCTTCCATACATAAGTAACTTACTAATAGAATCATTCAGAAGTGACATTAATTGTGGCAAGTGTGTCCTTTAAAATGTGCTGATTGCCCTGTGTAAAATATGCCAGTGATAGAGTGATAGATTTTACTTCTGAATTGTCCAAGAATTAATTATATTGATTAGCTTATCAGTCTGGCCTATAATTAAAGGTGACCAATGAACTGATTTATATCTTGGTTTATTCTAAAATGAAAGGCAAGGGTAAAATGATCCACAACTGTGCTTTATTAATGCTATCATTTGTGGATAAGGTCAAAGGATATAGAATAGAATAGAATATTCTTTATTGGCCAAGTGTGCTTGGACACACAAGAAATTTATGAAATATGAAATATAAGAATACATATTTGACTGAAAAAATGGTACCGGTAAATAACTAAGTTACTTGCTTAATATATTAATACTTAGCAGATTACATTCCTTAGGGTTTTTTTTCTCTTTTCTTTTTACATGTTCCTTTCTATTTGAAATAATGAAAGTTCCAGCAGTGAAATCCAGCTGGATTTATCCGGCTCATGCGAGCCAGTAGGGCCAGTGACAGGAGGCTCCGCCCCCCGCCGGAATGTCATTACATCCCATTATTGACCCTTTGCACATGCACAGAAGACTCTGTGCATGCGCAGAAGAGGCACATGCGAGCATAGTGAGCACGCTCACATTTCCAATCCAGTAGCTAAGGTAAGTGCATTTTACCCTAGAAAGTTCCCATCCTAATAGTAGATGTATCTATAACAGGGGTGGGCAACTGTGGCCCTTTTACAACCTGTGGACTTCAACTCCCAGAATTCCTGAGACATCTTGGCTGTCTCAGGAATTCTGGAAGTTGAAGTCCACAGGTTGTAAAAGGGTCACAGTTGCCCACCCCTGATCTATAAGGTTTGCTTGTAAATCAGAGTAGGTAAAGAGCCCTGTTAGCCTAAATTCTTTTCAAGGAATCTAGTTAAATTCAAATAGAAGTAAGCAAAACAGGGACCTATCCAGAAAAAAACTTTTATATCGAGATGGGAGTAATAATGGCAATTCATGTTGTAGTTTCTACTTTGAAAAGTGGCTTAGCGAAAGTTTGTAATTCTGGGAAGTTGGCATGTTGCCTCCAAAGGCTTAATTCTGAAAAATGGTTAAGAAATCATTGTACAATGTGCTGCCTATAGTAAGACTGGGAATTCTGATGTGTGTTGTTTTCTAAATCACAAATAATATGCAAGAAGTGCAATATACTTGTGATAAATAAGAAGAAATGTCACATCTTTTCTGGAATTCAATATTTGCACATGTGTGTGGGTACAGACACAGGTACACATACATGCATATTTGACAGAAGGAGAAAACGGTTTTCTTTGCACTTTTTTTCATAGTGATCTATGAAGACTGTTGTTAAAAGTTAATGACTTGAATTCCATTTCTCTGGTACTTCTGCCCGATGCCACATTAGGCCATCTTTCTCTGTGTTACAGCTCAGAGTATTCTACTTCTATTATGGACATGGTTGTTTGATTATGTGTAAGTTAAAGAAGACCATTAGACATAAATCTCTCCAAT
This sequence comes from Arizona elegans, assembly GCA_022577455.1. Lineage (NCBI taxonomy): Eukaryota > Metazoa > Chordata > Lepidosauria > Squamata > Colubridae > Arizona > Arizona elegans. Next base: position 112,573,134 of record JAKOOJ010000003.1, read on the forward strand.
TGATTTGTTTTCTATTTAGAATGTATTTCGGCACATTCTTTTCTGAGATAAGCACTGGTGACAATTTATGTACTGGGGTTGGATATAAATCTGATGGTACTATTTCCTTCTCTTGTTGAGATTAAACATTTTGCTTACAATAGTGCAGTTGTGCTTAGGTGAGCAGTTAAGCTCAACAGAGCAAATATATGTGGATTACTCTGATAGGATATACAGTAAAAAGGAAGCAGATCTCTTGGAGTACATCAGAGTTCCCCAACCTTTCCAGCTTTGTGGACCGGTGAGGGGTGGTGTGGGAGGAGGGGATGGTTCTGGTCAAGTGGCAGGTAAGTGCATTCATACGTGCAGCTCCATTCGCACAAGCGGCGGGCACACACACCTGTCGCTCATGCAAATGCAGTGCGAGCTCATGTGCTTACTCACTGCTTGTTCAAGTGGATATGCGTTCATGTGCGCTCACCCACCACTTCTACGGTCCAGTTCTGAATGGCATAAGATCCTTTAGTGATCCACAGCCTGATGGTTGGGGACCCCTGTGGTATACAATTCTATAAAGAGGTTTGCATTATTATTGATTTATTCCTGCTATGGTGTTGGTCACTTCTGAGGTAAAAAGGTATTTTTCTTCTCTTCCTAGAGGCCCTATTATGTAACTATTATGTCCATCCATGTTGCCCATCAACATGAGATATGATTTCGAGAAATAAGAAATGGGACTATATATTGTATATATGCCACCATTTATGTATTGACTAGGCAGGCTCAGTTCTTCAGCTCAATATGATGGATGTTTCTGGTGAGCTTCATTGCTTTTTAGAACCAGAAATAGAGGAAGAAGTTTTCATGCCTATCTGGCTGCTGTTGGGCAAGATTTTCAGCTCTCTTAAAGCACTTCTTGATTTGACATTGGTTGATTAGCTTGCTGATTCTTTGTAACAGCTGCAGTAAATAATGAAAAACTGACTCATAGGCCAGGAAAAGCACTTCAGATTTTAATTGGCTGCAGGAAATAATATACTAGTCTGTAACCTAGGACAGGATGCTACCTCAGTGCCAGCACCCAAATTGATGTTGGGTAATGTTCTGCGCATGGAATATCTGTGTTAGTCAAGTGAATAAGCCTGACGATCAGAAGGACTAAGAACTAATTCTTGGTGGGTATAGCAATGGGGTGGAGAGCTTTCTAAGTTTAGGATTTTCCGGGCTGAAAAACAGCTAGAAAGAGTTAGGATTGAAGTCAGTGTTGGATTCCTATCTTTAAGGGCAGAACCAAGTTTCAGAAGACATAGGGTGTTGCTTGGGTAATGTGGGTCAATAGGGATCTGTGAGGGTCTTAAGGATATGCAAGAGGTGACACATGGGCCAGGCAAGGGAGAGAGGGTGTGGTGCAACTGGATAAGGCTACCTGACCATCACAGAGAAGTGCAAGAGGTGCCACACGAGTTAGGAATGATGTATAGGGGGCAATGAGGGTTGGGAAGGCGGCCTGGGAATGCTTGGCCCTGTGTGAAAGCTGCCATACAGGTTTTGGATGGTCCACAAGAGGTGGTGTGATCAAGAATGGCATGTGGTGATGCACAAGAATTGCCATGTAAGGCAGGAAAGATGTGTGGGGGGGACAGGAAAAGTCAGGGAAATTATCTCCTTCAAGATGAAAGTCCAGAGAAGAATTGGTTATTGCTGTTGGAAATCTTTTGCCCAATTTAGCTATCGCTACTGAATTTATGCATAGTTGCAGTTCTTTGAAGTGACTAGGATGTCTTTGCCTTCTTTACTGGGGGTGGGAGAATCCGTCATTGACTCATACCCATTTTGTAAAATCAAGATGATTTGGCTCACCAGTTCTTTTTCATTTTTTCAAATGGGTTTTAGGACACTTGCTTTTTTTAAATTTTAATTAAAACTGAATGGAAAAAGTAAAACAAAATAATCAACTCAGGTAAGAAAATTGTCTCTGGTGATGATTTTCCTAGTTTCCTTGGGAAGGAAAGAGTTAGAAGGCTCCGGTTGAATACTCTTGAGTATTTCCCCAAGTAAATGATTGTCAGGGATAAGTAGCAACACAAAATATGTCATTTTTAATGGACTGAAATACTTATAACCTGATTTTTCCTTGGACTGCAAATTGAACTTTATGTTTCCAACTATTTTCTCATGTAATTGAGAGTGGAGGAACTAAGTTTTGACTTTATGAACCTCAAAGAAACAGTCAGTGTTGGATAGCTCTTTTGGTTGAAAAAAAATTATCATTATTGTGGGAATAATATTACTGTATTACTGCATTTGAGAGATAGAAGCTTTGCCAGTAGCTTACCTCATGTTTCTGCATAGGCAGTAGACTTTTGTGACAGTACAGTAATTAAATGCAAACTTGGGATCAGAGCAAAGTACTACATTTTCAATCATGTGATTTCACATTAAACTTCCAAAATGACACCTTTTCATTTTAAATTTGCTTATAATTCTAGAAAATGTGTGTGTGTGTGTGTGTGTGTGTGTGTGTGTATGAGAGAGAGAGAGAGAGAGAGAGAGAGAGAGAGAGAGAGAGAGAGAGAGAGAGAGAGAGAGAGAGAGAGAGAGAGAGAGAGAGAGAGAGAGAGAGAGAGAGAGAGAGAGAGAGAGAGAGAGAGAGAGAGAGGCACCAAAATCTGTAGATGTGTGAATTATTGCTCATTCGGCTCAGAAGAAAATTCCAATAGAATGTGTTTGCAATTCTTCGGTATTTTTATCTGGTGCTATAATCTGCTTAATACAAAGTTTATATAAAGTATATCCTGTAAATGAAGCTCTGTTATAATAATACACAATTATATTTTCAGGTTCGCATTTTCACCTACCTGATAGGAAGAGAAGCTGCCTTTGCAGATAATCTCAAATGGATGGCTTGTGCCAACAAAGGTGGGTATATCAAGTCTGTGCAAAATATGCTTATCCCCTCTCCTCTGATTGGTTCTTCTTGGATCTTTAATGACCTGGCAAAATGCATCTGAGTCCTTGTTACGGTTTAATAGATTGACACATGGCCTCTGGCAATTGGAAATGGAATTGCTTTGTAAAATACAATGTCACATGATTGCAGCACTTAGCGGTAGTAGTCCCAGTTGCCATGGTTATGCAAGAAATGTGGTGGGTTGTTAAGCGAGAGTCTTGTATAACTATGATTTCCTGTTGGCTTTCCCATTGACTTTGCTTATGGAATAGTGTCAGAAATTGCTATCATATAACTGTGATGTGCTGCAATGTCATAATCAGGAGTCAGGCACAAGTGCCTGGGCTGCAATTATATGGCTGCAGGAATTGTACAGTGGCCAGATTTTCAAGTAAGTAACTTTGGAACCAGGTTTTTCATCCCAGTCCAATTAACTCTGTACTCAAAATATTATGCAGAATCTATATATCACTGTTTCTTTCTGGATAGGAAAAATGAAATCATTGCAAGCATTTCAGTAAAATGCAACTGTTTGAATCAAAATGCAACTGTTTGAATCAAAATGCACTTGGTGTCCAAGGGAAATGGAGTTATTCTATCAACATCATTCAATTGTCATTACTCACACTAACTTTCTAGATTTAATGAAAAATACTGGATTTTAGCTTGCAATGTATTACGCCACTTTGATTCTGCTGCCTAAAAACACAGCCTAACCTCTTTGCAAGATTGCCATTCTATGAATGTTTACTTGGCAGTAAATCACTCTGCCAGTAAAATTAACCAATATTTTTCAATCTCAGAAACTTTTAAGATGTCTGGATTTCAAATCCCTAGAATTCTGCAAGCAGCATTGTGCCTTGAGAATTCTGAGAGTTGAAGTCCATACATTTTAAAATTGCCGAGGTTGAGAAACACTGAAATAAAAATCCATATGATTATATGCTGGAGAGGTTTTGGTGATCCCAGATTTCTGGAAGCAGAATTGGTCTATAGGAGAAAAAAAAGCAGAAATATACAATATTTTGTTTGGTGCCAGTTCTATAGAACATCTTGCCAAATAAAATCTTCCCTAAGAAACTAAAGAGTTGACAAAACCTTTTCTCCTAGGTGGTTGAGTGGATAAAATTTCTAAGCGTTTAGAACATAATTTATATCCTGATGTTAGTTGATAAATTTGTTTGTCTTTTGCCTATATTGAATAATGTAAATATTCAATTTTGGCAGCTTTCTTGTTTAAAATTGAATAATGTAGTTTTGCCAAATGCAAACATCCCCCGTAATAATTGTGACCACACGAAAATAACAGACTGAGTATCAATTCACTCCTAAATATAAAATGAATCTCATGCTCTGTGTCCCAGTAAGGCATTGTTTGTGCCTCTGAACTGCAGGGAAGGAGAGATAAGTAATATAATATAATTAAATGAAATTTTGGAAGGGAAGGGAGGGAGGGAGGGAGGGAGGAAGGAAGGAAGGAAGGAAGGAAGGAAGGAAGGAAGGAAGGAAGGAAGGAAGGAAGTTTTTGATTTGCATAGAGAAACCAAAGAATCCTACCAAGGAAAATAAAGATTTTGCATATTAAAGGGAGAAAGCAAGGGCCAAATTCAGTGTGACATGAGAGGTTTTTTTTTCTTGGTCTCTCTCTTAGATATAGACACACATGCATTATATGATGTACTTAACTCCACAAATTGGAATGCCTGGATATTTACTGCAAAGAGATAGTAGGTGAAAATTGTCTTGCTTAATATTATTTCATCAGGTTTTACTGCAGCTTTGGGGATTTCTAGTTGATTTTAAAATAATAGGAAATTCTTGACCATGAAGCATCTGTGTTTAGTGTAGTTCATCCTTTTGTTTCTAAAGATTGTGGAGCCATAACAAATCCCACTGTTGCATAGAACTCATCAGGCAACACTAAAGCAGATGTATCTCTTGATAAATAATGACAGAACTGTGATTCCAAAACACATAATACGGTGCCATGAAGTAAAAACAATAAAAATGCTTTGCTTATTCTGCAGCTCCATTACATGTGTACTAAGGTTTTCTCACTTATGTATGTGTGCACGCCACATGACATTTAAATGACTCATATTCATCACATTACTGCATTAACCACTCTTGTTGCCCATCTGATGGAAATTATCCTTTTAAAGATTTGTCTTAATCAACTAATATTGCACACTAGGATTTAAACTTAGTCACTGTACAAGAATCCTTTGAAACAAGTTTTTCAAAGGCAGTTTAGTTAATTCCAAAGTATGTTCACTTTTCAGACAGTGCATTACCCATGCCTGATAAAGATCTAAGGACATCTGTTCATGAAAAGGCACTTCCTTTCATAATGGTTGTTTTCAAGAGTCTTGCCCAATCACTAGTCATACATTATTGGTCATCAAGCCAAAAGATCATATATTGTTCTATAATTTTGCAGTGTTAGAAGGCAGTTTATCTTTGTGTTCTTATTTTTAATTGTCTCACTGTAAAAGTCCCATATGAGGCTTTAAAAATTACAATTTAATAATAATGGAAGAAATTAGAAATATATCAGAAGGTTACTAACCTACTTTCTTAGTATTCACACTTTGTGATGATCCAGCAAAATCCTTTAGCTTGGGATTTTGAACACAATGCTTTCTGGCACTTCCCCTCCTTCAGCCACATATTTTGACTACCCCACAGATAATTTTTTTCTACCCGGGAGTCAGTGACATCGATAATAAGCTCTACTATCATCACAACCTCACATACTCATTGCATACTCCATCCCAAAATTTGATACTAGTATGTAAATTGAAGCATTTGCTTGATGAAGTCATGCACATTTTGTCACTTACATGCCTGCTCCCAATGACTATCTAGTGCTTATCTTGTATCAAGCAGAGTAAGTAGCAATTGTGATTTAGAGGCTATCCATTGTAGTGTGGTAATAACTAAGCAGAGGAGCCATGTGAATTGGACCAGAGTGAAATGAAACTTCTCCTTTTCCAATTTGGCTACCCAAAATCTTTTGGTGTGGCCTCCCAAAAGGTGCTTGAAAATTGATTTTTTTTTTGTTAAGATGACAAAACTAAATTGGAATAAGACAAAATTACCAAAAACATTGAATTAGGAATTATATTAACTGTATTTAAATACTATAATTTAAATTAAATTGAAATAAATTACACCTCTAAGACATAGCATCTGATTAAGTTTTTCTTCTACTTTTTTCTTTATTCTATTTTTTTGCCAAATTTAATTTTTTTTCTTGGTTATCTGAGGAAAGCTGCATTTTGTTCCTGGTTCTATATCCATGTAAATATGAATTGTTTCTTTTGACACTTTTAAAACAAAAGTACATGCTTCTAATACTCTCTGTGTGTGTGTGTGTGTGTGTGTGTGTGTGTGTGTGAATAAATCAGCATCTTCTAAAATTGTTTTATTAACACATAGGCAACATTTGCCTGAAGAAGAAGCTGGCATCCTTCATGGGACAGCAGTCGAACTGATATCTTTGGATTCTACACAATGTCTTTCTAGCATTTTTTTTTTCATTCATGGAATTATATTTTTAAGAGTTTACTCTAATCAATTACAGCTTTGCTAAATCCTGGGGTGTTTGGGGAGTGAAGGATAATAGTTGCAAAAAAACCCCAACAGGGCCTGGCAGCATTGGACTGCAGAGTTGGAGAAGGAGTGGAAAACACTTTTAATTCCTGCACAGATGGATAAGTCAAACCGTGTAGCTGTCACAGAGGTCATTGACCCCAAAATCAATTTTCCTTGTGGTGATTTTCCCCTTGGAAGCACCTAGCACAGATGAAAGATTTGTACAAGATTTCCAAATGAATGGATTGTAGGGTACGAAGTTATTTCCCCAGAACTGGATCACAAGAAATTTACACCATGCTGTATGAGACCTCCACCTCCTATCTTGACTCCAACTTTCCAAAGCTGTAAAAAGTAGGGCATATCTTGAGGGAGTGTGAGCTTAATGAGGCAGAGCGACAACCCATTTGAAATACATTAAAACAGTCAAGATCCCAACACTGCTGTAGAATAGCTAATGAACTTACAGTGATCTCCACAATAGCCTGGAGGAGAATGAGCCTGAAGGGAGAAGAAATTGCAGATATTACCAGGACCATCCAATGTTCAATAAAGTTTTGCAGAGGTTCAGCATACCAGGTTTGAAGGGAATAGATTAGCAGTCATACAACTGAAAATTTACCAGCTGTAAAAACAAAGGCAGACTATAATTTTTTAGCTTGGCACAAACAAAAGAACCACTATTAAGTGTATCTTAATAAAAAAAAAGTGTACCAAACTACAGTCATTTGGCAGACCTGTTTTATTTGACATTAGTTTGTCTAATTATGGATTGTATATCAAGCATTTTTGAAGAGACTTGGTGGCGCAGCGGACTAAAGTGCTGTTAAGTAGCACTTAGCTGCCAGCTGCCTGCAATTACTGCGAGTTCAAATCTCACCAGGCTCAAGGCTGACTCAGCCTTCCATCCTTCCGAGGTAGGTAAAATGAGGACCCGGATTGTGGGGGCAATAAGCTGACTTTGTACAAAAAAGAACACTGCTTGGTGGAGGTGGGGCGAAAACCCTACTAAGCAGGTATATACAAAAGTATGAAGGCTATTGCTTAATGCATTGTAAGTCGCCCTAAGTCTCCAGAGAAGGGCGGCATATAAATCAAACCAAATAGATAGATAGATAGATAGATAGATAGATAGATAGATAGATAGATAGATAGATAGATAGATAGATACGGGCTCAGAAAAATGCATCAGGTCACCAGTATGGTGTCTGGAAATGAACTAATCTTGACAAGTGGTCTTTTGAGATATTATTGAACATCATTATCAACACACATACTAGCAGCACAGTTCTTGTGCTGATAGTGTCCCACCCTGCCCATTATAACATGTTGTATATAGGGCGACCTGGGAGTTGAGTTTGTCTCTGAAAGAACCCAGAGAAGCATCATAGTACATGGAAGCATTGCCATTGCTAGGAAAAAAAAATTCTGTATGAAATAAAAAATGTACAATTATATTTTACAAAAACCTTTAAACCCTATATTGTTGTTAGTTGCGAAGTCGTGTCCGACTCATCGCAACCCCATGGACAGCATTCCTCCAGGCCTTCCTGTCCTCAACTATCCTCTGGGGTCCATTTAAGTTCACACCTACTGTTTCAATGACTCCATCCAGTCACCACATTCTCTGTCTTCTTTTGCCCTCAGTCTTTCCCAGTTAAACCCTATATAACTCTGGTTTAAGTTATTTAAGAAAGCATCTCTCTCTATATGGTTCTCTGACTTCCCTTCCTGACATTAAAGAAGTTCACCTACACTTGCCATGGATTTGTCTTAAAGTGACTCTGAGCTAAGAAGATGCCCCCATTCTTTGCTGTGTGCTTCCTGATGAGTTGAGGGTCTATTGTTGGCTTTTTAAAAGACCTTAAAAATACATTCTGAAAACAGACTGCTAATATTGCTGGCTTTCATTGTTTCTGATTTTATTATTGGTGTTTATGTATTATTCAAAATTGCTGAGAGTCCTTGTAGTCCATGATAGTTTAAGTTAATGCATTAACATCTTCAGATTAGAAGGAGTTGAATGCCACCTGAGAAAAAGCAGCTGTTTGAATTTTTGACTGTTTGAAAAATGCAGATAACTTTTAAGCTGCATTGTATCTACCCTATGATTCCCAAGTTTGAGCATCAGTTTTTCAGGAAAGTCCAAATGTAGACAATCCATTCTATGGCAGAAAATTAAACTTGGGAAATGAATAAAATGCTTGAATCTGCAAAAAAAAAAAAAAAAAAAAACAGATTACCTGATGATTTTAAATTGGACGTTTTTCCTCTTTCGTTTCATACTCAAGCACTTTCAGTAATGTGAAACATTATTTGTTGAAGCAAATTTCCTTTATTCTTGATATATCAAGTCCTCATAGAATAAGTCATGGATTGTTTTCCAATAGTTTATGATGCCCTGAGGAATAAGGTGTGTGGTTATGTGGATGTGTACATAGGACTTCATGCTGCCACAGATGAGGTTCTTGCATGGATAACTGGACTATGTAAGAAATACATTAGAACACTCTGTCGGGAAGCACTAAAACTCTGATTCAGGTATAGAATGTTAGGTATAGATTTTGATAAAGCTAAAAATATTGCCCCCATATTTGTGGTACTTGGCAGTTGCAAAGGTTGTGGAGTAAAAGTTAATAGAACTCTGCCATAAGCATTTATTTTTAAGAACAAACTCCCTCCTTTTTTACTTTCTCCTGAGGCTGAAAAAATTGACTTGGAACTGAAGGAAAAAAAGTCAGGACAGCTGTGCAATGGGGTAGAACACTCAGAGGAATGGAGCTGTTCTGGACTGACATATCATTTCACAGACTAGTGCTTTCACAAATTAAAACTTGACAGGGCTTCTTCCTTGGTCAATTTTTTTCCCTCTTTAGGTCCCCCCCCCACCTACACCCCGTTCCTTTTAACACCGAGAGAAAAGATATTTATAACTTTTATGTGTATTTCTCATTTGATTATGTCTGAATGACCACATTTTTTCTCTCTCTGTTCAAATATATCCAGGGTTTTTCACTCAGATCTCTACTCTAGCTGATGTGCAAGAAAATGTTATGGAATATCTCCATGTGCTCAGTCGACCTAAAGTGATTGATCAAGAACATGATGTAGTGTGGACTGAAGCCTATGTCGACAGTACTGTAAGTCTGCAAGAGGCAATGTTTGATAAATCCTGTTTATATTTAAAATATCAGATAATTTTGCTCCAGTGTTGTAATACATTTTCTGCTCCTTTTTTTAAAATGAGAGTTATGCAAATGCAGCTAATATTTACATATGTTAAATGAGCTTAATTCTGCAGCTGAAGCACTTGATGGAAAGGCTTTCATTTTAAATAAATGTTAAATCCCCTGTATCAGAGGCTATTAAAGCTGCCATGTTGCCCAACAAACATGCAGAGGAAGTATGTGTGGTATCAACTGGTTTTTCAATTATCAACAATTCTATAGGGCAAATAGCAGGATCATGCTTGTTATGATGTAAAGCAAAAATTGGTGACTGTTTAATTGCTGACAAGGATACAAGAATCCTTTGACCGTCTTCTAGTCTACATATTTTATGCAAGAACGAATAATGTAATGTGTTCAGAGTCAAGGCAGACTTGATGAATGTTTGACAGCACCAGAATTGTGTATAGTAAAAATGAAATTGTTCAAAATGAACTGGACCTTAACTTTCATCATTCCCTAACATAATTAGCTTTGGCCAAGAAGTAGAAGAGTTGAAATGAATCCGTCATTTATAAGAGAAAGAGAGGGAACATAAGACTGTCATTCTGAGGCCTAGTCTCAAAAAGTTGTCGGTGAAAGAAAATGGGAGGAAGTATCCTGAGTTTTTGAAGGAACATAGCATATATATATATATATATATATATATATATATATATATATATATATATATATATATATATATATATATATATATATATATATATATATATATATATATAAAATACATAAACAAACCAATTCTAACTGAAAATGTTGCATGAATAACAGAAAAATTAATAACTGAAAGGAAAAGCTAAAAATGCAAGAAATGGGGCAGAGAGTAAAAGCAAAATAGGAAAGAATGAAAAATAGATACAAATAAGTAGCTTCTAATCTTCTTTTTTCAGCAGTTATAAGTAAGTATAATTTTACCTTTTTCTCTATGGTTACACCACAACTCTTTTCCTTCTTTAATCTATCCTATCTAATCATCAAAACCATAAGATTATTTTTTGTTGGTTCATGCAGCAACAAAAAAAAAAAAAATCCACAAGGGGTTTCCAATCAGCAATAAACACAGATAGCAACTTTTCTCTGATCAAAAAATCTATTTAGCCACCTTAGTATGTTCCGTCAATTTAACCAACCATTCTTCCATTGTGGATAGTGCTGAATCTTTTTTTTTTTTATGTTTGTGGAATCTAACTATAATTCTGCTGCAGATATTATGTAGACAAGTGAAGTCTCATGATTTTTTTCCCACTATTTGTCTATCAAACCTCAGGTTTCAATTGTATAATTAATCATTAAAATCCTCTGAATTGGTGTTATGTATTTAAATCCAGAAATTTATAAGGGCTTTTTTTTAGATACATCTATCAAACATGATATGTTCCTTTATGTTTCTTCTTGTTTACATTTTCAACATAAATTTAAATTTGAACTGCTTTTATAAATTCTAGACAATTTCTCTGGTGACAAATTCTCTTTATGATTATACTATATTATTCATTCAATATACAATATTAATCTTTAAATATACTGTATGTACATGCATACTCCTGTTTTTCCATTTCAGGGATGCAACATTATACATAATGTGAAAAAGAATTTTTAAAAATGAGCAAATTAAATTAAGGGCATATGACAAAAAGTGTATAGCTCATACTAATATCACTACAGCTCTCCATACCTTTTTATCTATTTTTTATCTATTTTTTGTGGGGAGGGGAGGGTAATCCTTAAATCAGTATTTATTCCTCGTGGCTGCTTGGAGTAACCCCTGTAATTCTGGCAATATTTTGGAAGTGGTTTGCCATGGCCTGCTTCCCAGGACTGATATGCCCAAGATCACCCAGCTGACTCTCATATCTAAGGGAGGATTAAAATTCACAATCCCCAATCTGATTCTCTTCTCTTCTCTTCTCTTCTCTTCTCTTCTCTTCTCTTCTCTTCTCTTCTCTTCTCTTCTCTTCTCTTCTCTCTCTCTTTCTTTCTCTCTCTCTCTCTCTCTCTCTCTCTTTTGTTTCCACTATATCTATACCTCATCTCATAATTGTCTTTTGCTCTCTGTTTTCTCTTTGTGAAGATCTCATCAATTCTGTTGAACCACAGTCTGTTTTGGACTTGTCCCTTTTTTCATTTAACTCACTCTTCCTTCAAATATTATTTTGCAGTTTGATCCTCTATCATTATTTATATATGAATAGATCTCAATATATTTCCAATTTGTCATCCACATTTATTTACCACATTTTCATTCCTGACTTTATAATTTTCTTTTTTTTAAACCACAAACACTTTTTAGTGCTTCATTCCAACAACATTCCTGATATATAAAACTCTCATTTCCGTTTAGCAAAATGGAGAAAAAAACCCACTCATTTTCACAACCTTTTGCGCTCCTTGTTACATTTGTTCCTCACAACAGATCACATAGTACCCATTTTATTACTATGAACATTTGTAAGTCTTACAAATTTTCTATGTTTTGTCTTACCTTTAGCAAATATTTTACTAAGGAGTTTAATTTATTGAACATCTTTACTTTCTTCTTTACTTTCACGTTTTCTTTTTACAAGTGTATCATGAATACACACAAAATCAGGTTAGATGCCTGAACTTCACACGCCTGAACTTTATGCTATAGCACTATATCAGTTGAGAGCATGTTATTCTGATCTACCTGTACAGTGGTGACAAAATGAGTTCTCAGAATTTAAATCCACTAAAATGTGAACAGTTTTATCAAATGGATTTTAATTTGCTTCTTGAGATGTTGAGATTTGGAATTCAAGTCACCCTTCCTTATTTCTTGTCTGTCTCATGGAGAATGAAAGATAAATGATTTCTCTGACTCTCTACTGTTTATTGAACTTTATTGACAGAAAATCTAATCTTTTTCTTGCTGGAGAATTCATCCCAAATTGGTTATTGACTCTGTAGTGGATAATTATTGAGCATTTGGTGAAGACGAAAAGAAAATAATTGTTATCTCTTCAGCAATACATGAACATGCTCCATTATGTTTGCTAGAGAGTTTGTAAGAGTGAGTCAGAAACAGGCCCTTGTAATATATTCTAGAGCATATAAATTTGATATAGAGGCAAAATCATTCATTTTCTGTGTGTTGCCAAAAAAAAAAATATTGGTATCTAATTAGATGAGGGAAAGCAACAGGTTCATTTCTAGATCATTGAGAAGAGCCTGCGTGGCCTTTTTGACTTCTTATGATCCTCTGCAATACGTTTCACTGCTTAGGGGGGAAAAACATTATTTTATTTACCACTTATTATTTTGATTTTCTAAAGAAGTTGATATTCTGCTGTGTTCATACTTTCCCACCTTCTGGAACATCCCTCAAGTGAAAAGGACTCCCTGTCTTCCGAGGCTCTGAAAAGTCCTTTTAGGTCTTTATCCCATGACTATGGTTAATGTATTGGGAGGGAGGTGCTGACATGCTTAAATGCTTATTTTTAATTAGGGCTGTCTTGATTCATTGTATGCTTTTAATTGTTGTTTAATGTTTATAATCGTTTCAATTTCTATTATATTTTGTAAATATTAAATCTAAATATTAACTACTTAGTAAATATTAAATCTTAATAGTGTCGAAATGAGCAGCATCATAATGTATAGTCCTAACTTTCTTACAGGTCTCTTTCTTTACAATGTAATTGCTCTAACAATTTTGGTACTTTATTTGCCCACCTGAAAAACATTTTTTTTCCCAAGTAGCGTTGGAATTTTGAGCTCACTTATCATCTGTTCCGCTGAAATGTTTGCTGCCGCCATCAATAACTGCTTACTACCTCAAATTTTGTGCAAAGCTGGAAGAGAGCTGATAATTTTTTAAAATTCTGTTTTATTGCGCCTCTTATTCTTACTTGATTTAAAGCACCATGAGTGCTATTTTCTGGTCTGGGAGCTGAGTACTTAGTTGTGTGAAATGATTACTGCATATCAGCCTTCCTGGTTTCTGGCTGTTTATCATGTGAATAAAGCAGCTGGCAGTAGAAGTCTAGCTGGAAGAAGATCCATTTAGCATTTTGAACTCAAATGCTTAAAGAAACCATTTTTAACCCCTTGTTGTTTCCAGGTTTTTCTTTCCCTTTTCTACTCCATATGAGAAACACTTTGTTACCGGTATGATTTTGATCAAACATGTGAGCTAGCGTCTACAAAAATGGTAAACAAAATTAAGCACTTTGAAGTCCTACTGATTTTAATGAATTTAAATTAAATATTTTGCATTAATATCAGCAAGAGTTAGTTTTAGAGAAAAGTTAGTTTTGTCTAAAATATACCTGTGGTATTAACAGGCAATTAACAGACAATTCTCTTTATGGTAGAATAAGTATGATAAAGAAGTATAAAACTATAACAATTGAAAATCCAGAAATGCAATATTTTGAACAACTCTCAAGATGCTGCTATTGGTTTTGCAAACAAACTGATGTCAGCTACAGTTTCACACTCATAGTAAAAGGACAAGTGTTCTCCACATTATTATACTTTCTTAGACACAGCCACCATTCACAAAGCCAAGGCTCAACAGTGTGTATTCTGGAATTGGACTATCCCACAAGTGGATTCTGCAAGTGGACTTCACTAATTTAAATTATTGCCATTCAGATTTGCAAATGAAATTATATAAGACAAACCAAGTTTCATCCATATATAAATTACTTATGCATGAAAATATTTGTTGGGTAGTACTAGTGTCTCTAGCACTGGCACAGACTTATCAGAATCTAATCCTTAGCTCTTGCAATACAATATGACTAATGTATGTAGGTGCACTTGTATTCTGCTAAAGAAATCCCTCTGTATTATTTGTCCATATTCCACTCATTGTATTTATCATACAATAATGCTTTTTTTCCCCTTACAAAACAAAAGCAAAGTTGATTATTTCAAATCAAGACATCACATTGTTTTCTGCCTTTTCTGTCCTATAGTTCACTGGCCATCTTGGCCCACAGTTTCTATCAATTCTAACAGTCAGTTTCTCTGTATTATGTTTCATCCCCACCTTTGGTTGTCACTGCACTTAGAAAAGACAGGCTCCCCTTGGCTGGCTCAAACTTGGCTGAAGTTACCAGCTTGTGACCCAACTACTGTAGCCAAGGATCTTCAATGCATAGGAGGATTCAGACTACTTCAGAGGACTGATTTTCTTCTGATAGCGTTGGCTGCTGTTCCCATCTTCTATCCTGTTGGTGCCCTTTTCTCCTGAAACTTCCATAATGTAGTACAAACCTTCCTTAATACTTCTCACACATTGTGCTAGTCATGTGTAGCATTTTTACCTCAGGAATCCTTAGCTCCCAATGTATTTCACTTTTTCTAGTCTTTCCTTTATTCAGATTTATTAACCCCTTTTCATTCAGCCCTCCTACCCTATATTGGACCCATAACTCAACCCTCACCTCTTGTGTTGTTTGGCTGATAGATTCTTAAATAGAATTTGCAGATTATAACTTCATATGAACTGGCCAGAAAGTTTTCTAAACATCTGCATTCCTTCTAGGTCTCTGTAACTGGCCATAGGAATAACTTTGGGAAGTAGTAGAGGTATTCATGGTTTTAGTTTCCTGGTCTGGACTACCTCAAAGGACTGTCATCAGTCTTGCAAGTCTGAATGTGCTTCTTCCCTCACCTGCCTTCATGTTCCAGAGAATTAAAAAGGTCAATTCTGAGATGCATTCTCCATCCTCATGCCTTTTTTGGACAAGGTTTCTTTACTTCTTTCAGCATATATTTATTGAATATTACCAAGTCTTCTTTCCATAATGTATATAAAAATATATTTTTCTTAATTAAATGAATTTATTAATTTGTGATACAGTGAGATGATACAGTATGGTAAATACAAACAGATCCAGTCTAATAAAATATTGGCTTAGCATATACTGTTTGCTCTTTTTATAATATTTATTTATTTATTTATTAGTCCAATTTATATGCCGCCCTTCTCCATAGACTCAGGGCGCCTTACAATGCATTATAGCAATAGCCTCCATACTTTTTTTGTATATACCTGCTTATTAGGGCCTTCGGCCCCCCCAAGCGGTGTTGTTCTATATAAAGTTGGCTTATTGCCCCCACAATCCGGGTCCTCAATTTACCTACCTCGAAAGGATGGAAAGCTGAGTCAACCTTGAGCCTGGTGAGATTCAAAATTGCAGGCAGCTGGCAGCTAAGTGCTAGCACTTAACAGCACTTTAGTCCACTGCACCACCAAGGCTCTTAATATCAAATGCAGTACAATTCAAAATAACTATTTACTTACTCTTCCATTTATGCTGAATATTTACAGTGGAAAATAAAGTAATACTGGGAGAGTATAATATTTCCAGGACAAAAGCACCAGCTCTTCTGTGTAAATCAGAAATGATCTAGATACAGTATTGAGCAGTTTTGTTCACAGATTTGCAGCTGACAGAAATTATTCTGGATTTTTAAAGCATCTCACTAAATTAACTGACAAGATCCCAGTAAATAATTTCACTAAGACAGAAAGTAATTCTCATAGACAGACAGTCCTAAGAGTACTTGAATATTAATGAGGATTAAATTAAACGTAATTTACAGAAAAAAGTTTTCAGTTTGGTTAAAAAAAAATAATAAAAAGTGTGTAAATAAAAAGTTAGAATGAATTCTGATATAAATATTATTTATCTTAAAATTATTGTAAGATCACAAGCCAAATCCCCATTGGTAGAGATTTCTTCTGGTAAGTTAGCCTGGTAGCCATCACCCTGGTAGCCATCACAATGTATTCCTGAATTATTTGTCTATCTGCAGCCAGAAGATGCGAATATGCGATACAGATTTTCACATAATTCTGGCTTATGCTCATTAATTTCTGTTGAATTTTCTGCCATTCTATTGCAAATTTATTTAATTTTTTTTAATAAAATGGACTTATATAGTCTTAAAATATGTAAGATCTGTGCATTTTTATACTATCTCTCAAATCAAATCTGCTTTAAACTATCATATTTGATCATACTTTGCTTTTGCTTTGCACTTTCCTTTTCTGAAATACATTTTTATTTAAATTTCATTAGTATTTCCCCTCCTTTTTATTCCTTTTTTTTCAACTTCAGACTGGAACATTTCCTTTATAGAGAAGCTTTGTAGATACACTGTTTTCTGACAAGGAAACCATAACTAACCTGACATAACTATATTTGTAGGTTTTATTTACTAACATAAATTGGTTGCATGAACTCAATGCTATGCTTTAAATTTTATATCTGTTCGATATAAAAATCTAAAAATAGCTAATATGTTATATTAACATTGGCTAATACCCTCCTCAGGTGATTTTTGAAATAAACTGGCTAACATATTTTTTCACAGAGCATACTATTTTGAATATTGATTTTGGAAGTCATGATAGTTTTCAAATCACTTTTTCTCACCTCTAGCATGAGAGAGTTCTTTCAGTTCAAATTTATTTCCTGCCATTATTTCTTGGGCCTGCTGATTCTTTGATGTTATATTTTTTAGACTGTGATTAGCTGTGGTGGTATGCTATATGACTATTTCTAAAAAGATTAGAGGACAAATAAAACAGCTTGAATAATCATTTAAACATTTTCAAATATTCTCCAAAGTTTGTTACATTGGGGAAAATAAAATTGGGGAAAATAAAATTATGTACTTTTTCCAGCTCTACTGTGTTTGCCTATCTGGTCTTGCTGATAATCACATTCTGTGCTCAAAAAAATAGCTGGCAATATTTAAGCTCCATTCTGCTGGGGGATATATTAACCTCTACAAAGTTCTCACCCAGAACATGTCAGCATGGAGGCAAAGACCATTATTGCACTTACTGGTCTGTGTATGCATGCATTTATTTATTCATTTATTCATTCAATTTGTAAGACTGTCTATCTCACCAAGTGTCTCTGGACAGTGAACTAAAACTAAAACTAAAACTAAAATTAAAACTAAACTAAACTAATTGTAATTTGGGTGCCCAATGGCATTACTAAATTAGGGACACACACACACACTTATATTAAACAGAAATTACAGTAATTTTTAATTTCATTTTATAAAAATTTGAATTATTCTGGTTATAGTTATGAATTATTACACAATGATTATATTGACTAAAAATGAAAATCTTTAAGGTAAAATAAGATATTATAATATGCTTATTTATATGAATGTGATTTTTATTTTTTCCTAATTTTATAATGTCTTTACATCTCTTTTTAATAGTTTTTTTTCTTTTTCTTTGTTTTATTTTTATTGTGAAGAGCCGAGGCGGCACAGTGGTTAGAGTGCAGTACTGCAGGCTACTTCAGCTGACTGCTAGCTGCAGTTCAGCAGTTCAAATCTCACCAGGCTCAAGGTTGACTCAGCCTTCCGTCCTTCTGAGGTGGGTAAAATGAGGACCCAGATTGTTGGGAGCAATATGCTGACTCTGTAAATCACTTAGAGAGGGCTGTAAAGCACTATGAAGCAGTATATAAGTCTAAATGCTGTTGCTATTGCTATTGTATCAAAATAAATCCATTTTAAAAATGGTTGAATAGCACTTACCTTGTTTCCCGTGCAAATTAGAGAAATAATATTTGAATAAAAGTAAACAAAGGAGCCCTCAAACATTATAAATTGATTTGAACTCACGATTTGCTTTTGCATGGCAGGAATCTGTTTCTTAAATATATAATAGAAAAACCATGAACTTGGTTAACTTCTGGAGGAAAGAGATAAATATGGTTCTGGAGAGAATAACTGCCTATTCCTGAGCAGTAATACTTCTATATGCAGATCATGACACATTCTATTTGGAAATACCCTGGACTTAGGCCTGGGGTATTTGGCGGACCATCTGCGGCCAGCGACAGCTCCCCATCGCCCGGTGCATTCTCACAGGGAGGGCCTCCTTGGGGTGCCGTCAGCCAGACAATGTTGGCTGGCAACCCCTAGGGAGCGGGCCTTCTCTGTGGGCACACCTACCCTGTGGAATCAGCTCCCCCTGGAGCTCCAGGTGGTCCCTAACCTTTGCTCTTTCCGCCGTGACCTTAAAACATAGTTATTTTGCCTGGCTGGTTTGGACTGAAGGGGTTTTAAAGGGGATTTTAATGGTCTTTTTATAATCTTATTGGGTATCTTTAACATTGATTTTGCTTGTTTTTATTGTTGTGAGCCGCCCTGAGTCCTTTCGGAGATAGGGTGGCATACAAGTTTAAAAAATAAATAAATAAATAAATAAATAAATAAATAAATAAATAAATAAATAAATATAAATAAATAAATAAATAAACAGTGTGGATTATAAAGATGTCTCAACCATTAAACAAAATAGGAGGGAGGAACACACCTAAAGGGGACCATTACAAAAATCTATCTAAGCTTTTAGATTGTGTAATGCCATCTGCATTATATGGCACTGAGAAAACTTATTATGTTGGACCTCTATTTCATAGCAGATGGGTTCATTAAATTTAATAGCCTCTAGAGCTTTTAGAAACAGTGTTAAAAACATGTGGAACATGCTGTGATACTTCACATCTAGCCCTAGAGTCATTATAATTCTGGCACAGACTATAAATATTACAGTACTTTTGTTCTATTGAAACAAATGACTATTCTAATTATCACTTGTTGTTGTTGTTGTTGTTCATGTACTGTGATTTTAAAAAATATTGGAGCCTTTCCTCATTTTTATTTTTTTTCCCCTAGAATGCATTACAGTTTTTTTAATCCATTGCTACTGAACTTCAGATACATTCATCTCCGTGTTAAATTGAGTTCTAATTGTTATTTAACTTGCAAGCTCGTATTAGAAATTTAAAATGCAGCCAAGGAGATTAAGAAAATTAGCCACTTTACCTCCTATGGCGGCAAGGAAACTAGAAGATACGCTGTTTTATCTCAAAACTCACAGCTGAAATACGAAGGGATGTTAGTTACGATTATATACCTTTATTTTCCTCTGTAGAACAATGTAACATGCTGGGATGCTGTTACACATTCTGTTATTCATAAAGCCCAGTCGGTTTTTGATTTTAAGATTTTACAAAGTTATCACAGAGGAACAGGAATTAGGTTTGAAGAGCACTCCTTTTGTTCATAGGGCAGATTTTTTTTCTCTTATGTTACTCTTTAAACAGGTTATAAAAAGAAATAAATGGCAGTAGTGGTTTATTTTATCTAAATAAATGGATTGGAAGTTACTGGTACATCTCTTCCAACTCCACAGCATGTCTTCCACATATAAATCAAAATAGTTGAATGTTAAGATAACTGGTAGATTTCAGATAAATATCTTTTGAAATGCAAAAAAAAAATGGCCTTAATTAAAACATGGTGAGTGTTACATTTGATTGTGCGATTTGATTCTTTCAAATAATCTTTATCTTTTTTGACATTCACACTTTAAAGTCTGTTTGTCTCTTATTGCGTGTTCTCTACTATTTATAGTTTATTATATGGGACACTAGATCTAATTGTGTCATCAAAATCAGCGAAATGAAGCAACCCGAACATATAGGTAGACTTAAAAGATACATACATCCCCATTTGTCAATAAATGTAGTCAGTATGTGTATTTCTCCTTACCATATCTATATTTCTGGAATGAGCTCTCAAATTCTTCCCATATTATTCAGCCATATGCAGAAATGAAGGAAGTTACTATTATTCATATGTTATTAGCACAGTTTTGTTTTGCTTTGTTTTTAAAAAATCTTGAAAGCCCCATAATGGCTTCATTTTTTTTATACGAAGCCTTGCCACAAGCTAATATTTCAAATAATCTCTGGTTTTAAAAGATTATTTTTATGTAAATCAATATCTTGTAATACTAAAAACTTTGAATGGTGCAATGATCTCAGTCCTTTAAAATATTGCCAGAAATTTTCTGGGATTGTTCCACCTTTGCTATACTTTAGTTGCTTTTTAATGAAGTCACTTCATTAAACCAGGGTAAGGAAAATATGCAGAACATGGATTCTGAGTACTTTTTAGCCCCATTAATAGTATCTCCATTCTAGGTCATGTGATCAGGAGGGAAACAGAGTGGGGCTTAGCATGGAGGACTTACCTGCATTCTGAGCTGTTGTCCCACAGCGATGTAATGAATTATTTTTCTGGATGGGGGTTTGTTTGTTTGGGTTTTTTTGGTTTTTTGGTAACCCCAAGATAGATCCAATCTACTCTAAAACCTTTTTCCCCAGACTTCCTCTCCCATACAAAATTTGATCCTATTCAGTTCATTTTTATGAGAATTATCCTGCTGACGTACAGATTCCTGAGCCACGGTGTATAATTTCTTTCCCATATTCCATAGGATTAGAAAGAATAAAACAGCATTGGACTGAATCTTTTAGAGACATGATGGCACACGTGCCTGAAGTGGCACACATAGCAATGTTGCCTGGCATGCGCAGCATCACCCGTTCCTCTTCCAGGTTTCTGGCACGTATGCGCGCACGCCGATCAGCTGTGCTTTGTGCATGCAGCAGTGCCGGAATCCAGAAGAGCTGGTCTGTGAACCACGAATGGGGCTTCCTTGAACTTCGGAATTGGGAGTGTCCAGAAAGAAGGAGGACCAATGGGAATTCACCCTTCTGTAGCATCATTGGTCTCTGGGTAGTGTCACCCTTGACTTTACCCACTGGAGGAGAGAGTTCCATGCAGAGAAGAAGCCCAAATTCAGGCCAAGATCCCTCCTCCCACTTTCTCCGTTTCTCTCTCTCTGCAGAATTGTCTCTCCTCCTTCCAGAGACTCTGCCCGGAGACCGATGATGCTCAAGCAGGGAGGATTTTCATTTGTGCTGCCCTCATTCTGGCCCCTCCCATCTCAAAAGTCCGAGATAAACACTTCCTCCCCCAACCCACATGTGGGTTGCCAGCTGATTGGGCGTGCAGATGCACAAAAATAATTGGAAGACTTGCTGGCCAGTGTGCATGCATGCGCCGGCAACTGGAATTACCTTATCCCGCACACACATGCACCCTAGGTAGCTCTTCTTCCTGGTCGTGGTCCTGACAAGCGTGTGCAAAAAGTGCTCACTTTTCGGCCCTTGGTGCCGTGCGCACATGCCAAGGTTCGCCATCACTGTTAGAGTAATGTTTATTGGCTCTCAAATGTTTTGACTCTATAAAACCATCTTCTCCATTATATATTTTCTACATAAATTCAAGGAAGCAAGCTTGGTGTTGAGTTCTGACTTTTCCAGATTATTCCGTTTGGACTATGCATGCCTTTTGTACCTATTTTCAGAGATATGGCAGGTTAGAAAATATTTCAATGTATATTGTTATATAACAATATACTCTTTCTCTGAGAAGATGACAAATGCTTTAGATTTCTCTGTCTTGTTTATTATGGAAGCCATCTATGTTTATCATGACACAGTTTCAAAAATCAAAAGGCAAAAGTTTAATTAAAGGAAGATGTTCCTGAATGTTTAATATACATTTAATTTAATTTAATTTAATTTAATATTTAAATTTATATACCGCCCTTCTTCCGAAGGACTCAGGGCGGTGAACAGCCATAGATAAAAAACATAGAATACAAAATTTAAAAACAATTTAAAAATATATTAAACAATTTGGCCCGACAGTTAAAATCCCCCATTAAGTTAGATCAAACAAGATCTCATATTTTTTTAAAAGAAATATTTACATAATGCTTGTTTAAAAATGAAATAAAATTAAAATGTAAACATTTCTTAGGAGTTCCTCTCCCTGTCTTGTTCTCCAGTAATCAATAAATATACATTTCTAATAGTTTTTCTGCACCTTAACTTGGTCCATTAGTTCTTCCAATGGTTCCTGCATTGCCACTGTAATGGAGTCCATCCATCTTGCCATTGGTCATCCTCTTCTTTTTCTCTTTCCTTCCATTCCTAATATTGTATTTCACAATTTGCTGAAAATTGCTACATTTGATTTGTATAGTAGAAATTAATTGTATTTTTAAATATATAGGGCATCTGTGCTTATTTGTTTGTTTCTGTACAAGGATGGAATTAAGAGACTTTGTTTATCATGCCAGCCAATTTCTGTCACTATAATGTGGCTCTGTCATTGTTGCATTTCACCTCCCTATTGATCTTCATAAAAGGCTCATTAAAAATTATTAAAGCTGGCAGTAAGTAGAAGTATACTATTTTTTAGCAAACATAATACCTGCTAAGAGTAAGGGCACTAACCAAGAAAAAAGCCACATAAACTACCTGTAAGTTAGGTAGCTCATTGTATAGCCACCTATGCTGGCTGGAGAATTCTGGGAGTTGAAGTCCACAAGTCTTAAAGCTGCCAAGTTTGGGGACCTCTGTTGTAGAAGAACAAGAATGTATAAATTGGAGTTGGATGTAATTAGGCATTAAACCCAAATGATTGCTAAATTATTTCACTTTCAAGTTGTTGCAACATGTGAAAGGGTCATAAGGGATAATGAAATTTGGGTTAATACAATCAACCCCATGCCACTTGGATGGAGAACTAAATTAGGCTGGCTGAGAGGCCAGTTGAATTCCAAATATCTCCGAGGGAACTTTTCTAAAATCTGATTGGCCATTCTTCAGTATCTAGTGAAGAATTGAAATAAGGTGATATATGTTTTGTTTTATGAGCTATTCCGTGGAGCTAAAAGTATGGTAAAGAGTAGAAATTATTGGATCATTTTGCGATTAGTACATTTAACTGGTCTCAGCTCTATTTTTTAATCTCTGTTTCTTCCTTCTTAAGCCAATTGTCCCTCTTCAAAAAAAAAAAAACTGTTTGCATAATCATATATATTTACAGTTCAGACAATAACAATGTTCACAAAAAAGTAAGAGAAAATACAATTTTTTACAGGAAAGAACAGTAAACTGAATAACAAACAGGGCAAAGTTTAAGTTTCAAAAAAGTATTCTCTTCAGTGTGTCAAAGTTACATTCCATGATACAGAAAATAGTTCTGATATTGTGATACAAGCCTAGGTACGATTTTTATTCGACATAGAATCATTTTAAATCCTATGTAAAAATGATTGATTGTGGAAACATTTGGCACCATGTAGAAAGATTAAAATCTTGGGTTGAAGGAATTATTGTTTTTTCATTTGCAGATATTTTATTAGCTTCCTAGATAACATCTTAAGTCCTGTGATCTTGAAGAAGTTGGTCATTTAGTTGTGGAATATATTTGTCTTTGTGGAATCTTATACATGGTTAGGTGGGCTATGCTGTTGGATGTTATTTCTTTTATGATTGGAATGCAATTATTTTTGTTGTTCTTATGTTGATGTTCCATCTTCTTTTCATCTGGATGTTGGTTAATAACTGTGTGATAAAAATGGATATTATTGATATTCCCCTCCCCCCACTTGACCTTTGGCTAGTTATTTTTAGTGAACCATTCAAAAGTATCTGTGTCTACTAAGTGCTAATTTTGCCAGAATGCTAGGTTTCTAAGTATTAAAAGAAAGAAATCCCTGTGGATTTTATTCCACTAACTCGTTCTGACTATAGGGGGCAGTGTTTAGTCATTTCAAGGCCATTAAGCCAATGCTGGCCAGCACGATGTCGCAGTGAGCTGTTCCCTCCCCATCATCTACTCATATTTGCTTGCTTTTGAACTGCTCGGTGGGCAAGAACAAGGCAAAGGCGAAAGCTCACCCCATTGCACAACGCTCAGGTTTTGAACCCAGGTTGTTGGCTTTCCAGCTGACAAGTCCAGTGTCTTAACCACCGAGCTATAATGCTGCCGTTCTAGGTATTAGCATATATTATTTGATTTTGGCTCAATTTAGAATTTCTACATCTTCCCAGCTGAAACCATGATTGATCTTATCTGACCATGAAATAAAAGTTTAAATATGTCTTCTAACAGTCAGTTGGTACTCATAGATATGCTGTGCTGTTTTGTATTTATGTTCTATGCCGCGTGTCCTATGTAGTGTGTTTACAGTTCAGGTACTTTATTTTGTAAAAGACTCCTTCTCTTATTTTCCTCGGGTACAAAATCCTCTGACTTATTTAATATCCTTCGTAGGGCTTTTGCTGGTTTGGTGCTATAATTATTCCAAATGGTTGTAAATAGCCTACTTTTAGAATCTGAAACATGCAGATTGATTCACTTTATTAGCCATTGTTGTGATTTGTTTGGGGGATGGTTGATGGGTTCAATGTCTATGGTTGCCCATTCAACTATCAACTTTGACAGCTAACATTATTAGATATAGAACAAATGATAAACTACTAAAATATAATGTATTGTGATAAAGGCCTGATTTAGACACACAATTTATATAACTACAATATGCTGATGTATAAGCTGGCCCCGGAGCTGGGGGAAGAATCAAGTCTTCATTCTTAAAGACAGTAAAATCAGGGCCAAGCAAAATGCAGGGGTTTCAGGTTGTTCTGTTTTATTAAATCATTAAATGTTTCCATGTTGGGTTAATGCTCTGATGTCATTCAGTAATTCTCTGGTTTTGGGGATATATTGTGACCTGTCTAGACTGAAAATAGTTAACCCAAGAAGCAAACTTCTAATAGGTCTGATTAATAATACTTATTAAAAGAAATATATGGTTGCAGTATGAGAATTCCAGTGAGACTTCTGTTTCCAAATGGGATTCTTTTATAGGCAGTTTACAGACCTATAAATCCAGTCAATTTCCTCCCAGTTTTCTGATGTAGAGGACTGGAAACTTAATTTATTTGTGAAGATGGGCTAAGCTAAATCTGCTCCATGTTCTCATAACTGAAAATTCTGTTGATATGAGAAGTAACTCTCAAATTATGATCTACACAAACATTGGTGATAAGGGAGGCTTTTTATTTTATAAACGAGGTATATCAATTTCTAAGGAAAGAGATGTGACAGTGGGATCATTCTGTCACTTTAAACTATAGTTAGCTCAAATCTTGAGATGCAAAGCCCAGAACTAACCCAAGGCCTTGTAGCAACATCACCCCAGGTATGAATTATTTTTAAATTGAGTTTAAATTTTGCAATCTCTATCCAGAAAAGTAGCAAGGTATTGGTTAGATAGTTGACCACTTTTGCATGCAAGCTTCATGCGAATATTGTGAAAATATGCAGCTATACAGGAGATTATTGTTATGGTGCATTTAATTTCAGACTGATATCCCAGTTGCTTTCTGTGGAGTGATATGATGCAAGTTAGTCAAATAAATTTGAAACCTAACTTGTGAATATGAACAGAGAAATACATTTTCATTATGCTAAATTAAATACTGCAGCTAAAAATTCCAGCAGGACAGCGGTGGGAAGAAGATAGAAAGGGAACACCAGCAAGCTGGATAAAATTTATAAAGGTTGAAGTGTTTCATTAAAAGGTGAAGCCTCATTAAACATAATGATACAAAGGCTCTCAGATTCTGAAGTCTCATTTTAATTCACTGAAATAAAGCTGCTCAGCTAACCAGCTAATTATTTGAGTTTGATGACATCTTTTTGTTGCTTAAGTAGTACAAAATTATTGAACTATTGCATTCATGATGTTTTATTTTAGCACAAACTCAAAACTTATGGGCTAATTTGTTTTAAAATACAGTTCCTAGCACTGTTATAATCCTCCCCCTCCTCCTCTTTCTCAAAGATTTTTTTCCATCTGTACCAAATAGGATGCAGGTAAAGCCAGAGCTGTGTCTCCTGCTAGAAGGAGGTAGGAGGGGGATCAGATGAGAGAAGGGCAATTAGACCTTGGGTACATTTCTGCCTGCGTAAATTTGCCATCAGGATGGAAATCTTCCTAGGGAGGAGGAGGAGGAGGAGGAGGAGGAGGAGGAGGAGGAGGAGGAGGGAGGGAGGGAGGGAGGGGGGATCTAATTCAGCAAAGAAGGAAGAAGTGGCTTGAGTTCTGCTGGATCCCTTGCGGTTTGAAAATAATTCTATTGTTTACTCAACTAGTAACTCTGTGATATTTATGTTGTTGGGAATAACAGCTGAGTTTTCAATACTTCTAGAATGTTAAATGTTACAGCAACCTGTTTAAATATTTAGTTCTGATGCTTCTAATCATTGATAATTAAAGTAGGTAAAATACAGTGATGTTAGAAATAGTGACAAAATCTGACCAAGACTTGTTTAATTTGCATGGTATACAATACAGTTCCTACTGGTTCTGTGGGCATGGCTTGGTGGGCGTGGCTTGGTGGTCATGTGACTGAGTGGGTGTGGCTTGGTGGGCATGGCTTAGTGGTCATGTGACTGGGTGGGCATGGCTTGGTGGTCATGTGACCAGGAAAACCAACTATCACACATTACACAAAAATAATACAAAAGCTACACAACCGATTCACACACAATGCAAAAGCAGCTGGACTTCACACAAAATGGCGCCTGCAACAAGCAGGAACCTCACAGAGTCACAGAGAGCTCAAAAACAAACTATTACACTTTACACAAAAATACTGGTTTGGGCAATAGGTAGTAAAAAATGCTTTAAAAGGTAAAACAAAAAAGTCCCAAGGATGCACGGCACAGCTGATTGTCACAGCTGATTGTCAGAACCTTTTTTTCTACCTTTTTTAAAGCATTTTTTTACTACCTATTGCCCAAACCAGTAGTAAAAAAAAATGCTTTAAAAAAGTAAAAAAAAAAAAAGTTCAGATGATCAGCTGTGCCACACAATCATTGGAACTTTTTTTTTACTTGTTAAAGCATTTTTCACTACCGGTTTGGACGAACTGCCCCAAACTGGTTGCATTTCACCCCGATAAAATAGTCTTAAGGGGTCTTGGTGCTCTCTGAGCTTGGTTATTTTCTTGCAGATGTTTCATTACCTAAACCAGGTAACATCATCAGTGCTAGCATGAATGAAATGTCTGCAAGAAAACAACCAAACTCAGAGAGCACCAAGGACTCCTCATTTCAACCCTGAACTACAAATATTCTCCTTTATTGCTAAGTATAGCCTTGCTAAGCAGTGTATGTGTCCATAATAACAAATTTTCCTGCACGACTATAACATACTTGGATCATAAGCTCAAACATCTTGACAGTTGAGAACTATTTTTCTGGAAAACATTGGTTGTCATGGTACACTACAAGTTAAATATGTGGGTTGTCTTAGAAAATAAAGTGGAAAAATGTGAATGGCAAACATTTGGGTGTGTGGCACTCCTCATGTGCTGCTTCTGGATAATGGCAAGATATGAATCCCAGGAGACTGCAGAGTTCCTCTGAAAATAATTATTATCTTTGCCATAAAGTTGGCCATGGAAGAATGCCCTGAAGTCTTTCCCAAGATTTATAAAGCTATGCTGGTTTTTGATATAATTTTGTGCCAAACAAGTTCTTTGGGACAAACAACCCACTGCCACATTAAATTTAATGATAGTGATTTTCACTGGTTATGCAATAGCCTGGGTTCCTAATTGAATCACTATCTTGATTCTCAGACAGTGTTGTAAGTTATGACCTTCTATTAATATAACAGTCCTTAGGAACTTAAGGCCTCCCCTTTAAATGCTTCTTTCATTTATAGATAAATGAGCATCATATTTAAGGAACCAGCATTGTAGCCTGTAACTGAAAATTAGGTATACCATATCTGCTCTGCAAAACTCTGGATAATCATGAAATGACAACAAAGGGTTAAAGTTTTTTGTATTGTCTTACTGCTATCACTGATGATATTACCTGCCAAGTAACAAAGCATCTGCAAGCTAACAGCCAACCTTAGAACATCAAGGATTCCACAATTCAACCCTGAGCTAAATTATTCTCTTCTTTTGAAATGTATTTTACCATTCTTTTTACTACTCCAAAATCCTTTGTTACAAGAAGCAATATATACAAAAATAAACATCAGTAAATAAAGAAGCTGAATTCCAATTTATTTAGAAAGTTGTAAGTTGAAGAAAAGCTAACTTAGTGTTGAAAATAAATGGACAACTTTCTGGTTTTTGGCTGAAAACCAAGGCATACTTATTAGATTTGATTAATGATTTCTTAATAGAGAATGATTGATAGGTCCTACTTTAGAGAATTCATGAATATGACTGTGCTTTATGAGAATGGTGTATAAGCAAACATACATATCTGTAATACGATTATTTCCTTTTTATCTTCTAAGGACTTCCAATAGTTCAGAATAATAAATATTTTTTAAAAAAGAAATAACGTTTGAAGTAAAGTATTTATTACACCAAAAATGCTTCTGTCATTTTACAATGTTGTATAACTCCAGAAATGATTAATCTATAAATGGAAAAATATAACAAAGAATTAGAATACTCATTTTTTTTAAGACTAGACCAAAAAAAGCCAAATTTATAAGCCTGCCTTTCCTATCATTTATGTTGTATTTAAGTGTAATTTCCATTAGAATTTTTGTTAAAGCCTAATTGGACTCCCATACATTTCCTCAGCATAAGGTCTTCAGAGCTGTTTTAGGCAGCCATTGGAAGCATATACATAAAAGCCTAAGATACTTATCCAAATCCAATTCAAAAATTAAAAAAAGAGGAGACAAAACTTTGAAGTTGATCTTCAGTGTTCTCCATTTTGATAAAATATAATTATTTCTAAATATTAGCAAAAGTAAATTTGATGAAATGTTTTTCTTTAATGGCCAGCCTTTAAATTTTATTTCAGAAATAAATGAACTACTGATTAAGGTAGCTAAAGTATAGAACCAGAACCTTGTATAGGTACAGCCATATGAAATATCCAGTCAAGAAAAAGAACTTTCTATGATAATGTCTCTGAGTTCATTTTAATTCTCCAGTACAGTATTCACAATTATTCACAGTTTTCTTGCAATTATTTGGGAAAGAGAGGGGTATAATCCCAAATACAGTTCTCTACATATCTCATTGAAAACTATGTAACTTCCAAGATATTCTTTAGCTTCAGCCCTATAAATTACTTTTGGTGAATATTTATGTAGCTTAATAATGGTAATTATCAAAGAAATTATTTAAAAACAATTATTGTAACATATGGAGATATGACCTGAGTGACATTATGTTAATGTGAACTGCAGACTATCTGAGTTAAAAATCTGAGTTAAAAATGATGCAGACAAGAGAAACAGATGACTTTAAATACTTTGGCCTCTGTAAAAATATAAAAAGTAATTTTCATTACATAGAAAGAAAAGAGGAAATGGGTCATTTACAACTTTGATTATTTAATTTGCAGCTACTTATATCCTGCCAAGCTGAGCCATGGGGACAGCTGATGAATTAATCAGCACTGTAACAGGATGTAAAAACATTTGGGTGATATCACCAATTGTACATATAGTCATTATGATGACATTTGATATGACAGTTTCAAGACTAAATAATGAATTATATGAGCCCTGATGGTACAGTGGTTGGAATGCAGTATTGCAGGCTAACTCTGCCCACAGCCTGGAGTTTGATCCTGATGAGACTCAAGGTGGACTCAACCCACCATCTTCCCAAGGTTGATAAAATGAGCCAGATTGCTGGGGGCAATATGCTGGCACTGTAAGCCACTCAGAAGATGCTATAAAGTATTATGGAGCAGTAAATAAGTGCTTAACTGCTATTCCTATTCCTATTGTTTTATGTGTTTATTTACTGTAATTACTACTGTTGTAAATAACCCTTAATTTTAAAGCAAAATTTATAAAAGCCCACTTAATTCTATAAAATATATTTCATTTCTAAGAAAGGCATGTAGGGAGATGTGCATATCTCTTTTTTTCATCTGGTTTGGATAGAAACAAAGTGTTAGTAATACTAGTAGGTAGTGGTAATAAAGAGGAAGACAATAAATCCTATATCTGGTGATATCGAAAGCTATAGAGAGTCATAGAGATGAACTTGAAAAGATGGGCAGTTAAGAAATATGAAATTAGACAGACAGACAGACAGACAGACAGACAAAGATAGATAGATAGATAGATAGATAGATAGATAGATAGATAGATAGATAGATAGGCTTTAAGATCCACGGACCTCACCTTCCAGTGTTCATGGAACTGAAGTCCATGCATCTTCAAGTGGCCAAGGATGAGAAATGCTAACTGACATCAGCATAGCTCCAAAATCAACCTTATGACTCTGTTTCCTGACCTAGATTATCTCCGAGGGCTGACAAAAACTTTACAGTTACAAAACCTTTACAAAAACTTTTTTTGCATCCAAGTATTTAAAGACTAAATTCTTGTTACATTTTATAGAGCCTCCAGAATGTCTGTGTTGCTTGTGAATTCTAGGAGCTGAAGTGCAAAATAATGGCAGAGAAAATCATGTTCTCAAATGAAAAACTGAGTCAAATTCAATTAATTTCTATTCCGATATGTGCTGAAATAGGCACCCTTAATGAATGTTTAGCAAACAGGAGCAAATTGTACTAACATATATATTTCTCCCCTTTTCCTTCAAGCATTGGATATGAATCACAGCTAAAATGTATACAAAAGCTGAAATTGCTTTTTTCAAACCCCAAGGGGAGACTTTGTGGCCAGATTTGGAAATTGAATATTCCAGAATATCTTTTCAATGAAAATCTTGAGTCTTTCCTGCTGCACATCTAAATGGGAACTAAATTGCCCTCTGTCTTTGTCAGGACTCATCTAACATTACTAAAATATTTTTTTTTTAAATTGATGGCTTAAATCTTGTTTAGTTTTGTTACTAGTATCATTGGGAAGGAAATCAGGATGGAAATATGCTGCCCCATATTGTGCAGAGGGACTTAAATCCTGTGAAATAGAAAAGATATTTGATTGAGTCTTACAGCAGGCGGCTAGCTGAGCTTTAAAGTTGGTCAGCACTCGAAAGTTTTTCCCCTTGATATCTTCCACTAAGAAAAGTGATTCTTTTCTATTATGGCTTTTTAGTCCAGGATTAAGGAAGGTATCCACCAGTTTAGATTCCAAACTGTACTATTGCCATATTTCCACAAAGTATCCAAGGAGAAGCATTTTTGTACATGTAGACCAACACAGGCAGATATCAAATGCAGTCCTGCCCTTTTATGATGTGACCATCCACATTATTGACTACCTTGGGGACTCTAAAGCTGAATGTGTAGACTCTTTCAAGGGAAGGGCAAATATATTCCTTTATACAAGTTTTCAAATGGCTGTTCTTATTTTGTTGTCTTTTAAAATTATAAAGAAATTTTAGACTGTCAAGACTATCTAGGTCTCAGGCCAAGGTGAAGTTGTAGACTTAGCCTTGTATGGCTTTTGGTTCAGATTAATGTTGTAACTTTAGAAAGACCTCCAAATTTCATTTTATTTTATTTACTTTGCTTTATATATTACTCCGGAGTCTGCTATATTGAGTAGCCTACAACAAATTTAGCAATTAAAACTAGTTATGATGGCTAATAATGCCCAATCTGATGTACCATATTTCAGGAATAGGACGGTCTTTACTTATCCTTGAATAATTTTCACAGCTCTTTGAAAGCTTAGAAAAAAGCTATCTGAGGATAGGCTGTTTTAAAAGACAGAGTGGTTCCTTTATGCTTTGTACAATATATCACATATTATACTACTGTTCTAAAATGAAGTTATAATAAATTTACTACTATTACTACTACTACTACTACTACTACTACTACTACTACTACTACTGCTATTACTGTCCCAAAGATGTTTTTCAAGAGGCAACTGTACTTTCTGTTTTTCATTGAAGTCGTTTTGCTTCTCATCCAATCGATGAGAAGCAAAACATCTTCAAAGAAAAAACAGAAAGTCCAGTTGCCTCTTGAAAAAGCACCTTTGGGACAAGCATGACCTGGATGACTGAGAATCTCCAGAGACATACTGCTATTACTCTATAACAGATTGTAGTGAAAAGAATTTTTCAAAAAATCATAACTACAATGCAGTGTAGAAATCTAATAGTTCCTTTTTTCTTTCCTTTGGGTAAATGTATATTTCTAGTGACTGGTAATTGATCACAATAAAATTGTACTGTACAATATTGTAAATTTCTTCTTATTCTATCCATGATATAGCAGCTATTTCATGGTTGGGAACTGAGTTCTAAGGAAAACAGAAGCTGGGAGCAGGGAATAGTAGATTATTGCTTTATGTAGTCAATTCTGTTGAAGATAGAGAAATGCCATTTTTCATAGGTATGAAATGTAATATGACTTTTTTAGGTAATAGTATGTACTTTTAATTACATTACGTACTTCTAATAGATTTTTTAAGAGTTCCTGATACAATGAAAATGCCTGGAGGAATCCATTTTTCAGTTATGTATATATATTCTAACAAAATGATCTAGCCAAAGTCAAACGTTTCAAAAGTATTCAGTAGTTTCAACAGAACAGTCAGATATAATAGGATGCTAAGCTTCCACAGCTTCCACTGACAAAACCATTCTTGTGTCACACCTATGCAGCACATACTTGTGTTTAAACATCACAGGCCATTATACCTAAGCAAATTAAAGGATACATTGATCAGAATGAATTTTCCTAAGGATTTTATAAAAGGCTGGCTTCAGGGGATCTGTGCCGGATTGTTTGTGTGAATGTACATTTCTCCATTCTTTGGGGAAAGTTCTTCCTTATAGCATGAAAGCATTTTCACAAACAGCATGACTGGTATGCCACAGAGAAAAGTCATCTTGACTTCCTGTAATCCCACTGTCATGCATTGAACTAACGTAGAAATATTTCTCATGCTAGCTCCTTTTCTCATTATTACTTTGGTGTTTTCTTTTAATTAAGCAGCTAAAATGGCTTAAATATATTATATTCATTATATAATGATGGCCTCTTCTATTCTGTTCTTGTTCCCTCCTTCCCCAGCTTCCTCAGGCTCAAAAGGTAAACTATTTTCAGTCAATACTTGAAGAAATCACCAACTCTTCACGCTTCTACATCATGAAATTACTTTACAATGATGATCAGTGAAATGCTTAACAATGTCACACTAGTGAATTGGAGAGCATGACATTGTTTAAATTAGAGCAGGACTCTATGTATAGGCATATCGCCCACTGAGATACAATTGAAACACAACATGAGAGTAATTTAAACCAAATGGAGACAGGGTGGACTACTGCTTTGTGCAAATAAAGGATGCATTTTGTTTTGACTTAGAAAAAAATGGGTAGCCTTAATCTTTGAGACAATCATGACCTGGATGACTGAGAATCTCTACAGAATCTCTATGGACTGGTAGCCTTAATCATTACAGAGAAGTCATTCAAAGGTATTTATTCTAGAGAAACAAATGAACTATATACATAGCTATATTCTTTCACTGGTCCCCATTGTATTGTCTTCTCAAAAGCCTCTGAGTGCATCTAACATACATGTTGTGCAGAAAAGTTTCCATGCAATGTGCTGGTATTATTAGTGTACAGCTTCTGCTTTGATATGGTCTGTTTCAGAGCTATTTCATAGCATTTCATGATCTCACAAATAATAATGGCGGCTGCTACAACATATCACTTGGTGCCCATTGCAATTTCATGTATAATTTACAAATGTAATTGAGATAAAAGTATAACAACAAATGCCTCAAAGTGGAATGCCATCATATAATTAGGGACACCATTTTTAGCTTCCAAGGATCTCCACTAATACGGTAATACAGTAATCTCTATTTTTTAAAGATTCTTGAAGGATCTGATTTCAGTTATAGGAGTCTGAAGGCCTTTCGGTCTATGTGATTTCTTTTTTCTCCATTTTTGAACTACAGCCTCTCACCCCACCCATTCTTCTCTCCTGATCTTGCTATCTCCTTTCCATGAATGTGGACAATAAAACACACACACTGTCTGGACAAATAGATTTAGCAATAACATCTTCTATGTTTAACCTAGACAGAAGCAAGAATGGTTTTATCTGGGTATTATTATTCCTTAAAGCATCTATAGTTAGGGAAGAGCCTTAATTTGATGGGAATTGTATTTAATAATGTTTAATATTTTCTTTACTGGCTGTTTTTCTTACAAATAGTTTCTGACTATTCTTCTCATTGTACAAAAAAGAAAACTTTTTACAGAGGAAATAGCTATGGCTGGGCGAATTTTAATGAAAAAACCCTATGTTATTGAGAATTATTCAGCATCTTATCCTTTTCTTTAAAAAATTGCAGACTCTTGAAAATTATTATCGCCTTTTAAACTAGCCTCACTCACAGTCATTTGCTATGAAACTGAATAGTGACAAAGCAAATGTTTGCTAAATATTCTCTTTCATGTTGCAAGTAAGGTATCTTCCATGATCACAATTTTGAAATAGCTATGGTGGTAGACTCGAGGGATAATGTTCCTAAAGTTCTTCTGGTATTAAATCTTACTACATATGATAGATGCAACATTGTCCGTTGAAATATTTGCACAAGAGTTTTATAGTTTTTAAGCATACTATCACAAGTTCAGGAATTCTGGCTTAGAATTCTAAAAGCAAAGAGATACAGCTATTTCCTACTTGAATCCTTTATGTTCAGTTCTTTAATGATCCAGCTAAATGCCAGGATTACCACTAGAAAATCTGAAATAAGTTTTAAGCATACACATGATCTCTTTTGCAAAATATTAGGAAAATATAACTATGCCTTCATTTTGCGAAATGATCTCCAAATCACTGAGTATAATTTGTAGGCAGGGATATTCCTCACTTTTGGTAAGAAGAAAATAAAGAGCAGAATGAAAAATGAAATAAATTACAGCAGCATGGGCTTTCTTCCAATATCACAAAATGGGACTGCAAGGTTTAATACATTTGCCTCATCAGTCAGGTTTCTTTTCTTGGACTTGCTACAGTCTTTATACTTCTAAAGAATTTTCATCAATTATTTTCCATATTAATTTGTTAGATTTTGCAGTAGTCGTTTTTAATTTTCAGCACATTCTTTGGGCTTAAAATATAATGTTGATTCTAATCATTCTTAAACTAGCTGCCACTCTTCTTTATGCTACATTCAAGAGCAGGTAATTTGTGATCCTCCAGATACTAATGAATTTCAGCTCCCCACAGGTCTCATCAGGGTTGCTGGACTATTTAATGGAATCATATTTGAAGGGTCAGAGGCTTCTTTATCTGCATTAACTAAACAAACAAAATGATTTGTTAGTATTAAAATATGCACATTTTTCAAAGCACTAATATTTCCTCTGTGCATTAGCAGAAACATATTTCTTAATTAAGAATATATTTCTTTGCATACTATTTAGAACTGCATCGAACTTCCATGGCTTTTACCGTCTCAAAAATGTCCATACCAATAAATCTCTGACAATAGAGCCATTTAATGCAAGATTCCTACAAATATTCTTTGAACACTAAAAAAAACTTGCTGGAACTAACCCAATACTATTGAATTGCATACTTAGTGTGGGCAAGGTGAACAGCTTCTTTGGATCAAGAGTTACAGTTCTCAGAAAGAAAGATTTGATTGTGCTACATTTTCACCATCAGATCTATTATCAAGGAAAAGTAACTGTTGGGTAGCTGAGATGAACATGATATAAAACCCTGAGTGGAAATGGTTGGTTGGATAAGAAGACATTTTCTTCATTTTTAATCCTTACAAATATAACATTCAGATTTTTGCCCAACCAAGTGGAGCTTGATGAGAAGCTTTCAAATCCATCTGGCATTTTGAAGAAGTTCACTGCACAGGTTGATGCATTCTTTATGAATGAGTGAGTCAATACAAGTGCACTTTTTCCCATATGGTGGCTGAATATGTGCTGCATTTTGTTTGAATCTATATAGTAGTGTTTCTCAATCTTGGCAACTTTAAGCTATGTGGACTTCAGCTCCCAGAATTCCCCAGCCAACTATGCTGTGATTCATTTTGCATATAAGTAGTCATTATTGCAAGAAGCAGTATTTTTTTTCTATTACTATTAGCCATAGTCACCAAAATTATCAGGCGTACAATGGTAAAGAGAATGGTGGTTTAAATCACTTATATTTTCTGACCTTTAATTGCTGTATATTCATTCTGAAAAATATATTTAAATTTGCCATATTAAACTTTTTGTAGTTGCATATGTATCACAAACATACATTGCAATGATGAAATATTAGAGCTTCTCAGTCGAAAGCAAGGCAAAATAGAAAGACTTTTATGATAAAATCAACTATAAAACCTGCAGCAAAAATAACTATAAAGCTATGAAAATACTGAAAACTAACAATGTGCAAATCACCCAGGATCTGATTTTGATTAGTGAATTGATTCAAAGGGTTGATTCAATTTGAAGAGCCAAGTCTACAGTATTTGATTTGAATTAATGGTAAGAAAAATACATGTGTACATGTGCAAAAGTCCATTAAATCATGAAATTGGTTCCAAGCCACCTGATTTGATTTAATGCATTCAACTGATTCAGCTCTTTGATCTAACGGTTTGATTCAAAGCAGCAATTCAGTCCCTTTGCCTTTGAACAGTTTTCACAATCCTACTAAAATGGTTTCTACTTTTCTTTTTTTTTTTGGTGGCACTCAGTTTCTAGACTGTCCTCCTCAAATATTTTTATTAGTACCTATTCTAGGATTTTTTTATGCCTCAGATTAACTCAACTGGGGACAATCTACTGCAGACGGAATCATAATTAAAATGGTCAGTATTTCTGTGGCCATCCCCTTACTTTGTTTACTTGTTTATTGCAAGGGCACTTGGAGATTACATCTTTGAGTTTAAAATACAGGCTGATAAATATGGAAGAAGACATTGCTTCAACTAACCTGCCTCCAAGTCATTTATGGTTCTGTAGGCTAAAACCTGCATTTCAAATAAAATCCTTTGGAAACGGAAAAACTGGTAGTGCAGATGACAAAAAATATACAATGTGATTAAAACAGACATCTAGCAACCATATTGTGGACTCAATGGGATTTTTAAAGGCAGAACCACATTGTTGTGGCCTGTCAGCCGCTGGACCCTCCAGCAGCCGAATCAGAGGAGGAGGAGGAGGAGGCGTGGGAGTCAGGGTCAGCATCAGGGCAACCTGGGAGCTCCAAGGGGGAAGAGGGAATGGAGCTGGCAGAGAGAGAGGCAGAGTCAGCCCTCAGATGGAGAGTCAATAGGTCTGGAGGTGGTTGATGAAGAAGAGGAGGAGCAGCTGGGTCCAGTGCCTGATGCACGGCTGCGCAGAAGGCAGAGAAGAGGAGAACAGTGGAAAGCCATGGGCCAATCCTGGGGAAGGAAGAGCCACCACTGCTAGTGAGGCCCCACCCTAGCTCTGGGGATAAAAGGCAGGGGGCGGAGATGAATAGATGTGGCAGACAACTATTCATCTTCTGGGCGGATGGACTTGTTAGTCTGTGAGATAAACTTTTTGCCAGGGCTGCCGGCATTCCTAATAAAGGAATCTTTTGAGTTCACGTCAGAGGGTTTGTCGTGTTTGGGGAACTGGGTCAGAACACACATATACCTTGACATGGCATGGCAGTCATCCAGAGAGGAAATTTTCAGAACATAAATTGTTAAATAGTTGCCTTTGTTCGGGAACAGTCATTATACAACTAAAACTATCTTTGACTGCTCATCTTGTAACCGAACTAGATCCAAAAAGCATCCTCAGCTACATATTTGAAAGTTTATTAGAAGTCCACTACTTCAGAATAATAATCACTACTTAGGAGGACAGCTGAACCACTTACATTCAATTATTTTCATCTGGTTTGGATTAAGTTGTTTTCAGAAATCTAGAACTCTCTAGAGAATAGTTCCCTATTAGTGATCAACCAAGAAAGGAAGAATTAAGTCAAACTTCTTTCGTTATAAATGATCAAAGAAACTTTATGATTCAATTTTGTATACTGGTCAATAGAACATCTAAAAAACCTCCCATAATAAGTCAAAACCTCCCTCCAATAAGTTGTTAGTCCGTATCAAATTTATTTTCACTTTAGCTATCTTTATGATTATGTCAGGCACTCTGGATTGCCAATCTCTCAGTGGCTTTTATATATATATATATATATATATATATATATATATATATATATATATATATATAGACATATGACATGTAAATATTCTAGTATTATTTAAACATAATTAAAGAAATAGTGCAATTGTTACTTTTTAAAATTATGACTATCAGTTACCATTCAGAACATTTTCATGAATTTGGGGCAGATTTCAAATCTTAGAATTATCAGTTATTTCATGGATGGATGGATGGATGGATGGATGGATAGATAGATAGATAGATAGATAGATAGATAGATAGATAGATTTTAGAAATAGTTTATAAAATACATAAGCAATCTTTTTTTGTAGTACAAAAGATACCAAAAAAAAAAAAGCAGACACCAATTTTCTTTCTTTAAATGGGTGTTAGAATATAGAATGAAACAATGCATGCAGGATTTGTAAATATAGGGAACATGTTAATACAGTTTTGCATGTGAAATGGTACATTTCAAAAGGGTTATTATATTAATCATGAACCATCCAAATTAGGAATTATGCCCAGGTCAATTTAAAATATAATAAGGAATTATCAAGGTATGAAATATATATTTATTTATTTAGAGTAAATAAATAATTTTATTTGTTTGTGGAGTTTGTGGGTATGAATTAGCACACTTGATTCCTCTTCTGCCGTGTCTCTCAGTCATAAGTATTCCTCTATAACAGCCCACTGAGGTATTGTTTTACATGATTTGTGGAAACAGCAGGCTTCAAGATGTGTTAACTTATTCCTATTGTGAGGTATTTTGTGCTGATCCTCTAAAATCAGAGAGACTACTGTATCTATTACACATCTTAATGAAAGAGAGCTCACCTTAAGAAAATTATTTTGCTCTGTTTGAAAATATTGGGTTTTTTTTCCTTTCTCAAATGTTTTAAGAACATGACTTGGGCAATAACTGTTCATTTAAAGTTTCCAGAAGTTCCCGTTCTTTTTTCTTTGAGCACAGAATGCTGTCCTTTTATCCTAACACATTTCACATTTTGAAAAATCTAGGCACACCATTCATCATTCTTTGCTTCATTTTGTTTTGTTTTTTTTCCCATTCTTCAAGGTGTTGAATTACATAAAGAATGGAAAATTTGCAGTCTTGATCTTGTCATGAAACTGCACTGGGAGAAACATTAGTGAATTTATTAAAGTTAACTAAGAAGCTAAATGGAATCAAATGAAGTTCAGAAGAAAAAAATGCTACAATACAGTGATTGGTGTATGCTTTTTTTTCCTTTTTGAAGTAGCACTTATTTATATCTCTTGGTTGTACATGAAAACCTTCTTTGAGCATTCAAGGTAAAATATGTTGTGGAGCACTGCATCTTCATTATGCCTTCTAGTTTCACTCTTGACTGCAATCTGTATAGATGCAGACCTGCAACACTGAATGAACAGTTTATGATTTAAGAACCCTGACTTCCCCTCTGAACATTCCTTGGATCAACACAACGATGTTGGATTCATTCAGAGGCCAGCCCATTTTATGCAGGTGGCACTCAACATATGACCACAATTGTGATTCGGATTGCCATTGTAGATCATAAAGCAAAACATCACGTGACTGCATTGATTTACAACAGCAATCCTGGCACTCACTTTTATGTTCCTAACCAAGATTCAAAGCTTATTAATAAGTACCCATTCCAATCCAAGCCATTCCAGGTTTAGTCTTACCCATCCCTGAGCCTCAGTAAAAGAAGAAACTGTCTCCAACTCTCCCCCCAGGGGTGGGCTTCAAAAATTTTAGCAAGTCGTTCTCTGCCCAGTTGCTGGGTGGGCAGGCCATAGTGGGTGTGGCCTAGTTGGCCTCCTGCATGACAGCGGGGGTTATTTTTGCCTTCCCCGGGCTCCGGAGGCTTTTTTCGAGCCTCCAGGAGGGCGAAAACAGCCCCCCAGGCTCCGGAGGCCCATTTCCAGCCTTCCCGAACTTCCGATAGGCCCATTTTTCGCCCTCTCTGAGCCTCCGTGCGCGCTCTGTACTTACCTGCATCCATAATGGGCCATGTGGGGACTCCTGGGAGGGATGGGTGGGGCCAGCCAGGAGTGGGTCTTCACAGAATCTTAGCTAGAGGTTCTCCCGAATCCCTGCGAACCACTCCTGCCTCCACCCACCTATAATCCTAATTCTACCCTGTGCCCTGCACCATGCCCTATGGGGCAGCAAGCAGCCCCAGAATCCTGCTTTATGCTTGTACTGATTTATGATGGCAATCCCAGTCGCAATTATGATTGTAAGTCAAATGGGGGGAGTTGAAGTGCCCCTCCAGTTGTAAGTGCAGGAAGGTTGCCAAGGACCTGAATATTGATCATATGACTGCAGGGGTACTGGCATTCCCATATCTTTGAGTGTAGGTTGTAAGTTTCTTTTTTCAGCACTGTCATAACTTTGAATGGCTGTCAAATGAATGATCAGAAACTGAGGACTACCTGTATGATCAGAATTCCCCATTCTTAGGAACAATGGGTAATTTACTCTGAAGCCATTCTGATAGCTCTAAACTTTACCCAATGCTAAGATGTCAGTTTCTAAGAATGATGAGAAAGGTTTGAATTAATTACATTTTTCTGGATGCTTCCACAGAATTTTTCATAGCTATAAAAACTGTATTTTTTTTTTTACTACTTGTACTATTTTAAAACAATTTTTTCATGTTCCTATTTCTAATGTATTTCCATTCTGGCTTTTTTGTCTGGTTCTTACATATTCCAGAAATTAGTTGGAGAATAACAAGTGACCAATGACACGTTGCTGTAAAAGAACATAGCCCTGGCAAATTGACACAACTTGTTTACAGATGGAATAGCTCTTCTCTAGTGCAAATTCTGGAGTACTTCAAGGGTGTACTTGAAGTCTTGCTCATGGGTTCTTAGGTTACTGATTACAAAACGTTTTCATCACAAGGTCAGATCTGAAGTTTGATTAAGCAATACAGAATGTAGACTAATTTAGTTTGGACAGATTTATAAGCTGCCTAATCAAACTTGGGGCTGAATCCAAAATGAGTTTCAAGAATCCAGTGTTTTGCCTTTCATATTCAGTTTCCTTTGTATTATTATTTTGAATAGATTTGGCTAAATGTTTGCTAGCACTGAATAATTTTTAAGATTTAAAACCTGCCAAATATCAGAAACATAGGTGCGGATTTTCTGGTGTTTGCTTTTTAATCTTTTAATCTTATAAAAAAAAGAGGGGAATGTCTACTGGTTTGTTTCTTTGTTAAAACAGAAATGTACAATATTTCTTGATACAATTTTTTTTTTCCTTTCAAGAGGGTACATTTCAGACAGATAGGAGCAGAGGAATTTTACAAGGAGAGCTCCTACAAATTATTCTGCAATACCACTATTGATTGCTTGGGAAATTCTGTAGGCATTCTAGAGACGCCCCTAAGTCTCAGGTTCTAATGATGCTGCTTTGGGTGTTGGAATGGAACATTTTCCCACCATTGCCTCCTGATTATGTAACACTTGAATGATTGTCCTATATACAATCATTATGTACACCCAGAATGCTAAATAGATTACTATGGAAATGGTAAAAACTAGAAACTGACCAGGAGGCTGAAATATAAGCCAAGGATTCTTGCTGAGTGACAACTTTGGAGGAATCTTAAATGTACTTGAGCCCAGACATGTACAACAAAAGTTTTCAGACTATGAACAATTTTTAAGGTCTAATAGATTTTTGATGAGTAACAAAGACAAGGAGAAAGTACCTAAAATCTATTTCAGACTTTAAAAAATAATTTTAAAGTCATGGATGAAATTTAGACCTTGATTTGGGAGGGGGAAAAAAGGAAGGAAACAGAGAAGGATCTCCATAAACAGTGAAAGTGACTCTTCTCAGGATAAATGATTACAAATAGATCCTAAACTAGTGGGGGAAGTAAGGCTTTCTGTGTACAATTAGTTTCTAAGAAGACCCAAATCAGACAAGAAATAGCTTCCTTAAAGAAAACCTAAATTCTGTTTTTTTTAAAAAGTATAAAGACGTAAAGAAATGGTTTAAGAATGGAACATGTTATGGAAACATTGAAAATAGGCAGGAATTAGTTTCAAAAGTAAAGATTAATTAGAAGAATTAAGAAACCAGGAAG
The DNA here is from genome assembly GCA_022577455.1 of Arizona elegans. Classification (NCBI taxonomy): domain Eukaryota; kingdom Metazoa; phylum Chordata; class Lepidosauria; order Squamata; family Colubridae; genus Arizona; species Arizona elegans. The sequence goes on from JAKOOJ010000003.1 coordinate 112,615,855, forward strand.
GTTCATAAGTTACAGAAAATTCCTGTCACTTAGTCAATTCATAAGTTTTAGCTGTAGCACAAAGCTCACACTTTATATTAAAATAGCCAACAACACAATAGACAAAATCCATATAATAAACCCCAGCACTGGATCCCATAGTCTGCTACTAGAGAATAGACACATCTGTTATCCCCCCCACCACTCCCAATACTTCCTTTCCTCCACTATCCCTGTCCCTGCATTGTTGCTTTCCTGCTGTGGACAAGGCCAAACAGTTTTTTGTAGGTGTAGATATGTCAAAAAAAATTTTTATGGACATAGACACATCTGAAGACCAATCATATTTTGCCCATTAAAAGTGGACAATATCCCTTAAAGGGTAAGGCTCCTTTCATATTTGGGACTGTGTGTGAATGCCAAGACATGCTCCCCTTTGATCCACCCCAGCTTTCAATTTCTCAAGAGATGGAGGGCAAGTCCTGACATTCCACCACTGTCAGTGGGGAGAGAGAAGTGAGCAATTAGGGAAGATGTCCCCAGGAGAAGAACAGGTACCAAAGGCAATGGCATCTCTAAGGATGAGTACGTGGGACAATAATTGATAAGTTCAGAGAAGGTACTACCAGGCTTTTAGCACCTTAGTACTAAATCTTTACTCCATTTTGGGGGAAATTCTCCAAATTCAAGGTTTCTCTTCCTCCCCACTGAATCCTGGCTTCAGAACAGAGGGAGGAAGTTCTTCAAGAATGCAGCAAGAAAGGGAACAAAGAACTTGCCCTGGAGTCTTGTGAATCTGAAAAGTTTTATTATTATTTAAATCTGATTTTCATCTTTTAAAGTGTGTGTGTGTGTGTTATGTGACTGTTTAGGTGATTCTACAATAATACACCCACACATGTACACCCACACATAGAGAAAAGGAATCTAATAGTACAACATATAAAATGCTTCCCCCCCCTAAAAAATCATTATCTCTTTCTGTCTGCCTAAATGTTTTACGTGCACCATTTACACATGGAAATGGAAGCGCCTCATGAAATGTAAGAAAATACCCTTTCATGAAAGCACTTAAGATGAAGCAGCAATATGTTTGCCTTTAAGAATCAAAGCAATAGGGTGGAAGAATCTGGACTTTGTTAGTACGTTTAATCTAATTATTCTTCCATTTCAAAGGACGAACACACATCCTTCCATTTGAGGTTGGAATGCAGAAGACCTCAAAATAAAAATAAAATTGTATTGACAATGACACAAACAAATTGCATTAAATATTATGTTAATATTTGAAATCCAGTGATTCACAATTACTAGAAATATTGATGTTTATGGCCCGTTGCAGACAGAGACCATGTGAAATATCATTTTGCTTCAATTTATGTAGGAATGGATCATAAATTGCTCAGACAGTAGATTTTGCAAATATCTTTTGCAAATCTTGAACTTTTAAGAAGGTGAGCAAGCAAAAGTGAAACCATCCTTCTCCCAGCCTATGGAAAAATTGTCTTTCCACAGATCCTTCTCCCGGTCCATGGAAAAATTGCCAAAAAGGTTGGGGACTTCTGTGCTATATGACTAATGTAATAAAACTAATTCTGCCAAATCTAACCTGGGGGGGAAATCCCTATGTTTGAATGGTATAAATCATTTTTTCATATTACTAAATCAGGTGTCCATATTTTCCATAGTTATCATACATTTTCTAAGTGCATAACAATGTGCATGGCTCTGGATGGCCGGGGTGGGGGTGGGGAGAGGCATTGTGTTCTCCTGGTTAATTTCTTTCCTCAAGCTATTTTCAGTTAGTGATGATCGGGGGGGGGGGAGGAGGTCTGACATATGACTCCTGTTTTGCAGGATTGCTCAAGGGTCAGTACTTTTTCTGCTCCTATTTGTCATTTATTTCAAACTGCTGTATAAGATCATCCAGCATCATGGGGTGAGATATCATCAGTGTGCAGATGATACTCAGTTGGGTACCACTGCCTGTTTTGAATTAAGTGATGCTGCAACCACCTTTTCTTGGTTCTTGGAAAATTGCCATATTTGATCGTGAATGAGATTGCCCTGCCCCAGACAGACCCAGTGTGTAATTTGAGGATTCTCCTCAAGGTGTGACCATGAGAGCTTTCACACAACTGTGAGAGGTGGGCCAGTTACACCCCTATCTGGACCAACACCTTGTCACAGTCATCTATGTCTTGGTTCACCTCTCATTTGGACTGTTGTAATGTGCTCTACATTGGGATGTACTTGAATAGTATCCAGAAGCTTCAGTTGGTTCAAAATACATCAGCCTGCATAGTTTTGTGGAAGCCAAGATTTGTTCAGGCATCAACTCGTTTGCAAAAATTGTGCTGGTTATCATGTTTAAATTTGCGGGACCGCCTTCTGCCGCCGATAGCCTCCCACCGACCAGTACGCTCCCACAGAGAGGGACTCCTCAGGGTGCCGTCAGCCAGGCAATGTCGGCTGGCGACCCCCAGGGGGAGACCCTTCTCTGTGGCAGCACCTGCCTTCTGGAACGATTTGCCCCCGGAGATACGAAGGATATCGGATCTCCAGGTCTTTCGCCGTGCCCTGAAAACTTTTCTTTTCCATCAAGCAAGGCTGGCATGAACCCACCCCCCTTCTTTAGTCTTTTTTAGTTTTTTAGCTTTTTAACTTGTCAATGGGTTTTAATTTGAATTGTTTTAAATTTGGGCCAAAGTTATGTAATTTTTTTAATAATTTTAAATTTTGTATTGGTATATGTTTTAGTTCTGGCTGTGCACCACCCTGAGTCCACTAGGAGAAGGGCAGTATACAAATTGACTAAAATAAAATAAATAAATAAATAAATCCCTACATACTTGGAGCCAGGGTATTTGAAGGACTCCAGTTAGATCTAGTGATGCACCAGGGGAGTGGGGGAGGCAGGGTATGTTGCAGGTCCCATATATTAGGGAAATACATTTGGTGGGACCAAGAAAAAGGGCCTTTCCAGTGGTAGCTCTCTCCCTATGAAATATTCCTCCAGAAAGAAGATTGGTTCCCACTTATTTTTATTTTTCCAGAAGGCCTTGAAAACATGGTTCTGTGTGCAGGCCTGCCCCTCCCCTCCCTCAGGGCTATATGGAGCCAATCAGGTGTTTGGTATGATTTATTTATCACTGTGAGTGGGTGGGATTTTATGGGTTTTATGATTTGGATTTTTTTTAATGTCATAAACCACCTAGTCCTAGTGTCAACATATGTGAGTTGGGCGGCCATATACATTTCTTTGATTGCTTAGTTAACTATAGCAATAGAAGAGGATCTACTTCTATTGGGTGCAGAACGTTGGAATGTTCTGTTAAGTTTCATTATTTTATTTTCAACTCATTCCTCAACTGTGTAGTTCATTTTTATTCTAATTTCTATTTTTTAGGGTATTAATTGTCCCACTCAGTTTTGTATCGCCTGCAGGTTGGATGGGGCATGCCTTCACTTTTTTCTTCTAGGTACTTAATAAAAATAGTGAAGAGTAAAAAAATCCAAGACTGCACCTTTATTTGAAATCAAATTTCTAATTTGATGAGATCACTTTAATACAATTTTCTGTCTCTTCTTTATTCACTTAATTGTGGTGCCATCCATTCCAAACTGGATTAGTTTGGTATGTATGGTTTCAGGAGGTACTTTCTTGAATGTTTTGCTGCAATCAAGATATATTGCAGTTACAACATTCCTAAAGTCTATTAAGAAAATTCCCTGATCAAAAAATGAGATAAAGCTATTCAAGCAAAATGTGTTCCTGACAAACCAATTCTAATTACTTGCAATTATGCATTGTTTTCAAATGCTTAAAGGTCTTGACGATTAACCCTAGAATCGTTTCTGTTACTGGTATTATGTGAGACTGACTGGTGCATAGCTTACTGGATCTTCTTTTTTAAAAAAAACATTGCTCTGAATTGGGCCAAACCACCAGCCAGTTTTTATTGCTATTTGAATAAATAGGAATAATAAACACCAGCAACAGAATTGTTTTTGTTTGAACCTCTGCAACATTGTCAAGTTCTTTCATTTTGATTTCTGAACATTTTCTAGGCATTTTCAACATTTATCACAACTCTTCTTTTTCTGTTTCTTCTCATTTTGTTTTTTTTAACAAATTGTATCCTTCAAGTCCTACATTAAATCAAGGGACTCATCTTAGTGAATCTCTTAAAATAATTAAGTTACATTTAATTTTCCATACTCAAAGCTTAAGCCTTCTCTTGTTACTCCCAGATGCTGAACTTCGCTGTTTAGATACTGAAAACTACAAGGTTTAAGAGCCAGTATTCCTTCTGATATTTCACTGAGTGATCCATTTGTGTAATGACCCTACTTTCTACTATGTGCAAATGTTCATCAGAGATCCTATTTTCTGTTTCTTTATTTCTGGAACTCACAGGATTTGATGTTCCCTTAAATCAAACTAGCACGACTGTGACTAAATATTTGTTTTAATCATTCTTTGTGAAATTCTCATGCCCACAGACCATCATGTGGATAACTCAAGCTGTGGTCCCAGGAGTCTTTTTTTTTTTCCTGTCAATATCATTTGTGTAGATAGTCATTGATTTGCAGTATTCCTCTTTCTTTTTTTCAGGTCTCTTCCATAAACTGAGAATCACCTGAGCCCCCAGGGCTTAACCTTTCTTTCAATGTTTTGTTAAAATATTTGGTGATATACCAGTAGTTGTGGCTGCTCTCTGAATTATTACTGGTTCCCACATTTATTAATAGGAAGGGGATAATTATACTTGAGAATTCCTGGAAGTCATTCTATTACATCCTGATTTTAGCTCCTTGCAGATAGCACATTTGACAGTGAATCTAGTATCCAGCAGCATACTATATATTGTATCTTATACATTCCTTATAGAAGTGACTCACCAACCACTGTGACTCTTCTTTCTTATAAGGCATCTTCTCTGGCATTTAGAGAGCCACCAACTCTCCTTCTCTTCTGTAGTGTCTCTTTATTAAATGTTTATTAAAACTCTTTCTGGGTTGCTACAGTGAAGAATATTTTCTGCACCAGACTTATTCTCTTCTTGTTTTATGGAGAATTGCATCAACTATTATTTTGTGTAATATCTCTCTTCTTTAAGCTAAGAAATCTTTTATCCCTTCTCATCAGCTAAACTATAGCCACTTGCTGCTGCAGTCCTTTAACTTTTTCTTTGAAGATTGCTACCAGTTTGCATTTACTACAAATATGTCAGGTGTTGTTTGTTTTTTTCCTGGTTGAAAAAGGAACATATCACAAGTATTGAAACTTCCAGTTGAGAACTCATGTCCATTCATCCTCATGTTTACTTTTTAGAGGATCACAGTTGGAACTGCATTTATCCTTTCCTGAAGTTGGCCAAGTAGAAAGTAGCTACTCAAGACACAACCTCTGCAGTTAGCAGTTATTCAAATGTCTTCAGATGAAGCTCAATATAAAAATTAAAAAATGTCTCAGAACATCAACTTTGCTCCTTCCTTCTTCCTGTGAAACTCCAATGTTCAACTTGTTCTTTTAAAAGGATTTGAAGGGCAGCCCAGGCAGTTTTAAATTATCATGAGCCAAAGGTAGGGAGAGCAGGATAACTTTGGAATTGCTCTTGATGTCAGCCCTATAAGATAGACCTGATTAAGAAACCATTGCCATATAGATCTAAAACTAATTTTATTAGTATAGCTATAGTAACAGAATCTTGAACATGAGAATATGCTTCTCCTTCTCTTACTTTATCTTCATGTGAATTACAATGGTTACTCATATTGGTTTCTTGGAATGAGCTCAAGCCCTCATGTTTCTCTGGATTAGGTCACCTAATCCAAACCATTCCCAACATGGTTAAACTTACTTACATTCACATTGCAGCAATTATTTTAAGAGCATCATTTGTACTTATAAACAACTGTATGGAAATATTTTGTGAATTGGCATTTTTTGTTTTGGGATGCCCAGTACAACTTTATGCTTCTAGTTGGAATAATACAAGCGACAAAACCTGCTAATTTTAGCAGCTGTGGATGTAATAAAAATAGATGGAATGGGTGGAAGAAGCTGTGGAAGACCTATGTAAGAATTGTGTGTGAAAGAAATTCTTGAGGCAATAAAAAATCCCAGAGAAATGTTTTCCTACCGCAATCCATTTTTGTTCATACTGTATGTGAAGGCTTTGATTTTACTCTTCTACTACCAGCAATAGAATAGTATTGCTGGTAGTAGAAGATTAATGAGTAAAACTTTTTTCTTATATATGTATTTTATAGTGAAGTATCTAATATCTAGTCATGGGTTTTTAGTTTTGTGCAATACTTAAATCATACTAAGGCCAGACAAACCTCCTGGGACTTGGAAAATCATATAAGAAAAACTCTATCTTATATTTTAGGAACAGCTTCAGAAAAGTTCATCAACCATTAATTCTGTAAAGAAAAAATTCCCCCCTTTTTTTATATCAACTACTTGCAATCTTAATATGGAATTACTACATGTTTAATTACAATGTATATCTTAAATGGGTCCAAGCTTTAGACTGACTGACAGTGGAAACCAAATTGGAGTTGAGTTCAGTCACTATGCAGAAATGCTTTTCTATTTATCTGGAATTTGCCTGACATTTGTGTTCGCCTGAATAATTCAATCTGTGAGCCGGGAGTTTGCCGAGGTTAGCAAGATTATCATCTACTCGTTTTAACATTGCTCATTTTGAGAATTCAAGGTTACCAAAATTACAGTGATTTCTCTGTGGTCGTGCTATTCATCAATAACAGAATGCAGAAACCAGCTGAAGACTGATGTCATTAATGCCCCATGGTTTTTTATTGCAGTGGTGGGATTATTAGGGGGGTGGGATGTGGTTTCCTATGAGAAACCAAATGTCCAGAAAATGAATACAAAATTTTCATCTTATATCCAACAGATGAATGAACTATCACCAAGTGTTTTCTTTCTTTAAAGAGAAGACTTTTTGTTAGAGCCTTAGCTCTTTTGAAATGCCCCAGAACAATGCAACCTAGGTTTATACTTAAATGCTATTATTTTAATAAATCAGAAGTCTCTTCCTTTGAATGTCTTCATTGCTGTGGCTTGATCGTGACCTTAGTTTGTGTTCTCTTGATCTTTTTTTTTTTAAAACGTAGCTTGCTGACGATCAGGGATTGGTTTTGATGACCACTGTTGCCATGCCAGTATTTAGTAAGCAAAATGAGACTGTAAGTATTCCCACAGTCATCGGCTGGAAAATGAAAGCTTTTAAACTAGCACATACAGTATTTGAATGGCTTGATGAAATCATGGGTATTTCGGTTTGATTCTGCTGTTTCCCCATATATTTGCTGTTGAAATAAAAGCACACATTGTTAATACGAATGAGCATTAAATACTTTTTGAAATATAGTGTCATGAATTCATGAAGCACAAAATTGAGAATGCCAAGCTCTTTATTTGCATGTTTATTGAAGTTTGTAAAAGGGAAAGGGAATATATCAAACAGGATATAAAACCTAAAAATTGTTATAAAAGTTTGAAAATTATTTGTTTCAATTACATGTAAGCATGTTAACTGCTCCTAGATTATTTGCATTATGTCTCAAACATCTGAACTCGTTATACAGTATCTGGCTGTATAAAACTCTTGCCTGTAGTAGCACCCTGCACATATACACAATCAACTATACATATATACATAAACACAAATGCATGCACGTTTATTTTTGTTCCTATAGAATTCTTGATTAGAACAAATGTCTGCATTTATGGTATAAAGTTGCCTAAGGAAAAAATAAGTTCAACAAAGTTTTAATACGTTTTTAACATTCTGCTTTATTTCTAACTTTTTAAACTGCTTTTTACTTAATACTTCCCTTTGAGGTTTCAGTTAGCAGGATCAGGAGGCTGGGGAAGTAAGTTTCACATTTCCATAAAAGGTGAAAGAGTTATACGATCTGAAGAGAAACCAAAGTAAATTGCATAGTTCCATGCAACGTTTTTCCATGATACACTTCCAGACTCAAAGAGTTTAACAGAAAGCGTCCTTATCAGCTGAAATGTTGCATATCATCTACGGTTCTCCAGTGTAGCTGCGGAATAGTCCAGGAATGGGTTGCTACAGTCGGATCTGCCCAGAGACTGAGTCGTAAATTCTTAGACACGCCCTCTTGCCCCCCCCCCTCTCTCCAGTTTTTCGGCTCAGTCGGCCTGATAGAGACATTCTTTTTATGTATTCTTTGGTGCAGTTTTAATCCAGGTGGGATTAAACTGATTGGTTGAAACCTCTGACTTTAATTGTTTATTGACCCAATATTAAATATATATTTATTTTAAAATAGAGATCAAAAGGCATTCTCCTGGGAGTTGTGGGCACAGATGTTCCAGTGAAAGAACTTCTGAAGGCAATTCCAAAATACAAGGTAACTTATCCATTTGTAAACTGCTACCTAGTCAAAGTTAATTATATTTGTAGAATTGTAAATATAAAAATGTATAGAGCTAGGTCCAAAGAAACACTTCTATGAAAAGAATTGCTTTTATCACAAAAGAAAACTGGTAGAAGCAAACAAGTCCATTCTACTTGTAGAAGCCACTGTACAATGTTTTGCGCAAGACTGACATGATTACTGCTGGGCTGCGATCTTATATACTCTCTGAAGACATGTGCTCACTCTATAATGGTGCATTAAATTCTATTATATTTCAGCAGCTTCAACTTCACTTTTCCAACTGATCCAGTTCTTTGCCGGTCACTGTAATAGATGCTACCTTCTTATGAAAAATAAAGCACAAATGTTGTCTGAGAAAGTTACATTTAGAGATCACATCCAAAAATACTGTTATAGAATCAGAAAATTCTTTTCATACCTTAGATATGAAATCACATTGTAGTTTACTGCATGGAAATGATTACTCATATTCTTTAAAGGAGTTTTGTTTTTAAACATAAACTCTTTCACATTTGGGCAATTTTTCTTAATAATTTTTTCAGTTTCTCCAAAGATCAGTTTTATTAAGACTTCTATACTCTGGCAGCTTACCAGAATTCCAGCTGTTTGGTGTAAATGGCAATAAAATAAGAATGCCTTTACGTAGCTTTGGATCTCACTCTGTGGACACTCATGACATCACTATTTTAAAATGTGCCTGATCAGGACAGGTGGGTTAGCTTAAAATCATTGAGCTAAACATTGTTTTGAAACATTTTATCACTTTTATGTTTAATCAGAGAGTTTTAGAAGAGAGCTGTATTCTCATTGTATAAAAATCCACAACAAAATAACATACGGGGCGGGGGGGGGACCCTTCTCAGCAGGTTTTAGATCATTTCTGCATCCTGGGGGTAAAGCTGGGTTATGCAGAACATCTGTGAAAGCTATTAACAGTGAGTTTTCCACCAAGGGATGTTTTAATGACTGCACATCATTGATCTGAAGGTACATTTATTGCAATCAATGAGTGCATTCAGCTGTGTAAGAGAAGCATTGTCAAATAGAATGGGATTTTTAGTGAAATAAGTATAGTGCTAAATTTGATTATGCGTAAACTTCTAGGGCTAATATAACACCATATCATTTTAGATTATTTCCCATACCTCTCAGGTTTGAAATTGGAAATTTATTTTTATTCATATCAGATTATTTCCTTATAACATGAAGTGGAAGAACTCAGAAGGGGGAAAAAGTAAAAATTCCCACATAAATCTTACAGTATTCCAATGGGAATATGGGGAAAAAGTGATTGCCTTGCCATCCAGAACAAGCTCCATTGTTTATTTGTGATATTGCATTCTGGAGATCTATGGAATGCAGTCCAGATATCAAGTCTTCTTTGTCTTAACCCCAATATATATATATTAAAACTTACTTTAAATTAATGTTTTATATTAATTATGCACTGGTAAGTATCATTGAATTTAATAGCAAAGTTCCCAAAACTAAACTTCTGATCTGTGTTTATTATCCAATGTCAATAAATTGTGTAGCAGCCCAGCTAGGCCACAGCTAGAATAAAGCATTGGAGATTCCAGAGCTTCTATTCCAGAAGCCTACTAGGTCTAAATAACCAGGCTCTACCATCCTTCCTCTGCTTAATATTTATTATTGCCGCTGCCTGTCTTCCAAGAAAAATTAAGGACCCAGTTTGTGGGGGCAATAAGCTGACTTTGTATAAATATACAAAAGTATGAAGGCTATTGCTTAACGCACTGTAAGCCACCCTGAGTCTCCGGAGAAGGGCGGCATATAAATCAATTAAAAAAAAGAAGAAGAAGTGCAAGAGATAAATAAATCCAAATAACAATAGCACTTAGACTTATATACCACTTCGCAGTGCTTCTACAGCCTTCTCTTAAGCAGTTTACAGAGTCAAAATATTGCCACCAACAATCTGGGTCCTTATTTTACCAATTTCGGAAGGATGGAAGGCTGAGTCAACCTTGAGCATGGTGAGATTTTAACTGCCAAATTTCAGGCAGCCAGTAGTCAGCAGAAGTAGTCTGCAGTACTGCAGACTGCTGTGCCACTGCAGCTCAATTGTTGTTCGGAAAATAAGAGAGAAAGGAAGAGTTAAAATATACCAAACCTGGTTTACAAAAATGCATGCAACTTTTTCAGCTCATAAAATTAAATGAAAATAAATCTTCTGGGAAACAGCCTCAAGTTATATAGAGTGACCTACCTGTACCACAAAAGATCAAGAGGCAATAAGGCTTAATTAAAACACAGGTAAAAGAAGTTAAAACTTATTACTTCTTTTGACAAAAAGCATTTCTTTGAGATAAGCTTATTTCCCAGTATACTGGAAATCATAGTAGACCTGTTTTTAAACTAATCTTCTCTTAATAGAGCACTAACCTTAGGATGTATCTGTGTACACAACTTGGGTGCAATCAGCACTCCATCTTCAGGCTGACTGAGAAAGGCTGCAGATAACAGTGCACCCTCTTTTTTAATTAGGCTGCTGTAAATGTTAAGAGTACTTTTTAAAGAAACAATAGAACTAATTTTGTCTTTGATGTTTGGAGAGATAACAAGCTTGAGAAGAAGCCATGAACTTGGGCTTCTGCTTCTCTGCAGCTCTAGGAGCCAAATGGCTTGGGTCCCTCCTGGCTGCTTGTCAGAAGCTACATTTTCTTTCCTCTAGGGCTTTAAGGGAGAAACTAGGAAGCCTGGTTGCCTCTGCTCTTACCGCACCTCACAACTGTTCTTCTGGATCCCCCACTCACTCTAGACTAGTGATTCTTAGTGAGGTGGAAATTGCTTGGTAAAGCAGGAAATTCTCAACCCATTTTTCCCTTCTTCTGCTCTTTCTCAGGCTTTTAAGATCAAAGGTGTAGTTCTAATTGGGTTAAGTTTTGGCCCCTTGTTTTTCTCATTCTCTCAATTTACTGAAGCAAATTATTCATAAAAGCATCTGTTACCCCACCAAATGTCAGTTCATTCTTTAAATATTTCCCACCACTTCTGATTAGCCCACACACACTGTTTTGTGGGACATAAAGCAAAAGTTACTAAGTCTTCCCTCTTCCTGAAAAGTTGAGACGTCTTTTAAAGAGTTGCCTCTGGCGAGATGGGAGGAATACAAATTTAATAAATAAAATAAAATAAAATAAAGATGGGTGTAGAGTATTTTGTAGATGGTCCCCCATCCAGACTGCTGATATTTGGGGGGAAAATAAATCAGAGGGCTCCACTAGTTGCTTCCTTTGTTGTGTAATCAGTTTTTAAGGGCAGAGACATTTACCTGCCATGTTACTAAGCAAGAATGAAGTCCAGCCTTTGGGCAGTAAATGTTAAACTAGCATACTTTTATGCCAGTTTAAGAACTGGTAGATGGCATTTTAATTCAGCCATGAGGAGTCTAATCTACTTTAATGCAGGGCCACTCCGTATATTTATTATTTCAGCCTTTCTAGCTTTGCAAACCATCCTTTGCTTCCACCCTATTCCTCCATGATTCATACATTGCTCTTTAAAAAAAGAATAAAACCTTCATATGCCACCCAATAATAACTTTTTTTATTTTCTCCTTTCTCTCAAATAATTATTTTTAAATTATTATTATTTAATTATTCACTCTTTTTCTGCAATTCTCTAAGCTACCACAGGCAGCTCTCTTTTTCTGTGAAGTGGACAAAATGGTTTCTAGGACTTTTCTGAGCTTCAGTATCAATGGATACTAATAAATTGACTCAGAATGTGGAATGTAGTATGGTGAGGTGTAGTGGTTGTTATCTATTAGGGTCTAGTTAAATATTTCTCCTTTTTTTAGTATAGGATTCATTTTCAAAGGTAGCTGGCCACACTGGATATCTCTGCAAAAAAAGTAATTTGTATAATCAAATATTTCTAGGTCACCATCAGGAACAAAAATCTCAGAATTTATCATGTTGGTTTTCAGGAAAGGAATAACATTTAGATGGAAGAAGGAAACAACCTTAAAAATAGAATATTAAAAAAATATTCAGACCACTTTCTTTGGAGAAGGCTGAGAGTTAGAAAACACAAGCAACTAACCAGTGCAACAAAGAAATCAACCCTATGTTTGAAGTTAAAACAATAAAAGTTCCAATTTTCAGGGAACTTTTCTTAGAAAATCCCAGTGGGAAGCCAGGCAAGATAATCTCCTGCTGGGATTGTGTTGCAGCTACTTCACCTGTTGCTTTTCAAAGGACATACTTATTCTATGTCTTCTTGTTTTTGTTCTTCCTTGCAGCTAGGCATTCACGGATATGCATTTGCAATTACAAATAATGGATATATTCTGACTCATCCTGAACTGAGGCCTCTGGTAAGATCATGAAATACTCAATAAAGGTGTTTTTTTTTTAATATTATTTTTACTCTTTCTCAACATACAGCCAATGTAGCATTTATTTTGTTTTTTAAAAAGGACATATTATTGCTTCTACAGGAAACTGTTTCAAAAAATAGTTGATTAACATAAATGCTACAGGGATTTCAGTATGAGATCCAGCATAAATGACAATGGGAATTGTTTGATGATTCAGACAAGTGCAAGTTGCAGAGTTAAGGACTCAGACGCCTAAAAATGCAGAAAGGCAAAGCCATAAATTGCAGCAATTATGTACACTTACATAGAAATGGAATGCTGTACTTCTAGCTAAAAGCCCCTATTTGTCATGTTTAAGTAGACTCTAATTTATAAATTGTAGAACTGTTATACAAGCCCTCTCACTCCCCTCCTTTAAAAAGACAGAATAAGGATCTTTCCTGGGTTTAAAATAAAAATAGCAATATGGGTAGTCCTCAATTTACAACCACAATTGAGCCCAACATTTCTGTTGCTAAGCAAAATACTTGTTAAGTGAATTTTGTCTCATTTTACAACCTTTCTTGTTGTAAGTTGTTAAGTTGGTAGCCTGGTTGTTAAGCAAATCAGGCTTCCCCATTGACTTTGCTTGTCAGGGTGACCCAAAAGGGGATCACATGACCCCAGGACACTGCAACTGTCAGAAATATGAATCAGTGGCCATGCTTCCAAATTTTAATCACATGACCGTGGGGATGCTGCAACAGTTATAAGTGTGAAAAACAGTCATAAGTCACTTTTTTCAATGCCGTTGTAACTTTGAATGGTCACTAAATGAACTGTTGTAAATCAAGGATTACCTGTATTCACTTCTATTACTATTACTTCTATGTCTTAGTTAACTGATATAAGAACAGTTTTTGTGATGTGTCTGTTCTTTTGATATTTATTTAATAGTAGCATACACTTTAGTTTGGTGTGTGTATACACACACAAACACAGAGAGACATTTCCTAAGGGTTTCAACACCACCAAATGTTACTAAAAGAATGGCATGAAAGGATTTAATAAAATATTAGTCTCTTAGGATGGACACATAATGTAACATCAGAATTTAATAATAAATTAACAGAAGCAATAAGAATATTTATCAGAAGGATGCTTGCATATTATACAATTGGAATCATTTGATTTTGTTGTATAATAAGGTATGATTGCAGCCTTATCACTCTAAACATTTGGATTTGGCTTAGTTAATATTAAACATTTTAGCAGTTTCAGTCAGGAGATTAAAAGATGCTATTGGGACACCTCAAAAAAATCTGCCAAGATTTCCCTCCTGTACTCCTATGGTTCTATTTTAAAATGCAGCAACACTGAAGAAAAATATTATATGCTTTTGTACCAGCTTATTGTAAAAAAAAAAAAAAAAAAAAGTTTTGAAAACTTTCTCTTCTACCATTTCTTGGACATGAAGGACTTCAGTTGTTGCGTCCATATCATGGAGGTTAAAGGTGAAGATTCCCAGCTGAAACCAACTAAGGGTCTCATGCAATCTGTTTATCAGCACAATTTTTCTCTCTACCTGTGTCCAATACAATCTGGGTGAAAATTTGCTGAATTCATGAATCCAGTGACAAGTAAAGGAACATATGTTAAAGAGAGAGGAAGCAGCCAATCACACATGAACTCCATCTTCAGTTAGGCCTTTAAGAGAATGGTACTGATGGCCGCAAGGGGCCATGTCTTCTTGTTCTGACTTTGAGGCTGAGTAGCTACTGGATAGCCATGGAGAACAAACACACCAAAACAGGGCTGCCAAACTCCCAACCCCCGGGCTGGATGTGTGATGCACATGCCTACGCCCAGTTTAGTTAAGGGGGGAAAGTCCCGATACATCACATGACGATGCTGTAATGCCATGAGTTTGACACCACTGAACTAGAGCAATCGTCTGGATATACATGATTGTAATGGCAACAGTCATTACTATGACATGATTCCTGTCAACAAAGCAGCATGAAAGATACAAAACAGAAAATATTGGTGAGCATTATGCAGACAGATGTCTCTGCAGAAACAAAATGTGATTCCTCCAGGTGAAACCAGAGGTAGTGACCGCAAGTGGCTACTTCCAATATGGCGTGGCTGGATCATGGATGAGTGAAAAGAAATATGAAGAAATAGCAGAAAAAAATTGGTTACCAAATTGGAACCATGGTTAGAGCCGGGTGCAGAATTAACAGAAAAGCAGAGTTGGAAGGGACCTTGGAGATCAATCTAGTCCAACCCCTGCTCAGGCAGGAAACCCTATGCCAGTGATGGCTAACATTTTCAGCATCGAGTACCAAAACTGGAGCGCATGCATGCATCCATCCACACGCACCAAAACCCGGAAAAGAGCATCTTCTCTTCTGGGTTCTGTTGCGTGCATGCGCACCAACCAGCTGCTCTCTTCCGGGTTCTGACATGTGCGATCCAGTTTCAGCACTTCGGCATGCGTGCTCTGGAACCTGGAAGAGCAGCTGCCGATGACACATATGCCCACAGAGAGGGCTCTGTGTGCCACTTCTGGCACGTGTCCCATAGGTTCACCATCACGGCCCTATGCCATTTCAGACAAATGGTTGTCCAATCTCTTCTTAAAAACCTCCAGTGTTGGAGCACCCACAACTTCTAGAGGCAAGTCATTCCACTGATTAATTACTCTAATTGTCAGGAAATTTCTCCTTAGTTCTAGGTTGTTTCTTTCTCTCCTTGATACAAGCTGCTATAGTAGAAGAGAGAATGGTTCGGAAACATTTTAGGACAGGAGACTTTCAGTATATTTCTGCAGCTTGGCATACCATTATGAATAATAGTTCAAGAGCCTGTTGGGACATTGTTATGGTCCTTGTATATCAAGTAAGTTCTATTTTTTTATTTGACAATTTGGCCAGGCTACAGAGTTTCTTGTTAAACAAGCTTTTGACCAGTGTTCTTTCTTAAAAAAAAAAATGTCATAAAAGAGTAGGAAATGAAAAATGGAATTTGAAGTAGGAAGGTTATGTTGTTTCTTAGAATAATATCCACTATGGAGATCAATTCTTTGATGCTTTTGAGATGCTCACAAAACCCTCGATCCAATACTAGGTTGTATGTCCTTAAGCCTATTGAAATATGCAAATATAAATTTGAATTGGATCATTGCCATGATAAATTGGAGTTACAACAGAGATGGGGTTCCTATTCTGTCATCTTCTCTTTATTTATGGTTTTGCCATTATACAAATTAAATCGCATAAATTCCCTGTTTCAGAGGGATCTATGTAATGTATTCTAACAATAATAAATGTTCCAGGACTAGCTGGCAAATGATGTAATTCATGACAGCAGGTTTTTAAAAAATGGGAAAAAGTGGTTATGTTTTCTATCCTGACATCACTGACATTTCTGGCTCGTTACCATACACAATCATTCCACTAGAAAAATCACAGATAAAGTTATGAACTTAGAATTGGGAACTTTGAATTCACTACCTAATTCTAATTAATTCTAATTCTAATTAAATCTAATTCTAAATCTAATTGTAATGCTATTTCTACTTGTCTAGATAAATTGACCCATAAGTTGAAAATGCAGCCTATAAACATCATCTTAGGTGCAGTCTCTGCATCTAAGGTGCATCATCTACACTGGTGCCTTCCTAATAAGTTGAGAGTAACTCTCCCCTTCCCAACTCATAGTTGCTGGGAATTCTGGGAATTGTAATTCCAGACCATCTGGAGACTCTCACGCTAAAGAAGGTTCCAGTAAGTTATGTTGCCCAGAGATGCTTCTGGCATGAAGAGCAGTTGGCGAAATGAACTCCAATGATCAAACTGTTACTAGTGATAACTAATGATGGGAAATTCCCATTTGATGACCAACAATTTGTTTGTTTGTTTAAAGTGGTGCTGTGATTACTAGAATTGTTTATTTCATGGGAGATTGAATTTCTTTTGGCTCAGAAGACATTATATGTACGAAGCAATTGCGTCACAAAAATTGCCTTCACATCAGTTCGGTTTCTAGGATTTAGAGGACTGGATTTGTTTATGTTCCTTGCTTAATAAAATATTACCAAGACAGAAATGAAGGGGAAAAAAGTAACATGCTAAGGGTAGCCAAATACCTGATTCATTTTTTTCCTCTGAAAATACAATGCCAGTTCAGTGATTGACCTACAATTCCATTCTATTTTTGGGGGGGGGGCGGGGGGGGACCAATAGGTGCTAGGTTATGGAGCTCATGAAAGCAATTTAACAATGCTCCTGTTTAATTATTTGGACACTAATGTGATATGATATGCTCAGGTCTAAAACAAACATCCTGCCTTGTGACTTCCACATATATCAACTTCCATCATTGCTTGCTGGTGGCCATACTGGCTGGCTTCTAGTCAAACACAAGAAGTGAATTTGAGAAAAATCCTTGATTTTCCAATATAAACATTTATGGTCCATTGAGAGATGATATAATCTTTGGTACAAATGGCTGGAATAAAATTATTTTAGTAAAAGTATCTTTCTTTTTCAAACTGATGTTTTGCAAAATCCATGTTGGCTATGGATTACTATAAGTGTTAGAATACAAGACAGCTGGAGGACACCAGATGGAGAAAGACTGTGGTTCTATATGCAGAAATCAAGTGACATTTTGAACAAACTTTCTGTTTATTTTATACCTGAGTAACCCTGTTGAAGATTTGGTCTCTGCTACGATTATAAACTGTATCTTTATATAATTATTCAATGGAATCAATGTTCTGTAGATTACGTCTGTAATGAGAAAGCATCCCAGATTAGTGAAATTTAGTTAATGCACCTGTATTAATCATTACGCATCTGTATCTTCTAATACTGAAGAGAGGTAGACATTAACTGAATGAATCCCTGTTCTCCATAGAAGATTATTAGTGCCAGGGATGAACTGTATAGAATGTGACATTAGAGGGCAGCATAGCACTGCCATCTATAACCATCTAGTGAGTCTGGCAGACCCTTAACCGGAATCCAAACAGACAGAGCCATTATTCAAAACACACAAACACACACACAAACAAAACTTTAAATCATCCATGTTTTGAATATATCGTGTTTATGTAAAAAGTGAAAGTTAAGACTTGAATTGAATGTGTTTCTCTTTACTGCAAAATACAGTATTATTAAAATGCAGAAACAAAACCCCACTGGCATTATTTTTTTTTACAAAAAAAAACAGAAACAGAAACTCTATATGTTTCACTTTCTGCTACATTTAAAAGCTCTGCTTGGATGTAGTATGGAAATATTAACAGGAAATGTTTCCACGGTCCAAAGAAGTAGCCTTGAAAAAAAAGATATATATTTAACACACACACGAAGCCATTTCCCCCCACCCCACCCCACACACATACATACATATATAAGAGGAAAGCAGAATCAGAAGCTCAGTGATACAGCAGGCAGCCAACAATTTTATCGCAGTTATAGGTCTGTTCTTGTATTACAAATCTGAATATAATAATGTAATATAATATGGAGCACAGCTGGAAAAAAGAGGCATTAAACCCTGCATCTTTCCTCTTTATTTCCTGCAACCTTTTTTGGCCTTGAAAGCTGATCTGGAGGTTTGAGGTCCTCACTGGAAAAAGTCTTGGGTAGGATTTAGGGCTGCAAGAGTCAGTAGGATGTTCATCTCTCTGTCTCATAAATGGAATCTATTCCATCAATGAAACTATGTGGTGGACTTTTACCTTACTAGCAGCTCGGTATTTAAGTTGGTATCTGAATACATTCTGTCACTTTTTTCTCATGTCTTAAAAAGCATAATAGGCACGCCTCAATAAATGATTATTTTTGTGAAAAGCAATTTCATTCAATCTCCATTTCCAAACAAATTACAGGAAAATATATTTCACTGAAGCATGTAATTTAAAGGGTAGGTTCACTATTGGGATATCTGTATGTTGTGGGTCTTAGGTCAACTCTGTTTGAAAAGAGTGCCTTGAATAAAACCCACATCAAGTTCAACTATAGCTGCTGAGCAGCATTTCTTAACCTTGAAGATGTGTGGACTTTAAGTCACCTGGAGCTGGAGAGTTCTGGGAGTTGAAGGCTAGAATTGCATAGTAATTGAGCTAAATAATTGAGCATAATATTGTTAATCTACCATTCAGAGCATTTATTGAAGATAGGTTTGGAGGATGTATTTTTAATTCTTCTTTTGCTGAAGTATGTGTATAATAACAAGTAACATGATTTCCTAATTGTCTAAGAATTATAGCATCTTCAGAGAGAAAAGTTATTTTGCCCCTACCTTGTGATATGCTGATAAATGTTGAAAAATTGGCCCTGCTGTTATAGAGTTTCCTAATTGAGCAGGGGGTTGGACTAGAAGACCGGTACCTCCAAGGTACCTTCCAACTCTGTTATTCTGTTGTTGCTACCCTGCCACTAGCTGCAGAACAGCTGATCAATGTGTATGACATAGTGGCTGTCAAATGCCAGGGAAATCAGGAGATCCAGGCAGTTCAGATATAAAGATTTATTGCAGGTTTAAGTTCTTTACAAGAATCTGAACTACTAATGGTCAAAGCAGTTTGGTGGTAGATAAGGCATTCACAGACTTACATCTTTTGTGGAAATGAAAGGACTTGTGACTTATGATGCATTTGACCCCTCCCTCAGAGTCAGCCTAATCATCTCCTATAGTGGTTCAGCTCTGCTCTCAATCAATTTGCAAAATTTCAGAAACCTTTTAAAATTGGTTCTTGTGAACTACTGCCCCCAGCCCTATTCTGCTTTATCTACTTGGGGAAAATATTGGAGTGAAAATTAATCTAAGAACTAGAAAGAATATTTGTTTCAAATAACGGTTCTGGTTTTTTTTAAAGCCTTATAGCATTTAGGGTTTTATATATCAACATCAGCAATTTGAGGTAATCAGTATATTCTTAAACTTATTGAACCAGCTGACATTTTCTGACTCATGTTGAAATTTTGGAACATTCCTCAGTAACATTGGCTGTGCTTTTTAAAATATTCCCCTTAGCTCCCTGACTTTACTTTGTTTCAGAAGTGGGATCAGGCAGAAAGATGAAAAACCCAGCAAGAGGATTCAGAATTGTTTTCCTCTATTAATAACAAGAGCAGGCCAGTGACAGTAGTGGGACACATTTTTCCCTGGCAGCTGAGGACCAGTTTGGGCAGTTGTCAAAGAGAGGATCAATGATAGTCTTCCACATTTCCACTGGAAAAAAATTCACTCCTATTTGAAATGAACATAAAACTTTTGTTCGCCCAGGGAGCACTTTAGAGCCAATCCATTGACTTTTAATACAAAAATTATTAGGACTGAAGAGAGGCATCTGTACAATCGAGGTCAGAAAAACACATAAAATGATGCTTCAGGTTCAGAACTTGCCATTTCACAACAGGTTCTGTAAGTGAGGCACATGCGTCAGAGGGTCAGAATATAATTAAAATCACGTACAGTTTCAGAAGAGAGCTTCGTCTGTTGTTCTGTTTTTGTTTACTTTTTTGGCATCAGTGCTGGAATGAATAACCTCATAGATTAGGCAAAATGTAGTTTAGCAACATGATGTTGGCACACTATCCCAGGCCAAAAAAAAAAAAAAAGAAAGAAAGAAAAAAAAAGATAGCACATTAGATTCCACCCACCTCCTCCTCTCTCCAGTGAATGTGAGCCATTCTATAGAACCAAAATCCCACCTGGTTTTCAGTGCATGGTTATGTTCCATACTGCTGGCCATATCAAAAGGATGGTATGCAAGAAATTCACTACTTCAAAACTCTTGATTGGTTCCATCCTTGCTGTTCTTAAACAGAGTTCTTTCTACTATTCTTCATTCTATTATTAACCATTTCTTCAATATTAAAAATCATTTATTTACACGACATTCCTCCCACCCCACTACCATGAACTAAATTTATCTACTGGTGGATAATGAAGTTGCCTCTTTTTGCAATATTAGGCTCTTTTGCTGTTTCCCTGATTTTCTGATATGCGATATGATACGCAGGATGCAATGTTGCTCCTGCGTATCATATTTCCTGGGTGGCAGTGGTGGATTGTGGATTGGGTGAACCGGTAGCGGCGCCAGCGGGAGGCTACGATCACCTGCCTGGACTCTTCTGCACATGCGCAGAAGTGGCGAGTGCGCGCTCATGAGCAAACTGGTATCAATGGGATTTGCAACCCACTACTGCCTGGCAGGGATTTATACCCTAGTTATTCTGTGAATCAGTGTGCTTCTTTTGAGATATCCAGTTGATAACTTTTTGGAAATACAAAATGGAATGGAATGGAATGGAATAGAATAGAATAGAATAGAATAGAATAGAATAGAATAGAATAGAATAGAATAGAATAGAATAACAGAACAGAACAGAATTCTTTATTGATTGGACAAACAAGGAATTTGTCTTGGTGCATACGCTCTCAGTGTACATAAAAGAAAAGATACATTTGTCAAGAATCATAAGGTACAACACTTAATGATAGTCATAGGGAAACAGTCAATATAAATCTTAAGGATACCAGCAACAAGTTTACAGTCATACAGTCATAAGTAGGACAAGTTGGTGATAGGAAATAGGAAATACAGTATAACCACTGTTACTGTAAATTACAGTGTACCTTCTGTATTTTTAAAATCTATGGTTATCTGTGGGCATTTAATTCATGCTGTTTTCCCCAAGACTCTATTTCTTCTATCTCAGAAGCTCTCATTTACCTATTTTAACTTTAGGATTTGCTTATTATTGTTTTGATATGCAAACAGTTCTGATTAGTCTTTTTCCTATGATCACTGGGAACTTTTGTCATATCATTTCCAAATATATCTAAGAACATCCGGATATGGTACCCAAGGAGTAAAAATTCTTTTCTTTGATCGTCTTCAGCATTCAGTTAAAGCTATATCCAATGTGTATTTACCTGGATGTAAGCCTATCAAAATATGGTTTTATTTTGAGAATATAAATTTAGGATCATGCTGCATAAATTAGTCCTAGCCATATTTCATGCCTTCTCAGAAGCAAGTTGTATTTAGTCTCAGATAGTTGAATCAAGGATAGTTTGAAGATTGTTAGATTCTAATTGCTATTGCTGTTATTATCGCCGCCACCACGATGATGCATTTTCTTTAAAAAAAAAAAATGTTTCATTTTTAAAAAACTTCATCCAAGTTGAGCTCAGTGCCTGACAATTTCCATGGGTACATTTATGTGTAGGGGAAATGGAGGTGGCAACAGCATGGACTAAGTGCTTCCAAATCCTAAATCTTTGGCAGGGATTTCATAAATCCTTCCCCAAAATCAAAATATATCAAGCTTAGAAGCCATCCAGTCCAAATCCCATCAGCTACAACACCTTTATTCAACTCCAAACATGTACATTTCACTAAAACTAGGCTGTGCTACCTTTGGTCTCATCTGAGACTTTGTCACCTTACACCTACCAAATCATTTGGGGAATTTCCTATGTCCAACATACATTGTAAAATAGGTTCATTTCTATCCTAAGAAGGCAAATTATCATATTTTTCAGACTTTAAGATGCTATGGACTATAAGATGCACCTAGCTTTTGGGAAGGAAAGCAAGAAAAAAATCTGCCTCTGCCTCCCAGCAATTTGCCTCCTTGCAGCAAACAGCCATTTTTGGTCGCTTTTCAGAATACATATTATTCTTATTTTTATTTTTTTCTAATATTTTACAGGAAAGTTGCAATAGATAATTTTTAAGGAGTGTGTTTTAAAAGCATGAAAAGTCATCACTTGTTATTATTTAATAAATAATGGTGATCTTTAGATTGAGATCTCGAAACTGTAAAAATGTAAACTGTTAACGTTTGGTACAAAGTAGTTCAATTTTCCTATGTATTGTTTCTTGTAAAAGGTAGTTCAAACAAATAATTTTTCAAGAGTTATATTGGTTTATATTGTTTTACATCTGTCTTTTCAAAACAACAGAAAATGTCCCTGGATATGCAAAATGAAATGTGTGTGTGTATGTGTGTGCTAAAATGACAGCTATTTTGCTTTCATAATAAACTCCTGAGTTTAAATTAAATATATGAACTGTCACAATACATTGTACATAGCAAAAAAGCCCAACGTATTTAAAGATTGTTGAATCAGTATTAACATAGCAGTAAATTCTGGGAAAAATTGTTTCTCCTAATATAGAAAAACAGGAATCCAAGTCTCAGAGGAAACATTAATGCCCACTTAAGTGGTGTTAGCCTTTCATAAGCAGCAAATCTCATTTTTCTCTGGGGAAGCCTGCTGGAAACTAAGATAACCTACACTTACCCTTGCTAATTCAGAGGCTCTATAAAACTCTACAGCTGTAGCTGTCAAACAAATATTTAAATAAACTGAGTAGGGAAAATGCCTTGTGTTCATTTAAATAACTGAAGAGTCCAATCATTTGGATATCAACAATTATTTTTGTTGGTATTTCCATCTTAAAAAGAGCATCTGAATCCCTGTGAGAGCAAAAATTGCCATTCATTAGCAATCCAAAATTATATATGTTAAAAAAAGACAATTAGCTGTTTGATGGCTTTGCTGATAAAGCCAGTTGTAAATACAAATGAAATGCAAGAAATTTGGTAGCAATATTTACAGTTTGTTGTTTCTTTCAACTTTGACTTTAGGTAAAAAGACATTCACTGAGTTGAAGTCTGCAAATGTTGAAATAAGGGCAGATGTTTTAAATTATTTCCACACTAAAAAGATATAATTATAAGCAGCTGTCAGTTTTACATAATCCTGAATGATAACTTCTTAAGAATGCAAATGAAATATTAAATATAGAGGATCTGATTTAGAAAGAATCATATGCAATATAAGTCACACAACTAATTTACTTCTTTGTAACTGATTTGAATGAAGATATTTTTTTACCCCATGTTTATAGGTGCATAGAAAGGTGCTCCTCGTTTTTCTCATCTATTTAGATGAAGACTTATTAAACTGCCTTGTTGACAAACATTAATTGAGTTTCAATAGTTGCCTCTAAAGTATAAAAGGTCAGATTCTATGTTTCATGTGTCAAGGTCACTATGAGCCATTTTGTCACAAGGTCCAGATGGTGAATTATGAAATCAATCTGTTTTCCCCCCAGTTTTGAATGGTGATGTTGACCATGAAAGAGAAAGCAAATAACTGCTAGAGACCTTCTTAATATGGTATATCTCAACTATTTCAGAAACTGCTTTTGTTCATATAATGTAACATTAAAAAATACAAAGTAAAGAACTACATCAAAGCCAGATATTTCCCCAAAAGTAATGGGAATGTGGCCATGAGAACCATTTAATGTATGAAATTGGAAACCACTACACCAAATACAATTTTCCTAACTGTCCACCTTCAGTATATATTGAACTGCCATCATTCCAAACAATATGTTGTTTGGCAATCCCAGGATGAGCAGAGAGCATCAAGCTGGGAATGTGATGTGATTTATCTGTAATTTACAAGTGTCCTCGGTATTATCATCCATAGAAGTGATATAATTATTTGCAAAATTATATGTGTGCACTCACACACTTGCCTGGTAAAGAACAGTTCACTTCTGTAGAAATAGTTTAATGGTTTAAGATATCTTAAGAAACTAGCTCTTCAATACCAAAGATTTAGACTTTGCCTATTATCATATGCAATTTATATGCTAATGCTCATGTATGTGCACATAGATCTGTCATCTATCATCCCTCTTTATATGACACAATTAACTGTTGGTTTTTCATTGTAATAAAAGTTGGAAATTTTACTGCATGCCAGTTTATCATTGCCAGCTGGCAAGAAACACTAATCAAAAATAACTGATCTCTATTGCCAACTATAATCTAAAAATTTCTGGATTAAAAATCTTAAATTATACCCTTCTTCTAAATGTCTTTATTGGGGGGTAATCTCATTTTTTTATTCAACTCAATCTTGAAAATTTGCCTTTAAGATCCCTTTCTAGGAGATAATATGCTTCATGTCCATCACAAATTCAATATCTCTGAGTAAAGGCCTTTATAAAGTTAAAAATGACTCTATTTTATAAAACCCCAAGATTTTAGAAAATCAATTAGAATTGTGCCAATGATAACACAATCAATCAATTGATTAATCCCTTAAAAATCAGAAAATTAAATTAAGAATCTGTACTGGTGCCAAATAGATCCCAGGGTGAAAATCATAAGCATGCCAATTTAATGGGGACTTCAGCTCAAATAAATGTAGCAGAAAACTATATTTTTAGGTCCAAAAGTTGATCTCTCTTTCCCATTCCAATAGTGAATAAAGTTATTTTAGAAAAAATGTCAGAGTTTGTCAGATGTTACATCTGGCTTGCTTTGTAAGTGACCACAACTAGGTAAACATTTTATCTATTAAAAAATGGCCAAGAATACTACCATTCTGGTTTTATGTATTTAAGGATTATTTCCACTGCCTTACTGCTACATTCTGGAATTTTTTAAATAGACCTCTCTTACATATAATTCTTTTTACTGACTTCTCTAGCATTTTGCACATAATCTGCATTATTTTAATATACTTGATTTACAATGTATGTTGCATTACATACAGTGTTTTACACTATACACTGCATGAACAAATAACTGAGATAGTAAACCAGATGTAAATTTAAAGCAGAAATAATTAAAATAAATTAGAAGAAAAGTATCCATAGCAAACAATTTAAAGTATTGGAAGTATCATGTTATTATATATTACATTTTATTTCATCTTTCTTCCATAAACATGGCATAATATACAATTCTCTCTATCTCTTTTACCTTCATTTTGGCTAAAGTAGGCTACTATAAAACAAGAGGTTTCTGACTGAATGGGGCTATGAACCTGGGTTTAGTCTGACACTCTATTATAAAAACAGATTTCAGGTGATTCAGTAAGGATTGTCATGGTTGTCACTGAGGAATGCAAAAGATGCATTTCAAAGTTGACTGTGATAAAAATGATCAGACAGGCTTTCCCTCACAAATCTGTGTAATGCTATTTCCAGAATTTATGGTGCGATATTGTAAGCTATGGGCATAGATGTGAATAATGAGAACAGAGCTTGGCAGGCTTTGTATTCTAACAGGAATCATAAATAATGTTCCTCTAACCTCGATGAAAGGAAGGAGTTGGGAAAAGATATTTCTTTTGGCTCTAGAAGTTGAGGGAACATCAGTAGAGCTACCTCAAGCTAAATGGCATTGACTGCCAGTACTTAGCTGCTCATTGGACTCTGATCATGGCAGCTTCCCTCTAGTAAGCGGAGCAACTTGGACCATTTATGTAGGTGAGAAGCTGACAGCATCTAGTACTCCTTATTTTGAAAGGTTTTCAGCTTCTATAGGTCAGGACTAGAATTGGTAAGGGAGAAATCAAAGTATCTGCTATGTTTCAGTTGATTTGGACTGTATCAAAGGCTTGTTGGGTTGAATCCTATGATTTTAATACATTCTTATGCTCATGAAAGATACAGATTTTATTTTTTCTCTTTCACATGGGAGAAAGAAGAACTTAAACATTTGCAAGGTTCAGATAGGACAAGGAGCCAAGTAGGAAAATGGCCAAGGGAGGAGTATCTATTTGACTTGACCATTCATCTTCTTTCTTTAATTTTGGTAAAACTATGCACAAGCTTGTACTGTTTTCTGGAAATGGTCAGGTAACCATGCAATATTTCAAAGTCACATGACCAATATTATATCCTGAACAAGCTGTAAGGAGATCCCCAATGATGCTGAAAATAAGCGCACCACATCTTTTTGGAAAGCTAAAGATAGAAAAAGACCAAAGAGAAGGAATGAGGACACATTCCTAGCATTTACTATGAAGTTGACAATTTCCTCTCGCGCCAGGTTCCCTACTGAGAATGACCACACCTTAACCATTTCAATTTTTTCCATATTTCAGTTGCCACTAGCCTTCCTGAAGGGATTGGATTAAAAAGGGGAAAAATTGACTGAGTACTAGCTAGGTTTTTCATTGTTGGGAACAATGTTATGTCATTTTTGACAGGGTAAGAATGCATGTCTTATGTTTTTGCAACCTCTGAATCTCACATCTTCCAGGAGCATCACTTTGATCCTTACCAATCCACATTGCAGGCAAACAGATTGCAAATCCAGAACAAATCACAATGTTAGGTTCAGGAAGTGTAAGGCTGAAAATTAAAGAGATTTTGGGATGGAGGATAGTTTCTTTGCCTTTTGTCAGGTTCATTTTTTTTATCAGAATACAACAGACATCAAATAAAAGGGATAGCTCTGTTCTGATTTCATCCAGCAAAAGTGAAACATGCATAGACTTATGTGTAAAGGAAGCAGACTGTGATTCTGACTTTAATCATTGCTGATTATGTTGTGCCCACAGCACTTCTTCATTGCCCCCAGTCCCTTCTGTCTTCCTGCAACATTCCATTTAGCTATACCTGTCTCCTATGCTGGTCAGAAGCCATGTTGGATACACTCAATGTGTTGCTCCTAAATTCCCTCTTTCTCTTCCTCCAGCCCTACATCACTAACCCTTCTGGCTCATTATTTCCTTGTTCAGCTAGCTGCATGAGTCAATTATGGCACTAGGTATATAATTAGTTCTTAAATGTCCATGATGACACTATTCCCTGGCACCAGTTGAATGCAAGCTCACCGTGTTTTGTTGTTAAACAAGGGATAGAGGATGGTGCTATGATGAAACACAACTGCTCTTGACTGATGCAGGAACATCTTTGCATGAAGAATTTAGGTCCCTCAGAAATAACAAGTGTGAATATTTTGTGTGTTGCAACTTTAAGATTATAAACTTGATTTTGAAGCCTAATTGCAATTAATGGATTCAAAATGGCTTTTGAACAGAGTTAAGTTTAATAATGAATAACAATCTTTAAAATATAGCCTTTGATTTATTTTTTGGAAAGCTAGCAAATTCCATTTTAGACATCAGACTTAACCTACACATTAGAAAATTACCGAAGTTATTTTTAGTAAGATCTCTTTGCTGTTGGATGCAGCAGGGGGCAGGATTTTTCTACATTATGAAAACACCACCAATGTCAACTCATTTGTAACTGTGATGTTTATTTTTTTTAAAGTGAGATTTACAGTATAACAATACCAGTGTTTATTGTTACATTTCCTTATTGCTGTGTTTCTTGCATTTTTCTCCATGAAAGAACAGATAAAATGTAATATCAAGCAGATACTAACACCAAGTTTCCCAGGAGTAGTCTCTTATCTTGTTTAAATAGAAATATATAAACAATTTGTTGATAACACTCTAGGAAATATAACTTCCTGCTGGTCTGGAAAAGAAGATTTCTTTTGTAAATTTTGCAAGTATGACCAAGGTCTTGCATATTTTCCATCTGCTGTAGTCTGAAGTGGTTTGCAGCAGAATGTAGCTTGAATTTTATGCATAAATTGTGTGGCATATAGTTTTGTAAGGAAATGAATCACTATTTTTTTATTCTATGTTGAAACTGTTGCAAGAATGCATTGCCAATAAAATACAATACATAGGAACAATAATGGAAAAGGCATAGTCTGATTAACAGGATACCTTTTAAATGTGCTGCCTCTAACAACTACAGTCATGCTGGCTGGATGAGATGGGTTTGCAGTCCAGCATGGAAAGTTGTTGAAAAAAGCATACTCCAAAAGAACAGTTTTTTATGCATTTATGGAAAATTGAACATAATAAGGGGAGAAAGTTGATTATGCCTGTATCAATTTACTAGAAAAATAGAAGTGCCAGGGTTTTTTTCACCCAGCATCTCATCTCTCTCTATCTATCTCTCTCTCTCTCTCTCTCTCTCTCTCTCTCTCTCTCTCTCTCTCTCTCTCTCTCTCTCTCTCTCTCTCTTTTAATGACCCTAGTATGAAGAAGGGAAAAAGCGAAGAAAGCCTAATTACAGCAGCGTTGACCTCTCTGAGGTTGAATGGGAAGACAGAGATGATGTGGTAAGTAATAGTTCAGTCACTGCTTGACAGAAAAGTCAGTTGCACTCACTACCAGCTTGGCTGAGCAGCAGGAAGAGAAGAAAGGAAAATGATAAGCCACTTTTTAAAAAATGGGTACATTTTATTTTTATCTCATTTTGTGTTAGCCCGTTCCCAACAAATATAGTTCGGTTATACTTGATTAATGTAATGGGAGTTTCCAGGATGCTTCAGTTGTGTTTTAAATTTGTGTTTGGGTGTCTATATAAGTGAGTGTGTAGTTATTACTTTACTTGTTGCATTTACCAGCCTGTCTTCCTCTGGTAATTCAAAGCAGCTGAAGTGGGAAGGGCCTCCCTTCATTTCATTCCTACATAACTCTACTAACTTGAGCTGGAACATTAAGAGAAAAAAGGGATCTTCAGTGCAACTGATGGAAGAGAGTGTAACAGGATCAGAGTCTTTCTGTATCAATACAATTCCTGAGTTTTCAGGTCTATTGTGCAGAGCCTCCCTTGTTTTTAACTACCTACTCTGCTAGCAAAATCAGTAAATCACTAAGAGTGTAGATAAATAAATAAAATCTCTTTTTCCCTCACTTACTTTCTTTTCTCAATATATGCTATAAGACTCCTCTTACATCATTCATTATCCTCAAGTCAACCTTTTGTGAGCAGAACATATACAAAACAGTGCTTTCCTAGAGGTATTGATCAAAGGGGCAGTGTCTTTGATCATGGAGGCATATGAAATCCTTCACAGCTGTTCACGTCTTAAGTTCATCTGATGTCTTCTCAAGTTCCTCATGGCAGCACATTTGCATAATGTAACTTTATCCTGTGACATGGAACCAATGGCAAGAAGCATTTTCTTTTACTAGTTCCTAATGTCCACCATATAAAGCCCATTATATACTATCATGGAAGAGAAATGGCTTCTTTCTCCCTATTTTCAGTCCTGGCTTTCAGTCCTAGGATGGAAGTGGCCTAACCTAGGTAGCAGATTCTTACTAGATCGGTGTAGTCCCAGTCAACTCAAGGACTGCACTAGGCTTGACTGGCCTATGGAGAGCTACTCTTCGGGGCTCATTGGGGAAGGAGACCTCAGGAGTTCCAAAGGGATGAAAGAGTGGCCCATGAATATCTGCAAACTGGAAGAAAAAAGTGCCAAGAGAAAGGCTAAACATTGATCTCACAGATATAATGGTAGATCTCATATACAGTATACCCGGAACTACTGATACTAATACATTGTAGATGTAGGTAGGGTTGTTTTTCAATATGGAAAAAAAAGGGGGAATGAATCTTCTAAAGTAAATATGGGAGAGATGTATTGTTTTATGATATACACTGCCCAGAGTCACTTATTGAGATGGGCAGCTGTAGAAAATATAGAATGAATGAATGAATGAATGAATGAATGAATGAATGAATGAATGAATGAATGAATGAATGAATGAATGAATATAAAAAGTTAACTGCATGGCTGACTACATTATTTCCTGTTGCAATCCCATAGGATTCTTGGAGGCTTTAACTAAATATTAAAACAGCTAAGAGTACAATAAAAAGGATAAAAACCTAACAACCTAAAAACAACAAAAAGCAATCCAAATCCTATTTATTTATTACATTTATACCACACTGCAATTCCTACATGATTCTTGATGGTTTTACAGAATGTGAAAACCATTAAAACATCCACTGTACCATGCAAATAATAAAAAAAAAACCCTACCAATTTTAAAATAAATCAAAAATTTAAACTCAAGTGACAATCCTCAGATGTTCCCTGAAAGATTTCCATCTTCCAGCTGCTTTCAAAAGATCACTAGGGTCAGAATTGACCTTAGCCCTAATGGGAGGCATCCCAGAGGGTCAGCACTCCTAATAAGAAATAGCAGCCTCTTGAAGCCCGCACCTTCTTTAAATGGAAAATCTTCTCTCATCTAAACTGAATTGGCTGGTGAATTCTAAAGGAGGAACATGGTCCTTCCAAAATGAGGGTGGTGCTACCATGGTTAGACGAATATAGGTGAGATGAATAGGAAGCAAAAGTTTAACAAGCCATATGGATTCGAAAACTCCTTTGCTTTGGTCTCTTTAGTAACATTCAGACATTAGATCAAATAACAGCAGCACAGCAACAAAAATTTGAACCAAATTTTGCCAAGACAGTTCTATCTTTCTTATGCTATAGTCTGAAATAGCAGAAGCTTGCTACTATTTATAAGATGAAATGCATTTAGTCCTATATCCAGACAGATATAATGACAGATTCACTATGTTCATGTTGTCCATCAAATGTCTTATCTGTTAACCTATGCAGTTTTATTCTTTTTGTTCTAATCAAACTCCAAATTGCTTCTTTCTGGTCATTCTGCAGTTTCCTTGAATGCCATTCTGTCTTTACAAGTCAATTTTCTGCTGTACTGTATCAAAAGTTTTCCTTATGTCCATGACTTAACCTTTGTCTGTTTTTCTGTTACTTCCTCCATAAATCTGATATTTTGGGCATGTTTCATTTTGTGCGAATCCATGCTGACTGTCCTTAATTAAATCGTAACTTTCCAGGTGTTCTCCTTTTGGTTTCTGTTATTTAGCTTTTCCCATAACGTCTGTACCAACTAAAGTCATGCCTTCATGTCTGCCTTTTCACAAATCTTTCCTTGCACCCTTCTCATATATCAGCAGTACATTAACAGCTCCTATATCCTTCCAAACTCCAATCATTTCTGAGAGGTTTTGAATATATCAACAGAAGTTTCCCATATTTACAGTGTCACGTCTTTCTGAAATCTGGGATTCATCACGTATCTCTGCCTCTGGAGTAATGTCAGTATTCAAATGTAGACATTTCTTGATCACTTTTCTCTGACTCAAGTTTCTGTCTGCCGCCTTCTCATGTGTGTGTCTGTGTCTGTGTGTATACACACATTTCTGCCTTGTCCACCTACCTTATTCAGGGTTTAAATCACAATATTATTTATGAATCATAATAACCTAAGCAATGTCTGCCTTTACTGTTAACTAATTTCTCCCATCTTCTGTGCCTCCTCAGGTCATACTGCCTGTAATATTTTGACACTTGTGGTCTCAATTCATAGAGATACATTTTGAATGCCTTCCATGTTTGTTCCTGCAGTTTCAACTTGAATAGTCTTTGTTAAGAGTATATCATTTTCTATTTTTAAAAAACTATTTTGGTTTATTTTTATTTTTAAGATTATAATTGAAAATTAAATTGTCCAGGTCAAAATGTCTAATTTTCACAACCATTGGTGTTTCCTGATATTTCAACAAAGCAATCGGTGTACTTCTCCTCTGTACATACTGGAACTATCTGAGGAGTTAGTTAGCAGAGTGAGGTGTTGAGTAGATGCTCTAGGGCAGGGGTGTCAAACTCATGTCATCATGGTAGCATCATGTGATGTATCGGGACTTTTTTCCCCTTTGCGTGGCTAGCACGTGATAAATTCAGCCCGCGGGCCAGGAGTTTGACAGCCCTGCTTTAGGGTGACTGAAACAACATTAAAACATCTGTAAATAAATATATACAAATAGAATTCATGTCAGACTGGGACTCAGACTTTGCTGTGTTGAAGTGTCCTTCAGAATGCTGAATCAGTCAAATGAACTCCAGAGGAACCTACCCAATGCCTCATTCTAAAGAAGGATCACCAATAGTAGCCTCTGTTAATTGCACTAGAGACTCCTCCCGAACTCTTTAGTTGTTGTTGTTATGGTGGTAAATGCCACAACACAGAAGTGACCAAAGTACCTGTCCAAGACAACCAGATATCATAGCAGCCTTCTGTATGCCAAGTAAAAATAACTTCTTATTGTCCTAATATATTTCCATTATTGAAATTGTTCTTTCTTTGTTGTGGATACATTACATTTATCTTATTGGTTAGTATGAAACAAGCAGAAGAGCAGTTCAATAATCTACTGAAGGAAAACTATTCTGTATTTTGAATCCTATTTCTGGAAGATATTTGGATGAGAATAGCTATATTCAGTATGCTTTGGAGGTTCTTTCTTCCAAAGAAATAACACTAGAAAACATTTTTTTCTGGGAAAATTCAAGGCAAATCTTGAACATTGTTATTAAAGGAACCAGGAGAAATAGGCAGATACAAAGAGTATTCCCAATCTGGAGAAATTAGATATGTTGGCTGGGATCAATACAGTGGTAATCCAACCCCCAAATTGTGGAAGACCAGATATTAAAATAAATTGGATATTGTCAAATAGAATCACCCTAGTCAAATAGAATCATCATAGTTCTCATTAAATTGATAACTCCATTTTCTTAACTACACTGCTTCTGATTTGTAGATGAGGCATATATAAAAAAAAGTCAAACCATATATAAAAGAGATACTTTTTAGAGTATAAAATGGAGACACATTTTATATTTTTATTTCATTATGTGAGGATTGTTTATGCTAAAGCATGAAATAACCTGTGTCCCAAATACCCACTAATAAATTTAAACTGATTTAATCCAGCTATACCTTTACGACCTCAGCGAGAACTAGGCTGCAGATACATTTGAATCTATGTTGTTATTATTGTTATTGTTGTTGTTAGTTGAGAAGTTGTGTCTGACCCATCGTGACCCCGTGAACAACGTTCCTCCAGACCTTCCTGTCCTCCACCATCCCCTGGAGTCCATTCAAGCTCACGCTCACTGCCTCAGTGACTCCATCCAGCCACCTCGTTCTCTGTAGTCCCTTTCTTCTTTTTCCCTCAATGTTTCCCAGCGTTAGGCACTTCTCCAGTGAGTCCTTCCTTCTCATTAGGTGGCGAAAGTAATCTATTGAATCTATACTGGCATCAAATGTCTTCTAGTGAATTGCTAAATATCTATGGAGATTCTCAGTCATCCAGGTCATGGTTATCTGAAGGTGCTTTTTCAAGAGGCAATTGGAGTGTTTTGTTTTTTCTTTGAAGAAAAAAAGGGGGGAAAAGTGCAAACGTGTGTTCCCAACAGCCTGCGCCTGTCTTCAACAGTGAAGGGACACAGGACAGAGAACTTTCAGCAGCCAAGAAGGCTCTATGCACATTTGCAATACTCAGGTGATGCTGAGGACACAGATAAATCTCTAAATGGCCTCAACAACTCTCTAAAAGAATGCAAATGACCAGCTGTCTGAAAGGAGTATAAATCCTTCCATTCCTCACCATCCAGTCAGAGCTGAAGAAGCTTCTTGGATGAAGATTGAAACGTCTTCAAAGAAAAAAAACAAGGAAGTCCAGTTGCCTCCTGAAAAAACACCCTTGGGATAGTGAATTGTTACAATATAACTGTGGAAACTTCTTCATCTGCATATCAAATGAAGACGGTCTATTCTAATTTAATTCTATTGCTTGTCTACAATTAAATTTTGTTGTCATATCTCAAAATAGATGCTAATGTATCTTTTATGTAATATTATAATATGGTAAAACTGAGCCTTACTGCTTTCTTCAAGATACTTTTGTACAGGCTGATTCATTCACTGGCAGTTCTTGTTCTATAAACTTGTTTACCAGTAGCACGTAGAGTGTTATCTTTGGAGGGAAGGCCTCTACTCAGTAAGTAAGGTAGAGGCACTTTTATGCCTCTACCTTCTGCCTCCCCATGGGCCATACAGAAGGACATGGGAAGGGATGTAACCTGTCCTGAGATGTTGGACTGTTACGATGTAAATTGCTCTAAGAATTAGCCAGTGAACTTCCCATCAGTTATATTATTTTCTAGGCATATTCTCATAATGGGGGAGGAAATTAGCAATTATGATTTTAATTACTGTAGGAAGCCATAACTGCAGTAGATGGGTATCCATCCCTGAAACCTATGCCATCCAGAATGCCATAACTGTTCTGCAAAACCTAACATATGTTGTTTACAACAGGGACCATGGTTATAACTTGCAAGAACCTGAAATCCTAAAATAGAGCCAGGGACATGTTATTGGAATGTCCCAACAGAGAAGGATTAGAGGAGGGCCAAATGACAATTCTATTAAATCAGTGCTTAGGAAATGTCTATATTCCCTTGGCATCGTTTTGTTAATGTGGAACTCTGTAGTAGCCATTTTGTGAGAGTTCTCACAATACATGATCCCAAATTTATCCACCCTAAAAGACTGGGGACTTGAAGCACAGTATGCTAGCTCACATTCTCATATATTAATCCAGAAGCAGGCAATGGGATGTCCATATACTCAGGTGTGCCCAGAGATTATTCTTTCCATGTCCCCTAAACCCTCCTGGTTTTTTTAAAACCAAAATAAGCTGATCTGATGCAAAGCAGAATAGCAGCGTCTAATTTCATTTTTTACAATTGACCCTAGACCAGAGGTGTCCAACCTTGGAACTTGAAGACCTGTGGACTTCAAATCCCAGAAATCTCTATACAATTCTGTCAGTTGAAGTCCACAAGTCTGAAAATTGCCAAGGTTGGTCACCCCTGCCTAGACCCTACACTGACCCAAGGAAATTCCAAACAATACTTTCTTTGGAACTGTGCCCACCAGCCACCATAAAGAGTAAAATAGGTTGAGGTGGCAGAAAACATCACAGTCAGGAGTGTTCCTTTGTAAGAGGACCCATAACATCCTTTCAAAATTACTAATGGCTGCATAAGAGTTCCTGCCCCAAATGAAGCTGTCTATCTGTGTTCTTATTCTCTAAATGGCTCTCTAACACTTTATCATTTATTAAAATAATTGCTTTTAATTAAATTAATGGAAAGTCATTTACTGACATTCACTATTTCTTTTATAACGATCTTTTTAAAGAGCTTCATACATGGAAGTTGATGTTTTATTATTTTACAACAATGCTAATGTGGGAAGAAAGATGTCCCTCATTTATATGACTGGACACCAATTTAATCCCCGTAGAGGTAGCAAAAGAAAAGTCTACAGAATAGATGAAAAACTGTTATCCCAAGCCAAAAACTATATTCAGGGGGTAAAAAAAGAGATCTTATTCCCATATGCATACTTGATCTTAAAAGCTATGAGAGTTTTAGAGGCCCTTTTTGTAAATTTGCGACTTGCCTGAGGGTTGTGTGGGAGTGGAATACTGCAGGCTCTGAGACGGAGAAAAATGAGAAACATGTTAAAGATAAATGGAACAGTTCTTTAAACATTAGAAAGTAGATTGGTAATTAAGACCAGCTCTCCAAGTCCAAAACCACAAAAGTTAAAAAGGGAAAATACTTCCAGAATTGCATATTACACATTACATTTTATATTTAAAAAATCTTCGTAAAATATGTTTTATTCGATAAAGCCTATAGCCAAAAACTTTAAAAATTTTGTTACACTTGTTGTCTGTAGAAGATAGTGGGCTCAAATCAGGATGCCCCAAAATGGGGGAAAATGCTAACAATGCAGCTTTAATTTGGTCATCCATACTCAGATTTTTCACAAGAATAAAACAGTTATTTTACTGACAAGCAAGCTTTGCTCCCCTGCGCTTTTCAGTCTTGAAAGACAGCCTTTGACTTCATGAAAATGACCACTGTAAATTGTCCAGAGCAAAGAAATGTCACATGGCCCTATCAAGTATCTGTAGAATTAGAGTATCAGAGAATTAGAAGGCTACTAAAGTCCAATTGCCCCATTCAATAGAGGAAACTGAACTTAAGCATCTCCCCAAAGATGGTTGTCTAGCCACCTCTGCAATAGATAGGTCTACTTTTTAAACAGAAATAAAAGCTACAAAGAGCAGGGTGTGATGAATATGATTCAATTTTTCTCATATGATTGGATATGATCCTCTGGTTCTGATTTAATGTGGGAGCTCTGGACTGGACCTATCTCTCTGAAAACATATTAACACATTTTTTTTTGTGAAACAGGCTACACTTACTTTAGCTGATATTTAAACCTGAATTTTTATACTGCTTTGTAAATTAATACAAACACAAGTTGTAGAGGCAGTGTGATCTAGTTTTAGCTTCATGACAGCTCATCTTTTATTTATTTATTTATTTGTTTGTTTGTTTGTTTCCATTTCTATACCGCCCTTCTCCAAATAGAACTCAGGGCGCTGAACAGCCAAAATAGAAAAACAGAGCATACAAAATTTAAAAACAGTTTAAAATAATTAAATATTTTGGCCGTAAATTAAAACAACCCAATTT
This sequence comes from Arizona elegans, assembly GCA_022577455.1. Taxonomy (NCBI): domain Eukaryota; kingdom Metazoa; phylum Chordata; class Lepidosauria; order Squamata; family Colubridae; genus Arizona; species Arizona elegans. The sequence goes on from JAKOOJ010000003.1 coordinate 112,652,731, forward strand.
AAAATCAATTTAAAATTTAACTCAAGCCAGCACAGCTAGTTGAAATAAATAGGTTTTCAGGGCCCGACGAAAAATCCGGAGGTCTGTTATTTTACGTAACTCTGGGGGGAGGTTGTTCCAGAGGGTGGGCACCATCACAGAGAAGGCTCTCCCCCTGGGGGTCGCCAGCCGACATTGTCTGGCGGACGGCACCCTGAGGAGGCCCACTCTGTGCGAGCGTACTGGCCGATGGGAGGCTATTGGTGGCAGAAGGCGGTCTCGTAAGTACCCCGGCCCTAAGCCATCTTTGAGTCAACAATGAGCTGAAGTACAACATGCTTGGGAGAAGCTCTTTACAACAGCAACATATACTTGGTCTGAATTAGATATTATACCATGCAGGAATCTACGGTACCTATATACTACTAAAATTCTTGTTGTCATGATCTTTAATTGGGCAAAATGCTGCATCATAGAGCAACAATTTTTGAACTGAAGCACTTTAGATGGGCTAACTTACAGAATGTGGCCTAAATCTGGGACCCATGACTCTTGAGGGAATCGAATTTGGGGAAAATTTTGGCTGCTTCAGTGCTACTGCTGAACTTACTGGACTGCTGCTGTGGTCATGTGGTCTTCGTTTTCATTGTTGCATGACAGCCAGTCTTACAATGTTCCCAGCCAGTCTCACAATCCCTTGCTCCCTCCCCACCCTGCAGCAGCCACTTACCCTTCCTGGGAAGGGACGGGAAGGGAAGAGAAGGGACGGGACGGGAAGGGAAGGGAAAAGAGAGTATTTCTGATACTCCCTGCCAGTCTCTCACAAGGAAACTCAAGGAGAAAGCTGGCAGGAAGTAAGAAGTTGTTTCCACTCCGACTGCCTTTTTTTTTTTTTTTTTTGCCACACATGCTCATTCTGTTTAGGTAAGGCAATATCTCTAAAATGATGACCTAACAAAAGGCACAGATGGTCTGATTCAGATTAAAGTGGGGCTGGGATGGGAATGGTTCAGAGCTCACAAGAGGATTAATGTAGCAATGTAGACAGCTCTTTAAAGCAGTTACATCTTCTCTTTGGGATCATCTGCCTATTCTCTGTATCTGTGGTATGATCCAGGAGAAAGATAGCCTTGATCTAAGTTATAGGTAGCAAGTACTACTTGTGTGTACCTACACATTCTTTTAAGTACTTTTATATTCAAAGGCACTAATACGTGCTATACATGAAAGGCACTAATATGTGCTATACATCAATCCTATCCAACCTAATGACCTCCAATGTGTTGGACTCAGGGCCAAATGATTTTGGGTATGTCACACCATCATGAAGCAAAATATGTACTTTATATAATTAGCATTTATGTAATTTAAATAATTAACATTACTTGCATGATGATATTATGGCAAACTTGATATCACTGTGGCTTCTACTAGACACCTAGTATGATTGGGCTTTAGTTCATGTAATCTGTAAATCAAGACTACATAAAAATAGATTTTAAATTAATTTACCTAATTTGTCCATAAAAAAAATCTTGGAAGTTTCTGAGGATGGGACATCATTGGACTTCTTTATTTGGCTGCTTAATTTCAAAGTTTAAAGGGGCAGGATAACCATATTTAGAGAGAAATACAGGAATGTTTTGTATGAGAGAGAAAGAGAAAGAAAGCACAACCATATCATGTACCATATTTAAGGAATCGCTTGGGTTATGAATTCCTGTATTGACTCCAAACTTATACATGGCTCACAATGATTTTCCTTTTATAGCCTGCAACTAACTTTCATTTTAACCTTTACTTGCCTGCTGGTAAAGGTTACCAGTTTTAACTTCCTTTCAAAACTAAGCTTTCCAAGCAGTGCTATGGTGGCACAGTGGTTAGAATGCAGTACTGTGGACTACTTTTGCTGACTGCTGGCTGCCAGCATTTCAGCAGTTCGATTCTCACTGGCTCAAGGTTGACTCAGCCTTCCATCCTTCCGAGGTCCGTAAAATGAGGACCCAGATTGTTGGTGGCAAGATGCTGACTCTGTAAGCCACTTAGAAGTTGTTTCTGTAAACTGTGAAGTGGTATGTAAGTCTAAGTGCTAAGTTTATAATATAACTGGAGTGATACCTTCAGTCTTAGACTACTACAACTTGGGACCCAGGCTCAAATCCCATTTCAGCCATGTTTTATTTTATAATCTATTTTTCAACACGATGAACCTCTTAGACTAAATTCCCAGCATTTTCAGCCAAATAATTTTGGCTCTGGAACTTGTGATGCAGGAATATATAATGACCATGTCTGGTAGCTAAACAAATTAGAGTGGAAAGAATGCACATGTACCTATTCTTCCTTTGGTCCAAATATCTTTTAAAATGATTACATATATAAAAAGAAAAACAATATGTTGTCTTAATTCTTTTTTTAAATTTCTTTTTATACTCTCCCCCCCACCCTTTTTCCCCCCCCGTATTTAAGCTTCGAAATGCAATGGTGAATCGGAAAACAGGAAAATTCTCCATGGAAGTGAAGAAAACAGTGGACAAAGGGGTATTTTGTATAGGCAATTCTTTTCCAACAAAATGTAAAAATAACATTATATACTTGTATTTATTACATGTAGATGAATTTTGAATGTTTGCATGTCTCTCTGTTATGCTATTATTAATCTTACCCTAGATTAAATGTTTGCTTTTTTTTAATTCAAACCTGCCAAACTTTTCATATTAAACTTTTTTTTCCTCTCTTAAATCTAGAAGCGAGTGTTGGTGATGACAAATGACTACTATTATACGGATATCAAGGGGACCCCTTTCAGGTAAAGCAGCTCACAATAAATGGAATATTTCATCGGGCTTATTGCAATCGCATTTCTACAGGACTCATGAGCTCATTAAAAGCTCATCAGAAGAGGCTGACAATAAAATGTTCCTGAATGACGTTGAAAAGAGCAAGGGAAATAGCTTTCCAGTGGTGCTTTTTTCAGGTTTTATTCAGAGACGGAAAATTTTTGAAAGATAAATTGTCTGGCCATATCCCAGACCTGTCATTCAGAAGGCACTCCATTCTGTGGTCTGTTAAGAAATTTGCTCCCTATCTCCAGCTGAATTTTCTCTGCCATTGATGAAAACCTGCACGGATTTTTGTACAGGGCTAAAAGAAATGCATTTGTATGCACACTGTAGATTAGGTGTGGCTAAAAGAATATTACAAATACACACTTCTAGGACACTGGCACCTTCGTTATAAAGCTGTAGTCCCCATCACTATCTACAAGCAGTTCCTTTTGCCTCAGTCACACATACTCAAAGGTTCAGAGAGTCACGCACACACTCAGAAATGTTATTCATTTGTTATAAGCAATTACATGAAGCATAAACACATCTTGTACTCAAAAGAAGGAAGAATGACTGCAGTGTTTCACTAAAACGTTTCCCATCCACAAAATAATTAAACAATATCCAGACTAGTAACACTGATCCAATGATGCAACACTTAGTGATCGTAGATGTACTAGCAAATAAAATGATTAGAATTTATTTATACAGAGCTTAGTTTTACATATTCATGGAATGCCTGTTCCGGTAACTGAACCACAAATGAAATCCAAAGCACGACACAATCCATATGCAGTTCTTTTCATAGTGTAATTCTGCCTTTAGTGAGCAGGCTGGAGTTCATTTCTGGCTGCGACACTGACAGGCACCCAAGACTGTCTACTTCTGCAATAAACCAGGACTGCTCAACCAGACATTAGAGCTCAAACATATGCACCAATCAGGGATTAGTCAGGTGGTAGGATTGATGCCAAGAGGACCATACTAATTTACACTGGAGACAAGACTACATTGTTTAGGCAAGGTCCATAGGAGGCCTCAGTAGCCCATCAGGTGAACATAGCCCAACATCTAAAACTCCTTTACTATCTAGGGAGATTCCGTAAACTACCATTTTGGAAACTTTCTGTATGAAGTAGTTGTGCAGAAAACTCAAAGCTCTTCTTTCAGTTCAAGCATGAATTCTCCTGATGCTTTGGGGCTATCATCCCACAAGGCAGATATTCATGAAATAGATGTGAGTCCAGATGCAGAAAACTGTTGAACCGTCAGTGCAATTTCTTCTCTTTTCTCTTCTTCTTTGTCAATTTTCCTGGCAAGTGTCTAACTTTCTCATGTTGCCTTGGTTTGAGAGCAGTAGATGTGATTTAAAATTCCACACATAACTTTTGCAGCATATCTCCAGATTGAAGAATTTGCTGAACCTTACTTACATAAAATTGGTATCCAATTCACAAATTGGATCAGATTCCAAAATGAGAACAATGTGCTTTTACTCTATTGGTAGTCCTCAATTTACAATGGTTCATATAGTGACCATTCAAGGTTACGACGACACTGAAAAAGTGACTTATGATGATTTTTCGCACTTACAACCGTTGCAGCATTCCCTTGGTCACGTGATCAAAATTCAGACGCTTGGCAGATGACTCATATTTATGACAGTTGGAATGTCCCAGGATCACATGATTCCATTTTGCAACAAGCAAAGTCATTGGAGAAGCCAGATTCGCTTAACAACTGGGTTACTAACTTAACAGCAGCAGTCATTCACATAACAACTGTGGCAAGAAAGTTCATAAAATGGGGCAAAACTCACTTAGCAAATGTATCACTTAACAACAGAAATGCTGGGCTCAATTGTGGTCATAAGTCGAGGACAACCTATATAGTTAAATCAGTACTTTCAAAAATGTAAGAAACATTTTAAAAATGCAACAATTATTGCAACCCTCCCTTAGTATTTTATGGGAAAGAGCCCATGGCAATACTGTTTCCATCACAACAATATTAAGCAAGGTTAACATATGTAACCAAGAAATTATGCCAAGTGTGTCATTAAGCTCCGATTTTCACATTCTTGGATTTCCTTGCTCTCAGCAGCTCTGCTAGCTCTTAATACTATCAGTAAGGATTATTTTCCATACAGATGATTTTCATTTGTATGAAAACAGCCTCCTCCTCTACAAGCCTATGGGCAGATTCTACTCTTGGCTGAATAACACTGACCTTGGTGAGTGTTCATTTTCGTTTGCCAGAGAGAGCAGGGGTTATTGCACCCCTAATAAATGTACACAGTCCGTTGCTGCTGGCACAACAAACATAAAATGGCATCAAAGTGGATGGTTGGCCAAGACGTGCAACCACCAAGGTCTTAGAAACAAAACAAAATTGTTTCTAGAGCAGGAATTAAAACCTTAGGGAGTAATTATCTTTTCCTGTATTTTTCTAGCTTTGTTTATGCCACAGTTTTTATGGTCTGCTTTTTGTTTATCTGCACAGTTTAGGTGTGGCTCTGTCTAGAGGACACGGCAAATATTTTTTCAGAGGGAACGTGACAATAGAAGAAGGTAATACTTGAATGACTCAATCAGATTCCCATAAACCATATCATTGTGCTGATAATAATGAACTCTGGGTACACAAATCAACAAATTTGACATCTCTGCTCACGAATGTATATTTGTGTGCAAATGGTAAAAAGGCTTTCAGTGTAAGTATAATAACCTTTGCATTTTCTTGGCAATTTTCCAGCTGCCTTTTTCAAAAATACCTGTTTGACTTCTGAGTCTGGCATGCAGCCCAAAAATTTCCCATTAGAATACTGATGGAATCCATTTCAGGTTCCTTATTTTTCTTTTAGAATTGCACATAAATACTGACAAAAACCTATAGTGTCAATAATACTAGGGCTGAAGCATTGATTTCATCCTTTAGATCAGGGGTGTCAAACACACGTTGTCACGGCGGCATCACATGACATATTGGAACTTTTTTCCACTTCACTAAACCGGGCGTGGGCGTGGCCAGCGCGTGACACATCCGGCCTGCAGGCCACGAGTTTGACTGCCCTGCCTTAGACAGCATTGCAAATTGAGAGGGAGAGCTTTCATTCTCTTGTGGTCCTGGAGTTTTGAAATCTGCAGCTCCTGAACTTAGCTGGTACATGCAAAAATCATTCATTTACCCCAGTGTCTCCAATTAAAGACAACCCAATAGCAAGTGATGAGAAAGACAGCTTCTTGTACACAGGAAAACGTTTTCCACTTCTTGTGAAGAGGACTAGATTAGACCGTGTGGAGAGCAATCTTCCATGCCATTCTTGGTAACTCTTGCTGCCATTTATAAATTCCCAGGAACCCCACTCGCAATTAATGCTCTGCCTAAAGTGATTCTGCTGCCATTACTCTTAGGCTTCTGATTTGTCTTCAGATTGTACAAATTTTCCAATTTTTTTTCAACAAACCAGCTCTCAATAGCCATTTTCCAGCTGTTGGAACATCCAGATCACTGATGCTCCCTTATTATTAACAGTATGAAAACAGTAATATAAATCAGGTTGCCGATCTTTTAGCTTGCATTCTGAGATGGAATAAAATGAATTGAATTTAAAGCTGGAAAAATAGCAAATGGGGGAGGGGAATCAAACTTGGGAGATTGTTTATCCCTAACTATATAGTGAAATCTAAGCAAGAAAAAATCATTAAGTACACAAAATGACAGAAGCTAGGCAGCTGCAAGACACCTGCATAATCTGCTGTTCCCTTGATTTTATGTTGCAATAGATGCTTCAATCTGTAAATAAAAGATAGGAGGACATTAGGAGGGAAAGCCACAAAAAGGCAAGGAGAAGAAGATTGGAGTAGAAAGCTGAACTAGATTAATTAGAATTTCCTACATATTTGTGAGTCACTGATTGAAGTATAATTTACCATCATTCATTAAAGTATATTGAGGGGTTTTTGTTGCATTTTTTTTTTAAAGGAGGAAGGCTTTTTGACTTCTATGAATGTTATACAAAGATTGAACTAGTACTGGTGTGTGCCCCAGAGTAACTCTTTATTATTCATTCTTCTTTCAGGATTACATGATTTAGAACAGCCTGATGTCTCTTTGGCAGATGAATGGTAAATCTGCATGCAATTGGCTTGTGATGTTCTTTCTGTCTGTACTTGGTGTGCCCACTCCCCACTTATGGAAAGACAAAGGGAGGTCAGGCTTACTAACATTTGTTACTGTTATTTTTAACCACACTTTGTCCTCAGGTCATATTGCAACACAGACTTGCATCCGGAACACCGCCAAATGACTCAACTGAAGGCAATTAAAAACTATCTCACAGGGAAAGAACCATTGCTTCCTTGTGAGTATATTTCTGATCACAATTGAATTTAGATGAATCTGGAAAGTTCCTCAAATAAATATATTGTGTTAAGAAGGATGTAGCATTTTTATTTTTAATGGAATAAGGCATCCAGGAGAAACAATATAGCTCCTGTATCTTTAAGCTGTACCTGCCTTTGTCTATGGAGATTATCAGTCAACCAGGTAATGGTTATCCTAAAGGTGGTTTTTCAAAAGGCAACTGGACTTTCTTTGTTTTTCCTTGAAGGTGTTTTGCTTCTCATCCAAGAAGCTTCACTAAATGGTGGTGTGTGTGTGTGTGGATGGATTAGTTCCATCCACCCACCATCCAATCAGCACTGAGGAAGCTTCTTGGATAAGAAGCCAAGCATCTTCAAAGAAAAACAAAGTCAGTCCAATTGCCTTTTGAAAAACCACCTTTGAGACTGTACCTGTCTTCTTCAAGTCAACTATTAAGGATAATAGAAGTCCAATCCTGGCACACTTTGCTATAAAATCTAGTGTAGCAGCACCCATGAAAGTAAGTCATTAACTTCACTGTGGAGTTGTACAGGGTTACAACCACAAAGATTGACTATGTGGGTTCAAGTAGTTTAAGTTCAAATCTTCCATATGCACAACACAAATAATAATAATGGCTAGCCTTACTCTGCAATCAGAAGGTAAACAATAAGTAACTGATTTGCTTATGGAAACATTGGCTTTTAAAGTACGCAGTGGGGTAGGGTGCAGTAGTATAGAACTTCCTAATGAGCATAATACCAGAAAGATGAATTTTATACTAGTTTTGAAATTGAAAAGGGGATATTTGAAATGTAAGTTTTGATATGCAAAAGAGAGATAAAAATATTGCTACCCTTCCCTATCTCAAAAATAAATAGGGGAATTGTTCTTCATTTCCAACTTTTTCTGAAATTAAGTTTTAAATAATAAACCTGGAAAATTCCTATCAATATCTGGTGAGGTCAGATTTAGTGTCATAAGGAGATTCCGTACATGCTTTTCATGAATGTTTTAAAACATTACAGGTGACAAAGAATTGATACAGGAAGTCTTATTTGATGCAGTAGTGAGCGCCCCAATTGAAGCTTATTGGACCAGCCTAGCACTAAATAAATCAGAGTGAGTGAACAGACTTTTCTTCCTTCTTCTTGTATTAATTAATTTAGATATGAATATAACCTAGGACTGTATATTTTTTTTGTTAAGATGCTTCACTCATGATCAAAGAAGATTGAGGCACATAGGTATAAAAGTGCCACAGGTAATCCAAGGCTTGACATGACAGTTTTGTTCACCATATATCCTGATGGGATTTCACAATGAATATCCATGTGCATATCCCAAAAATCTTGGAAGGACCACAGGGCAACTTTGTTGAGCTCCAGGCTTTCATGAGATGAATCCAAGCATCTCATGAAAGATTGTGTAAGCTTCTTATTCAAATGTATACATTTATGTGTATCAAAAAGCACTCCAGTCAAAGTAATTGAATATTTATTCAGGAAATTTGTATAACTTCTTAGCTTAAGCAAATAACTCTGGGCAGTTCACAAAACAAAACAATACACCAGAGATATGGAATACAGACAAACATGATAAATGTAAAGTATCATATATATAAAAGATCTTGCAAGTATGCCATTAATCAGTGAAGCCATATACATATCTCTGAAACAAACATGGATTGATTTTTGGCTTATTCAGTAGCTGTTCTATCATCTCAGTATAGGTGTGTGTGTGTGTGTGTGTGTGTGTGTGTGTGTGTGTGTGTGAGAGAGAGAGAGAGAGAGAGAGAGAGAGAGAGAGAGAGAGAGAGAGAAGGAGAGAGAGAGAGAAGGAGAGAGAGAGAGAGATGTGGTGCACACACACACAAAATCTCCCGCTCTCAAAGTCTGCTTCATTTATTGGAGAGAGAGATCCATATCCCATCATTTAATTATCCAGATAAAGGCTTGAGGGTTTGTAATCCATAAATGGATTACATGTGGATCTATTTTTCTCCCTATGTTATTCTGAGATTTGTGCTGCCCCAACATTGGAAACTTCACCCCTTCATTCAGGAAATATTACATCCGTGTCATTTGCAGAATGTAATATCCTTTCAGTCACGCCCTCATTTGGACATTGGGGGCACGTTTTAATCTTCATTAAAAGCTTAAGTCGACTATTGAATTTGGTAAACTGATTACAGTTGCAGTCCTGGTTTCTACACATGTTTTGTGACCTTGAAATAGGCATGAACTGTTTACTTTGTAGAAATAGGCTGCTTTAATGCTGCTGCTGCTTTTCAGAAATTCAGACAAGGGCGTAGAAGTTGCTTTCCTTGGAACTCGGACAGGCCTTTCTCGGATCAATCTTTTTGTCGGGCCAGAACAACTAACTAATCAGTAAGTACTAAAACTAGGTATAGCAACTTACACTGTATTGAGAAGAGGAAGGATGCTTACTGTGGGAAGACGCTCAACCTTTTCTCTCCATCTAGTGGTGATATCAGGGAAAAAAAATCAGGGGGTTAAATAAATTGCAAGTTAGATGGGTTTAGCTGTCTTCTGCAATTTTTTGGAAACTAAACAATAGTTCACATGTATTTCAAGAGATTCATAATGGGAAGGGGAGGGAGCCCCCTGGAGCTATGCCCCTATAGACTAGTTCAGATTTCATCTTTCAGAACATAGCAAACAAAATTGCTTTGTTTCTAGAATAACTAGAAGCACCATGAAAGTTACCACATTGTAAATCTTGCATGTGCATGTTTGATTCTGATATCAGACATATTCTTCAGCTCATTTTCTTTTATTTGGCAAAGTCTTTGCCAAATAACGAAGCAAAATGCATGGACAGGATATATATCACATTTGTGTACTTAAAAAACAACCGTGGGATTTTTGTTTCAAAATACTTTATATCCAAATCCTGGATCCTCAGGATTGGAACATTAAGTCCACCTGGCATTTTCCCTATTGAAATAACACACATGCAAACTTATCTACAGAGGATAAATTAAATCCAATTTCATTGGCTTCTGCTGGAGCAAATCAGGTTTTGCAATACTTCTCCACGTAGGAGCAACATGGTGCCACCCAAATCTGCTCCAGAGAATCCACAGGCAGAAGAAGGGGGATTTGATCCCTGGTGTCACTGGATATACTGGAAGAAACACACACCGATATTACCATACATTTTCTCTTGCGGACTCTCCCTCCCTCCCTCCTTTCCCTCTCATTAAAGTGAAATTCTTGAGTTTAGTTTCTGGCAACTGCCTAGTGGCTACTTCAAATTGCAAAAAATCCAACCAACCGACAAAACAGCCCCTTTTTCCCTCCTGCTCTGTTTGTCTGTAGTTTAATTGGTTATTGATTCAGAATAGGATTCCCCTTCAATGTCTATGCCTTTATTTTCTTTCTATTTGTATTTCTTGTAACAGAACAAAGGGAAGTAGCAGTTGAGAAAGACAGTCCCCGGCTCCCACCCCAAATGTCATTTTTCTGGGATTACAAATCCTAGAATGTGCAAATTGGTGTTCACCACCTTATTTACACTGAGGAGAAAATAAACCAAACTTTACAATATCTAATTTATTTATTTAAGCAGTCAATTTATATGGCCACCCATCAATCAAAAATAGCTCTGAGTAACAAACAAAAGAATAAAACACAATGTAGTTATTTTTTTTTAAAGTAGGTAAATTAGAGGCTAAGTGAAAAATGAAATGAAAAAGAGCATTTTTTTTTTATTTCCTTCTGTTTCAAGAGACTTTTTGACAGCTGAAGACAAGGAGAATATTTTTAATGCGGATCATTTCCCACTTTGGTATAGAAGAGCTGCTGAGCAGATTCCAGGAAGTTTTGTCTACTCCATTCCATTCAGTACAGGTTTGTTACGGAATTACATTTTATCCTGCTGCTAATTCTTAACCAAAATAATCTGGTTCAGTTTGGGATTTAATATCACTTTGCATGTCAAAACATGACAGGGAATGACAATTTGCAAGGGTAATGCAACAGAGATGATTTGCCACAGTCTTTTTTTCGGGAGTGCCTTTCTAATGTACCACTCTAGCCCATATCCTTTGAATTTCCTTGGCTTTCCATCCATCTAAACCCGGACCTGCTTATTTGTTCAAGATCAGCCAAGGTTGATTAAGGATAACAAGTTGTATACAGAATTACTTTAAGACTGTTTTTATTTGTCATGGCAGTCCTTAGAAATGATCAGATCTAAAGCAGAAAAAGAAACTTTACCCGATGTACATTCTACATCGATTCCTCTGTATCCTTGTTTGGCTTTGGTGGGTTTTATTCAGATCCAAATGCTGGCATCTGGAGAGAGGTGACATCTGGAGTACTGGCATCTGGAGAGTCAAGGCCTAATTTTTCTCTCCCTTATGCAACCCTCTTTTTTCATGGAATAGGAAGGTTGGAACCCCCCCCCTTTCTCCCCTGCCAATTTTTTTTTTCAAGAATAAACAAAAATTCTTGATAACTACAAAGGAAAGCTGATTTCAAAAAGTTCATGGCCAGGAGACAAAGGAAAAGTTCCATATTAGCAGCTACATTTTCTTTCATGTAGGCATGTCCAACCTGTAGCTCACGGGCCGTGTGCAACCCTGGACAGCTAGTAATGTAGCTCCACAAGTTCATAAAGTTTTAACATTATTATGCGATTTATGTACATTAACTATATTATATATCTTATATGCGGCCCAAGATAATTCCTTTTCACTCAGCGTGATCCAGGCAAACCAAAAGGTTTGATATCCATGCTTTAATGTAAAACAAGAAAAGAAAGGGAGCCACATATTACATATCCAGTTTAATGTATCCAATCATAATACAAGATACCAGAATTGGGTAGCCCATAAATAATATGCATCTCCCACCTAATCCCCTATTCCTAGCCCCCAGGTCACTGGCAGGTTGTGCTGTTTGAAACAGGGGCAAAAAATGTCTATTTCCCCAGCTATGTGAGCCTTACTTGAAGGTCTTAGAATTAATGGTAAAGCATGCCCGAACTTCAAAGGAATGGTATGCCTCTGATTTATCATGTCAGCCCCTGTTGTTAGGGACAATGGTATGGCTCTTGCCACACAGAGGGAGAATTTGGGCCTGAATATCCATTCCTTTTCCATTTATAGAAACAGCAAACAAGAGCAATGTGGTGACAGCAAGTACTGCTATACAGCTGCTGGATGACCGAAAGTCACCTGTGGTAGCAGGTAAAAGCACAACTTCATTTATATAACAATGCTTTAAATGGGATTTCTTGATTCATAGGAATTCTCACTTAAAGACTATTTTGGAAGAAAGTTCAGTAATTCACAGTTTTGGAACCTAACATTTGGAAGGCCTTTTTAAAACATTTGCTCCACAGTGAGAGAAGATACGTTGGAGAACCAACCAGATTATAATCATTATTATCAATAAACATTGGCCTGGGAAACTCTACAGTATCTCAGGTATTTTGTCCTCAATAAAAAGTTAAATAAATGGATTCACCTTCATTTGGTCTAGTGGTTAGGACTAGAAAGCAGGAGACTGTGAGTTCTAGTTCCACCTTCGCTATGAAAGCAAGCTGGGTGACCTTGGGCCACTCACTCTCTCTCAGCCGAACTCACCTCATAGGGTGTTGTTGTGGGACAAATAGGAGGAGGAAAGTTTAATTAAATAAATAAATTTGGCATCTATTTGTTGAATTTTTAAAATTTATAGATTGTTTATTTAAATTGGGAGGGGGCCACGATGGTTCAGTTGTTAAAGATGCTGAGCTTGTCAGCTGAAAAGCTGAGAGTCCGGGTTCAAGACCCGAATGCCGTGTGACAGGGTGAGCTGCTGGTACTTTCCCCAGCTCCTGCCAACCCAGTTCAAAGCATGCAAATATCAGTAGATAAATAGGTACCATTTTGATGGGAAGGTAGCGTTCCAGGTGCCTTGGTGTATAGTAATCCTGGCCACATGAACCACGGAAATGTACTGGACAACCTTGGCTCCCTCGGCTAAGAAATGGAGATGAGTGCTGCCCCCTAGAGTCAGACACAACTGGACTGGAGAAACCTTTACTTTTATTTAAATCTATTTTTAGACTATTTCTAGACTGTATATAAGGATAATAGTAATATAATATTAATACAATAAAAGCAAAAATAATAACTTTATCACACTCATCTATTTTGGTGACTCCACAAACTGTTCATTTTCCAACTGTCTTCTAGAAATGTCAGGTTTTAACATATTTTGGGCAGTCATGACAAAAAGAGTCACTTTTATCACAGCAACAAACTATTCCAAAAGAGAAGGCCTTCAGTTGTGCTAGCTCCTCACATCCCTCTTTATAAATGGAAGAGGCATTCTCTGCTCACCTGGATTGGTGGCCAAAAGGCAGTCTTGCAGATAACCAGGCCCAAACTATCTAGATCTTTATAGGTGATAACCAGCACCTTGAACTGCAATTGGAGACAAAGCAGTAGCCAATGCAACTACTTTGCAGTGGTGTATATTGAAATTTTCAGTAAGTATATGGACTACTGCATTTTATACCAGCTGAAGATCCACATAGTCTTCAAGGGCAGTCTCATGTAAACTGAATTATAGTAATCTATATGAGAGAAATAAATGAATATGTGATCATCCTAAAGGCATCACATTCCTATCCACAACTGGCACATTAACTGGATAATGGATTTTCTGGCCACACCTCCTGTACTTCCAAGAGAAGATGTATGTCCAGGAGCCCCCCTACCTTGCCTTTTCAGGAGACAACTATTATCAAAAGACGGATTTGATACTGTCCCAGAGTTAGCGGTCTTCTAAATTAATGGCCCTCCTCTCCTATGGCTTGGATTGTTTCTCCCTGCGTAGACCTGACGGTCCCCATGAACCAGGCCAAGATTTCCACCATATATCCTCCAATGTAGAACTACATTGAAAATATTTCACCCCAAACTGTTGGATGACTTCCCATATTAGCTGATGTAATATAAACATTGCAGTGTATGCAGTTGGCATGCGAGAGGATGACCAATGCTATAAATAAGGAATGTTATTTTTTTAGTGTATTATTTGTTCATTAAAATGAGATACTTAAATCAATGTAATTAATTTAGCTATGCAACACAGAGAGAGATTAAGAGGGAAAAACTTTCATCCGTACACTTTCCTCTTTCTTTCCATTATTCCCAATCACTAACATCTGTTCAAAGTTTATACTTTTCTTTCAAGATCTTTTGCTTGAAGATTACTAATTATTGCTTACATCTATTTAAATAATTGCATCTTTATCTTTGCTCAGCCTCGTGTAGCTCCTTTTTCAGAAGTTGTCTTCTAAATTTGCCTTGCTTTGTAATATGGCAAATGCAAGGGAGCCATTACTGCTTAGTTAAACTTCTGTTATACTGCTGCATATTCTCCAATTTTAGATTCCCATTCTGGTGTTGTCAACAAGGTTTCACTTTTCCAATGTTGTGCCAAATTGGTTCTTGCCGCTATCAGCATGTATCTCAGTAAATTATGGTACTTTTTGTTTATACTCTCTGGAATTATTCCTAATAAAAATCTCTGTGGTTTCAATTCAAATTTATTTTATTTATTTTTTTTAAATATGCATTTCCTTCCAATGGTTTTGGATTTCTTTACAAGAACACCACATATGATAAAACAGCATTTCCAGCATTTGTTATTTTATGACTTGTCCAGCCTGGTAATCACTGAAAGAATTATATACTGTCTATAAAACATCTTGTACCAATTTTCTCTCACATTGTAGCTTAGGGTGAATTTTCTGATTTTTTTTCCCCCATAGCTATTCTTATTGTTCCATTAGAATTCTTTCTTTGAAATGTTGCAACCATTTTATCAAGTAGTTTTTAATTTGTTCTGCTTTCATATCATATTTCAATAACAAGTTATAGATGCACCCCAATAAATAATCTTGGTTTTGTTTAAGTGTTTCAAATTCTTTCTCAAGGACAGCCTTTTTTAAGATCACGTCTTGTTTTTCTGGTAATTTGCATGTCCTTAACTATGTTAAGTTCCTTTCTTCATTGAGCAGATCTTATTTATATATCCTGTTTTCTGGATCTAAATGTACCATACTGACATATGTGATTAAATACTTCTTGCAATACAATACTTTATCCTTAAAGCAAAAAGCATTTGACAGGGATGTGAATGATGACGTTGTTGATCTTAGTCTAATTTCACTGGATTCAATTTTTTAACAGACTTTGTCTTATACTATTTTTTTTCTTTCCATTCAATCGGGTCCAATTTACTGCTTGGTAAAGTCCCTGCAGTTTTCTTGGTAAGGTTTTTTTATAAGTGGTTGCCCATATCTCTTTCCAAGGGTTAAGAGAAAGTGACTACTTCAAGGTGACCAGCCAGCTTGGTGCCTAAGGTGGGACTAGAAATTTACAGTCATCTAGTCCAACCCCCTCCCCCTGCCCAAGCAGGAGATGCTACACCATTTCTGACAAATGGCAGTCCAATCTCTTATTGAAAGCCTCCAGTGATGAAGCTCCCACAAGCTGTTCCATTGGTTGATTGTTCTCACTGTCAGAAAATTTCTCCTTATTTCTAGGTTGAATCTCTCCTTGATCAGTTTCCATTCATTATTCCTTGTCTGGCCTTGGAAAATAGTTCAACCCCTTCCTCTCTGTGGCAGCCCCTCAAATATTGGAACACTGCTATCATGTCTCCCCTAGTCCTTCTCTTCTCTTCACCATGCCCAGTTCCTGTAACCTGTAACATATGTCCCTTCAAAATATTTTGTTCTTTTCTTTCATGACACCATAAATACTTATGAGTCCATTACCTAAATCAGTTTCTCCTATGATTTATGTTTTGTTATTAGAAATTTAACCCATTCCATTATCCATAACACACAATTTGTTTAATAATATTGTTTAAGATTAGGGAGAGTATATACACCACTTTCTTTGGAGTCTTATAAATCGTATTCTCATTTTTCCCCATTCTTGCTACTAATTGTCTTGTGCCAATCTGCAAAGTTTGATCTGAGATGGATAGTGGTGCCATTCAAAATAAAATGCTCATCATGATTAGTATATTCATTTTTATTATTGCAGTAAGTCCCAATTAAGAGAGTTTTAAATTCTTCCACTTTTGAGATATTGTTTTACTTCTTTCCATAATTTGCTATAATTGTTTTAAAATATATCTTTATTTCATAATATCAAATAACTTCAAGTATTTCATAGGTCTTAGGGGATCTTACAGCTAGGTTTTTTTTTTTAAATCAAGCCCATTTCTCCAGAAATTAAATACCTTGTTATTATCTTCATTTTCTTTTCATTAACTTTATATCCAGAACCAAAGCCAAAATCATTAAGTATTTTATTAACTGCCTTATAGAGCTTTGTGGATGCATAATTGTTAGTATTACATTATCTAATGTAATGGTTTGTAAGAAATACTTTGAGAGACATGCTGCCCAAGGAGCCATCAGATAAGAGAAGGGGTAGGTACAGCTCAATAATGGGCAGAGAAAAAACTCAGAAAGGACTTTCTGTAGTTTCTCAAACCGTTAAGGAAAGTAGCAGGAAATTTATTTTTTTAGACATGCAAGATTCTTTTAATATAGTTTTACCATAAAGTAGAATTGGCTGATCTGATTGTATTTTCTGTCTGATTAACTAGAAAGACTGACATGTATATAGCATTTCAATTTGTATTTATTTATGTTTTTGTATCTCATCCACCACGACCTCCAAAGCAATTATAGCAGTAAGTGAGAAAGTAGACAACTTTGTCTTGTTGTTTTTACATATTAAGAAGTTTGCAGAGAGTGTTCTACTCTCTGAACTCTCAGAGAGTGTGATATTAGTGGTTGTCATTGATACATTCTCTCCATTCAAGTATAGAATTCTCTCCCTGGGTTCATTTTATTTAAGCCCTTTAATAGAAAAGTCTATTCTAAATTGACAAATTATTTTTCCGTATCTAAAAATATTACTACCACCTTCTTTTTAAAAATTATTGAATGTTTCCTAATGTCTTTATTGTAAATCCCATTCTTAGCTTTTAGCCTCTTCTTTAGAATGCAAACTGTTGCACCTTTATGTATGATTTTAGAAATGTACTTCCTCATGCATTCAGCTAATATTGTAGTGAATGCCTTATATCAACATCAATAAAGAAATTGGTCTGCATGACTGAGTTTTCTTCAGATAATTCACTTCTTTGTGTTATTAGAGTTACAGTATACATACATCTTCCCCCTGTCTTTGGTATTGTTTTTGTTACTTGGATTTCATTCAACCTTCCCAGGAGTAATTCCACCAGTTCTTACTCTACCTTTTTTTTTTTTTTTTTTTTTGGGGGGGGGGGATTGTGCTGGACTTGGCACTTTTTCAGTTTTGATATTCTTTCTTGTTTCTTTGGCCTCCTGAATTGTAATGGGTTTGCTTAATGTTTCCTTGTGTTCTTGAGTTATTTTTTTCCTTCTATCTCTTCAATCTTCGTTTTCAAGCCTTCTTTGTCTATTTTATATTTAGAATATACACTTGTTTGTTCCAAAAACAAGTAGAACCTGCACTTATGGGAAAACATTGAAAAGAATCATGTATGTATGTATGTATGTATGTATGTATGTATGTATGTATATACATTTGTTTGTTTTATTGAATTTATTTGCTGCCTATCTCATAATTAACAACTCTGGGCAGCTACACATACTATATACACACACTCTCACACATTACCTCCCCCCCCCCTTTTGATTTGATATATCAAGAATTTTCCAAGTTTATTTGAGCTCTCAAAATAGTTTTGTTTGACCTATTCTATCTTTTAGAGTTCTTCTGTTTCATTGATGCAACATTGTTAACTTGATTAAAGAGGGAAATCAGGCTTAGTGTTCTAAGTGTCTAACTTTCATAGGTTATTTTTTGACTTCAAAGCAAATAGCCATAGTTTGTACAAGACAAAAACAACTGGTTCTGGGTGTTCATGAAAAACAAAACTTCATCCTGAAAAGTTGTATGCAATTTTTTTCTCTCCTTTACTGGGCAGTAATTACTATGTAATTTACAAGCTAGCATAGCTGCACAGACTTTTAAGGGTATGTATGTAGATTTTAACTAACAGTGATACACTTAGTATACCTTTCAGAGAGAACAAAAGTAACAGTATATTTTGTGACAGTGAGATCTTTTAAAGAACAGGAGAGCCAGTTGAGTATATTAATAGATGTTCCAGGTATCTATTTCCCTGTGAGACCATACTGATCATCTGGTATGAGTGTCATCAAACACTTTCCTTTCACAATGGAAAATAGCATATAATTAGATAAACTGGCTTATGAGAACAACAGGTGTTTTCATTACAATCTTAATGACTTACAACTATCTGCCTTGTTCTTTGAAACCAGTATAGTCTGCTAGAGTACAGTGTATCTAAAATTAGATTTAAAATCCCAGTGGGTGCTACATTTATTGATTAATCATTGATAAGAGACTTTGTAAAATGCCTTTTTAAAAAAATAGAATTGTGCAAAATTACTTAACAATTATCTCCTTCCCCATCTCCATTCTCTTTGTAATAGAAGTAAATACTGATCCTGAATTTCCCATCACAGTCTTGGTGTGATTCTTGATTTTCATCCCAAGAGGCTGAATTTTTTTGGGGTGGGAAATCCAATTTCTTCTTCCTTATGAAGCTTTGTTGAATAGCATGAGGAGATATTTATTTTCTTGGCTTATTAGTGATTAAATGAATCAACAAATGCATTTTCCAGAATGCACTGGTACAACTAATTATGAATACCCATAGTGTCCCCAACATTGTTGAAGCTGTCTTTTGTATACAGGGGTATGCAAGTGATCTCTCATAATGATTTGTCCTATTAGAAACTGGGAAGGAACCATTTTGTAATTGGTCCTGGAAAAGGATTGTAGTGGTAATAGCACAGCTGCTTTCTTCTGCCCTAAGGTTTGTCTAGGTGACTCCCCTGCTCCCAATATTGCAATTGGAAGTAAAAACATTTGTGCTGGCAAATTGGCCAGAATGTTTAGCAGCAGGAAATAATTGGTGATGCTCACAGAATTCACTAGTTGCAACTTTCAAAGTCACTGTCTCTATTGAAGCATTAAGTATCTCATGGTACAGCATAGTAGCGTTTCATCTGTTAATGTTAATTGACATTAAAAGATTGAAATGTTAGTAAATATTTTTGCAAAATAATTTATTTATTATAAAATGTACAGGCTGAATGTTCCATTTGGTAATATCCAGTTAACAGTAGTATGAACAAAATCTATACTGTAATAATTATCAACAACAATAAAATAAGTTATTAATTCAAATCCCCATATAATATTTTTTCATGCATAAACTAGTAAAGACTAGCAAGATATTAAAATTAAAGTAAATTTAGGATTGAAGGATTCAAAGTTTCTTGGAGAGAATAAATAAAAATGCAAATAAATAAACCTATTTAATCCATCACATATTCCTTAGGCAAATTCCTTAGGATATTTCTATTCTTGGTAGCCTATCAGAGTTGTATTTGTGGTACAGGGTATTTACAATAATCTACATTGAATTTTCATTTTAGGATTCATTTATGCTTATTATCATGTCTCTCTTCTAGGCTGTGATTTGGCGATTAAACTAGAAGTTTGGTGGAAGATCTCAAGCAGAACTTCAAACTCTTTTCAAACTTCTTTATGAAAGGCTTTAGAAAAGCAGTTGAAAGGAACCGAGAGGATTTCATCTTTCCTTTCAATAGGGTTTTCTTTAGAGGTCAAGAACAAAGGTTTTAAAGACCATTTATGGGGAGGGAGAGAACATCTAATATTTCTGTCTCTATTGCTACCTATCTGTTAACCCCATTTTTATATAATATATAGTTGATCTAGCATAGTCCCTTTTCTTCCCATTTCAAAAGATATTTTATGAAAATAGATTTATGTGAAAACATTCTGGAATCCGGGTGTGGGGGAGGGAGGGAAGGGGAATCAAGCCAGGGGAAATTTCCTTATTTATTTTGCTAAGCATATATGTTGCTCCAATTGGTTAATCAACTTTTACAATCCTACCATATGTAAACAGGATTAAATTATACAAATGAACCAGGTAAATATAAATCATCACATATTACAATATTTCTACATTGAAAAAATGTTCCTGTACCAAGGAAATCAATCCTCAGGATACATTAGACCTATTTCAATACTCTTCTTGTTTCTAGAGAAAAGAGGAACCACAACTAACCAAAGAATTTCCTTCAGGCAGTTCAGAGCCATCAGAAACTCAAGCCAATGAATTCTCAAATGGCTCTTTTTCCTCATGGCTCCCCTTCTCCTTGCCAGGATATGAATTTTCCTGGTGATACTTTGCTGTAATTACTGCATAGGCACAGCCATATATTGCAGCAGCCAACATCATGAGGCATATGATCCCACAGACAACACCAGTTATAGCCACAGTGACAACTGAATGACGCAAGTTAACCGGCCGTGGCTTTGATTTACGTTCACAGTTTATGTGGGTGCTGTTTCCTCCATATTCACTGGGATGGGTGTGCTTTGCAGAACCTTTATGCCTAGAATTGTGATGCCAATAGACTTGGTGACCCTGAGAAGCTGTAGGAAAACAGGTCCCATACAACTCATAGGGAATTTTCAGCAGGTCTTTTCCCTTCTGATTTTCAGGGATTGAACAGATGATTTCATCGCTAACTCCTCCTGATAGGGGTAAAAAAAAAAGATGTATCTTAACTCTTGGTATTTCAGAAAATTTTGAAACTACTGATAGGCTAAACTAAGGTAGAAACTGATTTTTCTCCTTCCATTAGATATTATAAGCATGTGTTGTAAAAAGGAGAAACATTTTTTAAAACAATTAGTCAACTATTCAATGTAAGTTTATTTTATCAGCTACTTTGAAAAAGAGCCAACCATAGAAAAATTATACAATGAAACATTAAATAGTTTAAAATGGTAATACATTATGATTATGATCAGTCATACCATTATAATTTGTAATAAAAAAACTTAAACTAAAGCAACCAAAGTCCAACTCATCACATATTATAATTGGATTCATACTATCACACATTTACAGTAATCCATGGTCAGCAATGTAGCACCCCTGAGAACATCTATGCCATAAATGGTAACAACAGTCTCCCTAAATTATTTTTATAAACAATATTCAAAATCTTGTAAGATTTCATATGGAAGATTACATAATTCCATAAGCAAAATCACAGAATCCCTTTGATATAGCTGGCCTGTATCCCTGAGTTTCCACAGGGGAGATCAAAAAGTCAGTAGACACAAAATGTTAACAAAATTCTGCCCTATGCATGCAAACATGCACACATGGAAACATGCATAACACATGTAAACAAACAATTAGGCTTTAATAGTACATATCACAGCTGCCATTTTCTCTTTTCTTGACCCCTTCACTGTGTCAACTCTGCAGGCAGCTAATGTAAAATGTCTACTGAGTAGAAATGGTGACTCTCAAGCAGACCATGATTCTCTGGCAGCTTTTCCTTGAAATCTTATTATCTGTGCATTTTCAACTTACTGTACTATCACAGTTGTAGGCCTCCTGTCTCCCTGAGAAATTCTGGCCACAACTATCAAGTTACAGGTGATCAATTCTTTCCTAAGTGCTGAACTCTAACTCAATATATTCCGTTGGTTTTCATGTTTTCTATTCTCCAAAACTGATACCTTGAGATCTATGTCCAAAATATTTAATATGCATTCACATTTGCAGAAAGGTGTTAAACTGAGTGTCTCATCAAAACTTTTACTCTTAAGATGGCTATACCCTGGCCGGCTATATATCCGTCCTCCCCCATGGTTGTCCTCTTTACAACCATAGAATAGAGTAGAGTAGAGTAGAGTAGAGTAGAGTAGAGTAGAGTAGAGTAGAATAGAATAGAATAGAATAGAATAGAATAGAATAGAATAGAATAGAATAGAATAGAATAGAATAGAATAGAATAGAATAGAATAGAATAGAATAGAATAGAATAGAACAGAACAGAACAGAACAGAATAGGTTTATTAGCTAAATGTGACTGAACACACAAGGAATTTGTCTCTGAGCTCTCAGTGTACATACAGACCACAAAGTAATATAATCATAATAATGATACCAATAAGAGAAAGTGATAGAAAAAGATGAGAAGGATAACTTTACAACTGTAATCTTCAAATTCTATAAGGTTTGCACCCAGGGCAGAATGTGCAGATGCTATGTAAATCAGGAAGTCAAAAATGCCCACAACCATTAGAAAAAGCAACTTTGCATGTTTAGATCTTTCCTTGAAATACCATT
The DNA here is from genome assembly GCA_022577455.1 of Arizona elegans. Lineage (NCBI taxonomy): Eukaryota > Metazoa > Chordata > Lepidosauria > Squamata > Colubridae > Arizona > Arizona elegans. The sequence continues at coordinate 112,675,220 of JAKOOJ010000003.1, forward strand.
AAGTGAAGCTAATGTTGCTGGACATACAATATATGTGTTATGAGAAGAAAGACTCACCGTTGTACAAAAAGGTTTCCAGCCATAATTTAAGACCAAAGGCTTGACAATTACATTGCCAGAAATTACCCTTGAAAAAAATCGTTTTCAGATTTGGAAGTGATTCTAACAGAAGTCTGTCAACTTCCTGAAGATGATTATATTTCAGAGACAATAAAGTAATGTTCTCTGTCTTGTTTCCTAAAGTTCTAGGAAGCCTCGATATATTGTTTGATGATAAATCCAGTGCTCTTAGGTGGGGTAGAGAGCTAAAAGTCTTATTATCTACATATTCAATGAAATTGTTTGTTAGATTTAGAATCTGCAAATATTCTAGTTCTCTGAATGTTTCAGGTAGTAAACCTGAAATAGAATTGTTCGATAAGTCCAGAATTTTGAGAGTCTGGGTGCCCCTAAAAGTCCTTTGACTGAGTTTCTGAATGCCATTGTTTGACAAAAGTAATATTTGAGTTTCAGCAGGTAAATAAGATGGAACTTTGGCAAGGCCTTGATTTCTGCAGTCCACTATCTTTGAATTTGGATGACACAGACATTTGAAGGGACAGCTGGTCACCACATCTACCAGTATGATAATGCTTGAAACAAAAAGGAACGAACCTAAAAATAAGAAAATAATTGTTAATGGCACATTTAGCTTATTGTTGCAACACTTAATTGGAGTTTTCTAGGAATCTGGGGTTGTATGCCTAAGCAGAAAGCTGAATAATCACAATATTGTTTAGTTCGCAATGCCCTATTCCTAGGATATGAAATTTCTTTTAGATAAGATTAAGAATTTAAACATAATTACTTTTCATTCTTTATCAGAGGTATAATTAACTTTTAGGATGTTTATGTCTCGATAAAAAATACATGTGAAGGAGCTCACATGATTATAAGTAATTATATTGATAACATATACAAAACTAGAAAATGTTCAGTGGGGAATTCAGGAGTATGCTTTTTCTCGTAATAAAACTTCTGGTCAAAATGATTGAGGAGTTTTAAATTCTACTTTGCTTAGCATTGTGTAGACCCTGGAAGTCACCTTGAAGTGCTCAATAGGATTATGAAAAGTATTTAAACGAATTTAGCTTAATCATAAGAGTACTTTCATTTTCTACACAACACCTTATTCCATTTAGTCTTATGATCTGTAGAATTATTTTGTCATCTCCATCTCTCTCTGTGTGTGCTAGGTATGTGTGCCTTCAAACTGATATTTGATTTCTGGTGATGCCTGGACTAGTCTCTGCAATTTTCTTGGAAAGGTTTTTCGAAAAGGGTGTATCCTTGCCTTCTTCCTAGGAATGAGTAGGTGTCATTGGCTCAAGGGCACTCACTGGCTTTGGGTGGGTCTAGAACTCACAGTCTCCTGGGCCGTTAACCACTACACCAAACTGGCTCAGTTCATCCCCATCTAGGGAACACAAAATAGCTTTGGTATTTACCTGTTTTCAGAATGTCCATGTTTATTTCAATGAATTTATTCAAATTATTAAGTTCTATTGAAACACTGGTGGGGGAGAGGAAATAAGTAAGTGTAATCTTTCCAATTTTTTGAATTCCAATTCCAATTTCTGAATTCTTATTATTCTAACTGGGACATATGAGAGGGTCTACTTGTATCTAAAGGAAATCAGATGTGCTAAGGATACGTATATTTGAATAAATTGACCCCTGTGGATTAATCATGAAATGTGTAAAAACAGTTTCAGTTATTGTATTTTTTTCTTTTTTAACAAAAGATAAAGAAACACAGTATCTTACTTGACCAAATTAAGGGATCCTGCTTTTTCATAACTAGTGTTTTTCTTATAACATTGCTTATATAGATATATACAGTACAACAATAGTGAACCAGGCAGTTGTGGCTAAAACTGGTATAACCATATTTTCCTATGACCAATTTATTACGGGTCCCTGACTCTTTTTATGCTTATAATAATTAAGGGCTTAAATTGTCAATAAGGTAAATTCTGCTGAATTTGGGGAAATATTTCACTTAGTAAGCATGCAAAAGACTGAATTTGAAATCAAAAATTTAATATGTCTAATATAGACAAGCCACTGAGTCTAAATTAATACTATCAGGACCTAGCTACTTGGAAATCTCTATATTGACAGCTAAATATGTCAACCTTCAAATGAAGTTCTTCACTTTCTGCTCCTTCATTAAATATAATTCAGAAAGTTTGAATGGCTCATCCAAATTAAGAAATATTTAAATGCTTCACCCAAAGATTTTCTTAGTGTTTCTGAACCCTGAAGCTATATAAGAAAAGGGATTTATTCTGTATCGGTAAGCCTAGGATACAACTATTTGTTAAGGTACAAATGAAGCAAGCTGCTTCAAGATATATCATGGATTGCTAAGAAGTTAAGACAATGTTTCTTTGCTAGACAGAATCTTTTCACAATAGTTCCAAATAAAAACATATCTTACCATTCATGGTTCTTCACTTGTCAAGTTTGCGGAAGGTTCAGTTCACTTTTTATGAGAAGCAGTAATTCTGTCTGAGCTGCCGTTGCCTTTTGGACTGGTTTTGTGTATCCATTGATGCCTTAATTCATAAATTACTATTCTTACTACCACAGGACCAGTTAAGTAAATCCATATAAAATGCTGTCTCTATTTTCCATTCGATTATGCTCCTTTCTCCATTTCAAGTGTACTTTGCTGTGCACAGAGATTTTCTCTGCCTCTTATTCAATCAACAGGATTTACAGTGTCTGTCAATTTGTGCTGGACAGCTGCAGTACAGAAATCATGACCTAATAGCCTAGCCTTTTCAATTATTTAATCTATCTCAAATCCAAGATACAGAGACAAAGTGGATTTTTAAAATCTGGAGCAGTTTATGATTTTTGTTGAGTAGTTAGACCCACATTGTCAATCCTTGCAAAATAAGATGATTCTAAATTTATGTTCCTGTCATCTTTGGTTGTGATTGGAGGCAATGGAGTGTGTAATCCCAGTATGAAGAGGCCTTCATCTTGATTACATGGTTTTGACCATGCACTTGTTGCTGTTCTGGAGCTTATACTTTTGATTTCTCTAGGGATTAGCTGTGCTGACAGGATTTCATTGCATAGAAAAAAAAAACATTGTGTTTATGTGCATGTGCGTGCATAGCTTTCTTTCTTTTTTCTTATTCATTTTTTTTAAAAGAACGCCAAGCATTCCAAATATGAGTTCTGTTTTTGCCAAACAGGAAGGAACTTCAACTGATATGTGGGTTTTCTTATGCTGCAGATGTGGATCAGTTTATTGGTGCCCCGAAAATAAATCTATTTTATAATCACTTTCACACATAAACCATGGGTCACCAATTTGAAGATAGAGAGAAGTGATCTCTTTCATTCTATGACCTCCTAATTAAATTCTTTTAAATCTGATAATGTATAAAAATAGAAAATCCTGACAAATGAACTAGATAGAAATATACGCAAGAGTCTTCTCCTATGGATGACAGATTGGGATTAGGATTTCTTGGTACACTTTCATGCTGGATCAAAAAATGCCAAGGATTCATTGGACTCAACAGTTCTTAGTATGTATCACCTACCAAGCACTACAGTATTCCACTTAACTGATGAGAGAAATCCATTAAGCAGGCTCATGTATCACAATAGCAGATGCTGGAAGCAGATCTGATGGCTTCCTGCTAAATGTCTCTTCTTCGCCTAGTTTCATTGAATACTTCTAATAAAAGGTCTTACTAAAGATCAAGGGGTGATAACATTTTTATCTGGGAGCTATATGTTTTGTATTATTTATTTCTCTACTGAATACTTCAATGGTCTATATCTGATTTTCAGGACTAGGAGCTGTCTCGTTTTCCAATTTTGTAGAAAGGAGTGGTTGGCTATATTTTATAACCCCTCTTTTATTACATTTCCAAGCAAAGCAATCTGAGGAATTTATGTTCCTTGTGTAATCCTGGAGGTGATTGTTGGTTACTTTTGCCAGCTTTGACAAAAGATCTGTGTATCAACAATTTATTGTCTGAGAATAAGAAAAATGCTTCTAGACCTAAGGAGAACTATAAATTGAACAAGGGATGTGTAATCCATTAAAAACTAGTCCATTTGTGTGTAACATGTTCTTACAGATTATTCCATCTCATTCCAATTTTGAGCAAAATACAGAAAAGCACCATTTACCTGCTTTTCAAGACATCTTGTCAGATCTTTTAAAAAATGATACTTTTTTCCTATTCAACTACCCAATATATATTTTTCTACACAGCCTTTAGTAATACAGTCAATTTTTAATAAATACAATTCCTTTTATTCGATGCAAGTTAGTCTTTTTTACACAGTTCTTTTTAAATTTATACTGATATTTATTTCTACTGACAGTGTTTGAAAACATGGAGATTAATAGCTGAGAATGATTATTGGCCATAGATATCACTAATGTGGCTGTCAAGAGTAAAATAAATCAGGAAACTATTGATTTAAATGTGTTTTAATTGCTCTAAGATTATGGGTTATATTCTCTTTAAAATTAAAATACAGAACTTATCAAAAAGGAGAACTTAATATATAATAATTATTATAGCGAACTATACTGAACGAAAGCCAAATAAGAAAGAGAGATCAGCATAATATGAACTACCCCAAGCCTTTACATGTTATTACATGTATACTATATAGAAACATTGAGGGCCAGTTTGGTGAAGTGGTTAAGGCACCATGTTAAAAACTGGGAAATCATGAGTTCTAGTCCTGATTTAGACACAAAGCCAGCTGAGTGACTGTGGGCCAGTCATTCTCTGTCAGCTGTACTCTCAGCTGTAGGAAGGAGTCAGAGGCAAATCAGTTCTGAAAATATTGCCAACAAAACTTGCCAGGATTCAACAGGGACACACACACACAGACAGACAGACGGAAACATTCCTTCAGCTTCTCATTTTTTACAATATTATGACATACAGAAAAAAAATCAATCTTTATTTTTAAACATTAAATTTCTTTTGTTCCCTATAAATATATAGGTTTATTTTCTTTAAAAATGCATTTTTCTACATTTCATTGTATTGCATGTGTGTTCATTATATATCTTCATATATGTTTTCTAGTGGGCCAACCATTTTCAGAAAACAAAATAAATAGGAAAACACAACAGCTAGCCATAATATCATGCATTGTATTTGGCTAAGTTGCTAATGTTAGTTATGGTGAATTCACTTTCTTCAGAAAAAGACTTTTCTCATGGTTTTCTGCTGCAGTTCTTCCTTTTCAAAAAGCTACTGAGACCTACATCTCAAGGACATAAATTTTTTGTTGTGTTGTAACTAATTTTGGCTGAGGAAAACTAATTTGAACAAGGATGTGAAATTGCACTGAGTGGCTACCCTTTTCTCTTCCCTTGTTTGTGCTGCTATTTCAGCATTGCTTAGTTTTAGCTCATAATGGTCTTGATGACTGATATATTGTGAAGACAGAAGACTGGCTAAAACTCTTGTGCAAAGGCATCCTGTGAATTTAGATTGGTTATGTGGGTTCTTCAGGACTGCTTGAAAACCCCAAATGGGCATACACTTCAAGGTCATGAACAGAATTGCTGATGTTGGCATTCTCTGATTTCTAGCCCTGTTGGTTGGAGCTTTCTCAAATAAGTACACATAATAAGTGGTTATCAGCTCATGAAACTCAAGCATGAAAATTTCAGCAGAATTTTCTGCGAATACTTCGGCAGTGATAACAATGATGAGGTCTCTTTACTATTTAAGGTGATGTTTTATGACAAATAATAGAAATAAATCAACAAATATTGATGGGAATAAAGCAGTTATTAATAATTTATCAATAGCAGATAGTAGAACAATTGAAATACAGAGAATATTAATATAAAGAGAGGCATTTCAGATCCAAAATGAGAAGTAGGTATCTTAACTTAATCATGTTTTAGAATAATTGCTCACTTCTGTTCAGGACACAGCCATCATTTTGTACAGAACTTAGAAGATGATGAAAGAAGACACAAGGAAAGCCACTCAATAGGAAGGAAGAATTTGAATTTTCCACATCATTGGACACATGAAGAAGAGTTGAATACTTATTGCCATGTGCCCAACCGACTACAGAACATGCCTTTGCAAATCATTGCTCTATCAATTTTTTGGCAGCATTGTGGTTAATGAGACTTGAAGTGCAAGCCTAAGTCTACTTTGGACAAAAGTGTGGGCTCAAATACTTCTATATTTTTGAAAAGCCATGAAGGAGATCTGAGACTTCGCTACATTGCATGAATTCTTACAAGTAAAATTCTTCACATTCATGACTTAGGCAGTGCCTTTGTTTCACGATGACTGACACCAGGCTGTACCCGTGATTCCTGACCTTGTGGAATGGTAATATAGAAATTATTGCTTCCTGCTGTGGCATTTATGGTTTTTCTCAGCTCATAATTCTCCATGGACTTCAGTAAATATTTCCTTTGGCTCACATATTGGATTAGTTGACACATTATTTTTATAACCATTGTCTTTAAAAGGAGGCTTGCTAGCCAGGTGCTGTTCTCAAGATGGTGCAGTTCTTATGCGCGTCAGAGGACAGAATTTGTAAAGCGTGCCTCCTGACTGCCTCTTATAGTTAGGTAATCCTCAACAGCTACAATTGTGTTATTTTTAGCATTAACAAATTGAGAAGATGTTCACAGGGAAAGGTCACCAAAAAGTTAAGCACTGTGTGAGGTTCATTTCCAACAACAACACGGGCCTTGTTTAATATGCTTCATGATGTGGTAGAAGAAATTTTTATCCTTCAGAGCTTTTCATTTCTTTCTTAGTCAAACATTCATGCTTGGTCTATCTTTTGGCAACATATGATTTGAATTGTCAAGTTAGTGTTCTGGCATGTGTGACTATTTTCACATTCCTCTTGAGGGATTTGGCAAGAAGATTCTCCTCTACTTTGTACTTTCCCTTTTTTTTCCTCCCACCCTGTCTATTAATAATAAACAAAGAGTAAGAAGACAGGCATCAACAGGAACAAATGGATAAATCCCTTTGAAAGTAGCCTGACACATGCGAAGGACCTGCTCTGGTTGATTATGCAATAAAGATTACTTTGAGAGCCATCTGTATATTCGTACCTTATTCCTAATAAAAGACAGCCAGTTTGGTGCAGTGTTTAGGCTGCAAATTGGAATTCTGTGGATTCTAGTTTCCCCCTCCGCCCTTAGGCACAAAGCCAGGTGGGTGACCTTGGGTCTGTCACTCTTTCTCTCAGCCCTAGGAAGAAGGTAATGGCAAGCCATTCCCAAAAACTTCAGAGTCAACACTGATTCAAAGGCACAAAACAAAATATAATAATATATGATTATACAATAAAATATTATGAAATATCTCAAGATTAATGTCAGCACTTTTTAAAAATTTTTATGATCTAGCTGTCAATCCTAACATGTTCAAAGATAAGACTATTACTCAGTTTTTCTCAGATGCTAGAAAGATAAGAGTTAAAACTGAGAAGCCATATTATATAACTCTAATTGAGATTTCAGATTTAAAATGTTGGTGATCAGTCTTCTTAATTTCTCTTTGGTATCTTGCAGATTCCATGAGGAAATATAGATAGTTTGCCAAAAAATATATTTTTTTAAAAAAGAATACTGCTGAGTGAAGTAAGGGAATTGATGTTTTGTGACAAAACACTGACTAAATTCAGATATAAAGAAGATCCAAGACATTTAACAATAATATTTGCAACAGAAATCAAAATTGGCTAATTTGTATCCTCTTTCCAAGAAAAGCTGATTGGAGTAAGAAAGTAATGTGGTACTGTTGGCAGATAGCTTTTAATATATCTTTCAATTCTTCATTTCAAATTGCTTCTCCAAATTACATTTTTCTTTGCTGGTTTCCATACACAGCTTGAGGTTTGGAAACTAATAGCAGAAAGGAAATTTTGTGAATGACTTGAAATTGAGTAACAGTAGGCAAGAAAAGTGTTAAGCCCAGTTCATTAAAAGCATCTCTAAATGGCTTTTCTAGAAACAATAGTTAGATCTATAGATCTGTAAAACATCTATTTCTCATAGATTTTGATCTGAATTTTGTATTGCTGTTCTAGTATAGGTAATTTTCAGTAAATGCTCAGTTATATATGTGTGTAGCATGCCAGTTTCTTTTGCCTGCTGACTGAAATTGAAGATGGTGATTTGTAAGAGGGAAAAAAACCATTGCTGCCAGAGGGTTCACAGGATATCATATTATATTATATTGAAACTGGTTCAAAACTTTGATTCTTGTCTCTGACATTGTCTCAGATTTCCTCAATGGCTACTGATACATAAAAGAATATGTTCGTCCCTTCAAAAGCTACTAGGAGGAAAATTAGGTCCGGGGTCATTTGATCTTTCCAATGTTAGGCAAAGGTATTCTATGCTGGACGTACCATGGTTTAATGCACCTTATCTTTTGCTTACATTCTGAATTCCATCAGAGAATCAGCTTGACTTTATTTACTTTTTAACGTAAGCACCAGTCTTGCAAAAAGTAATTTATTGGCATGGTAGTTATGATGTGTGGGCTTCACTGTAGGACAAGAAGAGACAGAAGTCTTTTAAGGTGGAGAATAAAATGTTTTGGCAACCTGGCCCAGGTCTAGGAATTGCTTTCTGCACTCCATCTATCCTGTAAAACAGTATTTTGGTTTGCGGAAAGGAGGCCTTATAAGTCTAGTGCTATTCTAGGGATCTAAGACGGCTGGTTAAGCTTACATTTAATTGCAAGTTAAATAAAGAAGTAGCCAAGAGTCTTTAAATCAAATTTCATGTGTCTGCCTGTTTCGTGATGGCAGCCACAAAGGCTTCAATCAATCAATTCCCAGCTTGCATAGAGCACTGTGCGCAATGTACATCTTTGTAGATACGGAAAAAAGCTAGGGAGATAAGCATGATTAAAGTTAATTAGTAAGTTCATATAGTTGTTACCATAAATGGAAACAGATGAAACTTGACATAAAAGTAATAGCAACAAAAGGGATCAAGAAAAAGGAGAATTAGAAAAACATGTCTGAGATTAAATATAGGATTTACATGTTGTTTATTTAGATCATTTCTGGCCTCTTCTTAAAAGCAATGCATTTAACTTAATTTCATTTTTAGACATGATAGATCACCCAGTTTACATCAAAGGAGACTCCAGCTTTGACTTTTCATTATTCATATTTGTTTGTTTGTTTGTTTTTTCAGCTTAGTGGCTACCAGGGTACTCTAACTTATAGCACTTCCTACATGTATTTATCTATTTTTTGATAAATATTAGGATATGATTGTGAAATTATTTATCCTGTATATTATCTTTTATTACTATGAAAATAATGACTTGTTTTGAAGCAATCACCTTAAAAACTATCATTTTATTAGAGACTTCAACAATCATATTGGTTTTTAGTAAGAAATAGGCAGAATAGAGCACTCATAGGATGCAGGAAGGTGAAATGTAGGGTTGAGAAATTGACAAGAAGTAAAAGAATTTATGTAGGGTATTTAGAGTACTTCAATATAAAAGAGAGGGGAAGTGTAGCAAATTTTCAGAAGATGTCCCTCATTGTGTAAATGAATATCACTAAGCTGACTTTTCAGGTTTTCTTGAAAGTTTTTTTTTTCTTCTTAACTCATTCTTTAATTTTCCAAAACATGCCCTTGAAGTCTACCGTTGCAATATTTATTCCTTTTTCTCTAGCAAACATGTTCTAAATGGCTGTTTCACAAATGTATTCCCTTTTTTGTAAATGGGCAGTGGGCAGTTTCTATAGTAGAGCTTTATAACATGTGGGCAGAGAGAACAATTAATAAGTGGAATGGCTTACCTTGAGAAGTTATGGGTGCTCCATCACTGTAGGTTTTCAAGAAGAGACTAGACAAGTATTTGTCCAAAATGGTATAGGGTTTCCTGCTTGAGCAGGGGGTTGTACTAGAAGACCTCCAAAGTTCTTTTCTGTGTCTTTTCTATTGTTCTCTGTTCTATGATACATCAGATATGATGAAACCACGGTTCATTAACCTGGTTAGTACAATCATTGGCAAAACATAATCAGAGCTGCTATCCAGAATCCTCTGCAAAAAAATCTAATCCATACTTATTTAACATATGTAACTGAGTCCACTACGTAGTAGTTGGCTTTACCAATCTATAATGGTTTAATCAACAGTATATATAAATTTGATAACCAGATAGAAAATTCAATATCTGTGTTGCTACCCAATGTGGCATTTCTCAGGACATTAACGTATGAATCTGTTGAACAATTTCTGTGTGATTCTGTTCAACATGAATGTTATGTTGGATATTTCTGCTTACTGATGACTGGTTGTTTCTAGAGATATTTCTATATCTGTATCATTTATATTTATCTATATCTATCATCTATCATGCTTTTCTTTCTAAATACTTGCCAAAGGGAAAACCCTCCCTTTTTATCAACTGGTGTACTAAGCAATTGTGTATTTTTTAGATCTACTATAATATCATATAAAACGTTTGGGATTTTTTTTCTTAACTGCAAGCAGATTTCTTTAGACTGTATAAACCATTTTTCTACCCACATATGAAGATGGAGAGGGAAACAAGGTATGTGTAAGTGAACCCTTGTTATTCACCACACATACCACAGTTGTGCTGTTGTCAGAAGTATTAAATCTTTGGAACACTCAGTTGAGTAGGAATTATACTGATTTTACTGCTGGATATTTCCAAAATTGGCCACGTTTATTTATAAAATCTACTACAAACCTACATGCTGTTTATGAAAATGGCAGAGTGCTGTTAAATAGGCTGCTCTTTAAGCATAGGCATGTCCATAGTGTTACACCAGTTAAAATGTCAGGTATGGCTAGTCCCATTCTAGTATGCTTGGATTACCGTAATATTTTTTTAAATAATATTTCTCATTGCTTGACTTTTGATGAAAAGTCTTCTATGATATTTACAGCTATCTGATCATTGAAATTGTATTTTATTTTAACTGTATTGCTTTCATTTTTCAAGAGCTGTTGTATGATTTTATACCACCTGTTGATTGTTTTAGATTACATACTTTGAGAAGGCTGAAGTCTTAAAAGAGGTCTGAGAATTATGTCAAAGAAAACGAACACATAATAAAAATACCTTAGAGTTTGTGCCAGGTGAAAGAAAATATCCAGGCTAGAGTGTGAGTTGCAAAGAATCTGATTTTGTCTGGGTATGTTTATAGTTTTTTGCTTGCTCATTTTGTTAATTTTGAAAGACAAGTGCTGATGTTACTTGCCCTTGGGGTGAGGATGCATAGGGTTCTACTCAAATTGTTTTAATTTTAACTGAAACCTGTAATATTATCATTTCCCCATATCAACCTATGGAGTTCTCACATTTTTAAAATTCTTATTAAATGGATTCTTTATTTTGCTTGAACATAAATGGAAATAAATATTTTTTAGTGAAAAAAGGAAGTTTTGTTCATTTGGGGGGGAAAAACTGCTATAGATTAAAATAGTCACAACATGATTTATGGATGCCTAACAATTGCAAGAATTTTCTGCTGTCTAATCTTGTTCATGATCTCAAGGATAACGAATTATATTGGATTCTATTATAAACATCATGGTCAGGACTCCTCTGTAATAGAACATTAAACCCTAAAGGACAGTTGTTTGTATTTCAGAAGTGCCTTGAGTTGCTGCATACTTTAGGTCACTGCCTCATTTTATTATGCACGCTGCAGGGTTTTGGTTTTTTTTTTTGTTTTGTTTTTTGTTTTGGTATTGTTTGTTGTTTATGATATATTAATTGGTTAACATTCTGGGATCTATTGGAAGAACAGAGATATATGAATATTTTAAGAAAATAAAAATAATAAATAGTATTGAATTATATCTACATTAAATATAGACAGTACGGAAACAGTCTACATTTGGCTGCATAGACACAGAAGAGAGATTCATGCATCACATTAAGCCAAAATGAAGCAAACCAAATTATGGTTTAGCAGTTTATATAAGCCAGCCTTAAAAGTTCCCAAGATTTTTTGGGGAAAAAAAATCCTTCACAAAGTTTGCACAGCATTTGATATATCCATTAAAATAAGTGTTGCAGCTTGTGGGAGTAACATGTATTTCTAAGTATTCCATTTATTTATAAAAGTAACTTTTATCTCCTAATTGTTGAAGATAATTAGGACTGATCATTTAGCAGTAGGGGTTTTTTTTTAATTTCTGAAAGACAGCTAGATTAAAAATTAGGTATTCCATATATATATATATATATATATATATATATATATATATATATATATATATATATATCTTTCAATCAATCCCTTACATTGGACAGATACTTTCTAATGATGTTAATCAGATCTCCCTGAACTGTATCCATAATTTCAGTGGCAGTGAATCCCAGAATAGCAGGAGTATTTGTGGAATTTCTGGAGAACCGGTAGTGGAAATTTTGAGTAGTTCGGAGAACCAGCAAATACCACCTCCTGCTGGCCCCAGAGTGGGGTGGGAATGGAGATTTTGCAGTATCCTTCCCCTGCCACACCCACCAAGCTATACCACACCACCTCCAGCAAGCCATGCCCACAGAACCGGTAGTAAAAAAAAGTTAATTCCACCACTGCAGTGAAGCCTTTAAAGCAGGGGTGCCAAACTCGCATCGTCCCGGCGTCGTCACATGATGTATCACAACTTTTTTCCCCTTCACTAAATTGGGCGTGGACGTGGCTAGCACATGACACATCCAGCCCGTGGGCTGCGAGTTTGATAGCCCTGCTTTAAAAGTTTCAATTACATAAAGTTTCAATTACTTAAAGATTTATAGTATAACTTAATTACTTAACATGTAATTAACATCTATGTATGTATGTATGTATGTATGTATGTATGTATGTATTTGAATTTATTAGTTACCCAGCTCCAATGGTCTATCTTGAAAGGTTCTGCTCTATATACTATATACGTACATGATATGTTATGGTTTTCAGAGGTAATGGTGCTGGCATAACTCTGATAATTTACTCATTCTAGCCTTCAAAAAATATGTAGAAGCAGAGTTCCTTGATTGTTCTATTCTGGATGCTTCAGTCAATCAACTCGTTTCCTTTTTTTGATGCAAAATCCATGGGTAAGAAAAGTGAGACTCAGAAGTTTGTATTTGGGTGTGTGTTTGTGGGTATTTGGGTTATAAGTGATTATGTATTTCAGATTCCTGATTTTTGAAGTGAATGTATCTTCTATGCCACACATCTATATTTCAGCAGATTTTTTATGCCTCTGTCTGTGGACCACCCTGGTTCCATACTGGCTTTTCCTATGGGTAGGCATTTTTAAGAACTCCAGATGCAGCATGCCTGCAAAAATTGTACTAAAGAAAGATGGGTTTTGTCAATTAGTAAAGGAGATTACAGTATTGTTGTAAGAGTAGTAAGTGCAGGCTTTGTTAGATAAGAAATGGCAGTGCTGATGGTTCCTGTTCTTGGTGATTAAAAGGGATGAAAGTGAGGATTATTTTTTGAAGGTCTGTTGGAATAAAAGCATTGCTGCAGATGTGTTTTTTTTCCTGGTAAGGCTGTTAGGAAATAGTGGCCTCAGTTAATATCCCTTAAACAAAACAGTCTATCATCAAATGTATTGCGTTTATTAAACAGACAGGCCATTGTCCATATACTTTAAGAAGGGAGGAATAGAGAAACACTGTTGAAATGTTGATTTGATGATTTTATTGCCACAACCAGTAACCACAGTCTGAAATAGGTCCATTTCAAAAGCCAACAATTAGAACTCAAGAATATGATTTTACTATATTATTATGTACTTTCTCTGCTATACTGTGTCTTTAAATACAGCAACTCTGCAGTCAGAAAATAAAATTCTGTATATATCAATTTTGTACTTTTATGATACGCAAGCAATGGAGCACTGGAAAGTTATGTACACGAGGATCAGCAAGCAAGGTCAAATCTTTGACTCAATTAAAGATAGGAAAAGATAGGAATTACTAGATTCCCTCCTAATCTCATTTTATTTGTAATTGGTTTCTGGTCTTTTTGAATCTTAAGAGGCATTTCAGATTGCTTCTTACTGAGTCACTGCAAGCAGTTTCAGAAAAGCTTTAGGAATCACACTCTACAGAAGAAGCTCACCAAGCAAGTGAACAGGGAGATCAAATAGAGGTTTTGCAGAGGAAAGTAGCATTGCTTTCTTTACGGAACATAGGGATGAAAAGAACTGCTCTTGTAAAGAATATATGCCACTTTTGTTTTCTTCCTAGAAGATGTTATGAGTTACATATGCTTTAAGTGCAGATTGATTGCCCTCCTGGTGAACAAAGAGAAAGATCCTGCCCACCCTCCATTGTATTAAAGATGATGATGAACAGTTGATTCAAATACAGGAAATATTTGTGGAGGTTGGGGAGAAGGACCATACCTATAAAATAAAACGCCTCTTCTTTGGAGCTTCAGAATAGATTCTAGAATTTTCCCATTGATGATTTTTTTTTTTAATGAAGCTGCATTAAAAAAAATTGCTGCTATAACCCCCAGAGACTGGGAAGAAAACTATACAAACGGAAGGATTTCAACCTCTACACTGAATTTAAACCAAGTGATGGTGATCAGTCCTACAAAGAGAGAATAAAGCAGTCTAGAAAACAGTGCAATGCCGATCTCTGGGCTGTGAAGGTATCCAATAATGTAGGAAAAACAATCTTACCAATCTCTTGGTAAGATTTCTAAAATCTTAACTATTCTCTTTCAGTGAAACTTGGGAAGTTTCACTGAAACTTCTGGGAAGAATCTTGCTTTTTGTGGAGGTGGATTAATTAATCATATTTTAAGAACTGCTTTGTAGAAGATGTAGCTGATTTGTGCTTCTAAAATAATGATGACAAAACTTTGTCACACATGTCAAAGGTGACATGTCACAATATTTTAGATGACATGCCAGTGATCACCAACACCCGACAACAACTATTCTTCCTGTTTGCATTACCAAAGAAAATAAATGAACACAAATACAAGAAAGCAATGGATGGAAACAGATCACGGAAAGAAGCAGCCTAGAACTAAGAAGAAATTTCCTGACAGGTAGAACAATTAATCAGTAGGACAACTTGCCTCCAGATGTTGTGAATGCTCCAACACTGGAAATTTTAAAGAAAATATTCTAAATATGTGACCCTACACACACCACTTGAAGCTTAAAATGGATTTTCACCATTTTTCACTGATCTGTCATCTTTAGAATTGTGATTGGCAGTGACATGAAAGAGAAAGCAACTTGCAAAATGTGATAGGAACATGGCAACCACACAGTTTGATGGCTTTCCAATCACTACACAGTGCGATTGTTTGTGCAGTGAAGCTCATTTTCAAGGAGTAAGGGGAATGAATATCTGTGACTGCAGTCTCCAAAATGAGCATACTTTCAACAATCATATGAAATTGGCTTTTGTTTTTGTGTACATTGAATTATAAATGAATATGTAAATAATTGTTTCTCTTCTGTTGGGGGAGAGAGTACCCACCAGCAGAATCAGGCTTTCCGAATTTTTGAAACACTAAGGCCAAAAGATTCATCAGAATTCTAGAAAGCTAATAATGGGATTAATTGACAAGTCTGTAAATTTCAGTAGAACATCAGGTAAAATATTCAACTGTGGAACCAGCTGCTTATGAAAGATTAGTCCAAAATGTTTAAACAAAGATTAAATGACCATTTTGCAGACATGTCATAGTAGTGGGTACCTGCACCAGGTAAAGAGCTGGATTAATGATCTCCATATTCTCTTCCAACCCTTACATTCTACAGTATGATCCTATAAAGAAGATTGCAATGTCAGTAGTCTCGTCTGGACTATTGTAACGCTCTCTACATGGGGCTCCCCTTGAGGGGCACCTGGAGGCTCCAACTGGTGCAGAATGCGGCCGCGCGGGGGATTATGGGAGCGATGGGGCACTCCCATGTGACTCCTCTCCTGCGCGAGCTGCATTGGCTTCCGGTGGACTTCCTGGTGCACTTCAAGGTGTTGGTGATCACCTTTAAAGTGCTCCATGGCTTAGGGCCAGGGTACTTACAGGACCGCCTTCTGCCACCAATTGCCTCCCACTGGCCAGTTTGCTCCCACAGAGAGGGCCTCCTCAGGGTGCCGTCAGCCAGACAATGTCGGCTGGCGACCCCCAGGGGGAGAGCCTTCTCTGTGGTGGCACCTACCCTCTGGAACAATCTACCCCCAGAGATATGAGTGATCCCAGACCTCTGGACTTTTCGTTGGGCCCTTAAAACCTATTTTTTTTTCAGTTAGCTGGGCTGTCCTGATTTTATGGTTGGTTTTTAAAATTTGATATTGATTTTAATTGAAATGTTTTAAATTATGGGCCAAACTTTATTTAATTATTTTAAATCTATTTTAACTTTTGTGTACAAATGTTTTATTTTGACTGTTCACTGCCCTGAGTCCGAAAGGAGAAGGGCAGTATAGAAATCTGAAAAATAAAATAAAATAAAAATTAAAAAAGGGAATAAGAGTGAATTAATAAATGAAATGAAAGAAAAATAGTTATGATGTGACTCTAAATCAAAGAAAACTGAAAGATAAAATAGAATCTATTTATGGAAATAAAGGTATATGTTTAATTATAAACGAAGACGCTAAAATGTATGCTAGAATGTACAAATATTGTGGAAAGCTTATGAAAGTATGAATTCATAAATTGGTACTATTATAATTACATGATACACTCCAGTGAATGGTGAAAGTGCAAAACACCAAGGTGGATTTTAGGGAAGCTCTCTTTAAACCCCTGCAACAGAGAAGCAAGGGACATGTTTTCTTGGCATCAGAGTTCCCAGTGTTCATTATCTGAATTTAAAACTCTCTTTTTTTACATCTTTCTGCTTAATCCAGAAAGAGATTGGATCTCCATTTATGGAAACATGGTCCTTTTTTCCTTGTACAAATATACCAAATTAATAGCATTTGAAAAAGAAGCCAAAAACATTCACTGTAGTAACACACAACATACTGCATTTTTGTTGATGACTTCAAATGATTGAAGCTTAGCAGGTGCCACCCCCTCTAACAGCTCTCAGGACGAGGCCTTATGCTTCTCTGTTCTTAATGCTTCAGTGAAATACTGTAAAAAGTAATTTCAAAATCAGGAGCTTTTCTGGGATCTGGTGATTATCATTTAACTTCTGAAGTTAATGTCAAAGGAACCTTACCTGACACACCTGCAATTAATTACAAATACAACTGCCCTAATCTTTAAAAAATGTTGAAGGGCCATAAATGAATGCAGATTATAAAAAAGAAAATCCTAACATTTCCATTTACATCAACATCTTTCTGGGATTTAATTAATGACTTTGTATTTTAACATGGCTTAAAATGAAAGAGCAGAGTACTTCAGACTAGCAGGCTCTCAGCCAACATAGTAAGTACTTTATGTTTATATTGAGCACTAAAGATCATTGTACAAAATAGAGTTCTACTGTCCTTTGCAGAGATTAGAAAATGCCACATATTTTGTACAAATATTAAATAAAGAAATGCCTAACAGTGGATAATGATAACAAATGGATAAGCTGCTTTTAAGGAATTTAGCCTGTATATCTCTTAACAGGTAATCTCCTCCATAAATGTCAGCATGTCAACATCCTTATTAAAAATACAGGACAAATGTTTCCTCATTTTTGTACATAGAAGATGTGGGGCCCATATCTGTGACTGATTTGTGTGTGTGTGTGTGACTGTAATAAATGTCCCTCTCACAGTGCCTAAAGGCAGTTAGGGCCTGGATGGAGGGCAATGGGATGAAACTAAACCCTTGCAAGACCGAGTGGCTCTGAGTTTGGGGTTCGTTGGCTCAGGGAGAATTGCCAACTTTGGCCTTGGATGGGATGACACTACTCCAAACAGACCCTGTGGGTAATCTAGGGGTTTTCCTGGACTCACGACTCCTGCTCAAAGAGCGGGTGGTGGTCATGCCCAGGAGGACCTTTGCGCAACTGCGGGTTGTGCACCTGTTACACCCTTTCCTGGACCAACAGTCCCTACTCACAGTCACACATGCCCTAGTCACTTCCCGTCTTGACTATTGCAACGTGCTGCTGCCCTTAAAGAGCATCTGGAAGCTCCAGTTGGTGCAAAATGCAGTGGCCTGCATGATTTTGTGCAGATCCCAGTGTGCACATGTATCACCTCTCCTGTGGGAGCTGCATTGATTTGCTTCCATGTGCAATTCAAGGTGCTGGTTGTCACCTTTAAGCCCTTCATGGCTTGGGACCAGGTTATCTGAGGGACCTTCTCTTGCCAGTCACATCTTCCCGACCCACCAGAGCAGGGAGGCAGGTAATGTTGCAGGTCCCATCCCCAAAGGAGATACACAACCCAGAAGAAGGGCCTTCTCCGTGATGGCTCCCTCTCTCTGGAACATCATTTCCCCAGAGATTAGAATGGCCCCTACTCTAATACTCTTCCGGAAGGCACTGAAGATCTGATTCTGCCAGCAGGCCTAGGGAACCCAGAGTGGGATGGAATCCATCAAATGGCTCGTGTGATCTGCTATCGCCAGGGCGGGGGGTGGAAGGTAAGGGGTGAGGGGTGATTTTGTTCTATTGTACTATATTAATTTATTTGATTCTTTTTGTTAGTTTTTATTGTTTTAAATGTGGTTTTATATTCTGTAAGCCACCTTGAGTCGCCATGGGTGAATAGGCGGCAATATAAATAAATAAATTAAATAAATAAATGTGTGTTTATCTTCTTAACTACTCTCTGATTCCCTTATGAGGAAATACATTGGAGATAGCATTCGGGATTTTTTTTTTAACCCTCTGTATTGCAGACCAATTGTGTAATGACATTTGATGCAAAACTATGAAAATGGCTTTTTTATAATTTGAATAAAGCTGTAGTTATAGATCCCCTACTCCCTTGTTTAGTGGATCACTAGAATAATAGGTAACTCTGTGTAAGAGAAGAGCAACCAGAGCTGGGAAGGGGCAGAATTAATTGCACCCTCAGCTTAGAGTTGTTGTGTTCCCACAAATGATCAAAGTCCAATCCCTGTTGAATTACCTGGTGGGTCAACAATTTAATGTTGAATTTTAATTGACCAGATTCTTGTGTATTGGTTTGACTAAATCCTCTATGATGCAATTTAATGGATGGCCCTGAATCTTTGAACCTGACACCGTGTCCCACAACTGATCCAGACTGGTCACTGTACCAGGTTTCTAAACTGCAGAAGGCAGCTTAATTATTGTAAAATATCCTTTGTAGCTCTCTATTTTGATAGGTTATTTTAACCTTTGTTCTAAGAACTCAGTATGATGAGGTGATTGTAATATTAGGTTAGGAATGGAAGGAATCAGTTCACCCTCAGCCTTGAAAACTGACAAGGTGACTTTGGGCCAGCCACTTGCAGCTTAACCTACCTCACAGGAGTATTATGATAGTGAATAAAATACATGGAGAATCCCCTGTAAGTATTTCAAGTTCCTGGAGGAAAGGCAGGAACATAAACTCTTAATACATTATTTTTTAGATTCCAGAGTGTTGTGGAGTGTTTACTTCAGATGCTGATTTCAAAAAGATTGAAATATATACATTCCTTGTCTGGAATGGTATAGTGCCTGCTGCTTGAGCAGGCAGGTGGATTGCTCCAAGGACGTCTTCTAGTCCAACTGCCTGCTCAATCAAGAAACGCTATACCATTCCAGACAAGTGGCTGTCCAGTCTCTTCTTAAAAGCCTCCAGTGATGGGGCACCTACAACTTCTGAAGGAAACTTAATTTTAGATAGATAGAATTCTTTATTGGCCAAGTGTGTTTGGACACACACAAGGAATTTTTCTTCAGTGCATTACATCTTTTTTATAATATGGCGTCCAAAATTGGATGCAGTATTCTAAGTGTGGTCTTACTAAGGCTTTATAAAATGGTACTAATATTTCACATAATATTGATTCTAACCCTCTGTTAATGCAGCCTAGGATTGTGTTGGCTTTTTTGTATGCTGCTGCTGCACACTGCTGGTTCATAATTTAAGTGATTGTCCACTACGACTTCAAGATCCTTCTCATAGTTACTGCTATTGAGCAAGGTTTCAGCTAATCTGTACCTGCACATTTGATTTTTCTTGCGTATGAGTAAAATTGCATTTTTCTCTCCATTGATTTTCATTTGGGTCCAGTATTCATGTTTGTTGAGAATATATTTGATTAGCCCTTAGAATATGATATCATCTAAACATTTATTGTAGAGAACAAAAAGATACACTAATTCAAGTAGTTCAAGTCTTTATATAAATTTCTTATGTGACATTTACAATATGTTTACCTCTGAGATTTGAAAAAAAAATTAGTAGTACATCCCAGCATGGCTACTTGAATTAAAAATCAATTCTCTTTCTTTAAAGCAAAGTTCTTCACTGACCCCTGAAATTCATGTGGGAGAACTCCCCCCCCCATTTACCCCCATCAAAGTATCATGTATGACGTTTATTTGATCATGCTATTGTTTTGACTCCATAGTCTCAGTTTTACATCCCAAATACTAGAGTTAAGTTGATGGTATCTGTGTCCAATGTGCCAAAAGTGTAAGATATCATAGTGGATTGCACACCTGGGAAAACAGAGATAAATCCAGTCATGCTATTTTAAACAAGAAAAATTCCTACTGAAAATGACAGGTGTTCTGCCTGAATAATAGTAAACTGGAACAGATCAAAAGACTCTACCTGATATTTGATTTCCTACATAATCCATTTAAAACAGCACCAGCCAATCATTAAAGTAAAACTGACACCAATAAAAGTAAATCAGTAGTTCTCACTTTCCCCCATTCTCATGAAGTAATAGTTTTGCACAGTCCAATCCAGGATTTTAACTTTTTTTCAGTGGTAAATATTATATAAGTTCATTAGTTAGTCTCAGCAAGTGACAATTCCTACTGAATCTTAGCTTGGCAGCTAAGTAGGATCAGGCCTAGTTAATACTTAGATGGGAGACTGCATTACTAGCACTCAGAAGGACCTGCAATCAAGGTGACCAAGGGGCAGGATGGCTGATACGAATGTGTAACGGATGATCTGCCCCTTTATATGTTTCTGCAATATTCTTGCTAGCAAGGCAAGGCAAGCATAGCATAGGCAAGATAAAGAGTTTTTTAAATTCCAAGAGAACAAACTGCTTCCATATTTCTGCAGAGAAAAAAACATGGATGTATCCATAAAATAACTAAGAGTCCGGCACACATAAAGGGAATGTTTCTTCTACAGTAGTTAAACATAATTAGAAATGTAATTAAAATGCTTTTCTATTTTTATTCCTTAGAACACTTATACTTCAGTCATTGTTCTTAATCTATATACTTGCATGAATAAGCTGACCCTCAAATTTTTAACCAAAACACCATGAAAATTGGCTTATCTGCAGGTGGCATATTTTTCATAGTATTTTGGTTTGGCTCGTCAAGTATATATACATACATACTTTAAAGATAAGTATTACAGCTGATGCCATACATGGATAAACCAATCTAGTTTGGGAGCTGCATTTTGGAGCCTAAAATTCTCAGTTTATCCATGAGTATATACAGTACATATGTACGCTAAGTCAAGGTTCCCCAATCCCCGGGCCGCAAGCCACTACTGGGCCATGGCCTATTTGGAACCGGGTCACATGAGAGGTGGGCCAGTGTGCATGCTCACTTGTTGAGTTGCATGTGTGCCAACCCGCTGCTCACATGGTACAGTTCCCCTCTCCCTCCACCGGGCCACCAAGCCACAAAGAATTGGGTTGTAGTAGAAAATAATGAAGACTTTTTCTTAGATAATGAAATATAAACCACTTTAGGATCAAACCTTGACTCCAAGATATTGCCACCCTTGCTCAGAGCTGTGCAGGAATCTAGATTCATACTTTAGGATTAATATAAAGTTATTTAGGGGCTCTTTAATATTAGATTTGCTAAAGAAGCCGAGCCAGGTTCCGAAATGAGGTTAGAGTGAATCAGAGATGTTTAACATCAAATAAAGAACTTTGTGTCTATCCGAATCCCTGCTTACATATCTAAGCCCCTCAGTTTGAAAATCTATTTGTTAAATTTTACTTGCTGCCCACTTTGTTTTTCTATTTTATTTGATGTAGAATTGTATAGTTATATGCTCTTGTTTTACACTTTTCAGATTATAAAAAATGGACTTGTAAATCTCTGTATGAAAACAGCTTTTAAAATACCTGTTGTTCATCATTTCAATCAGCTGTAGGTATCCAGATGAAACTGGAGTTTTTCCAAAGGAAATTTTGGACTGCCAGTAGACAGGTATGTTATTATTGTGTATTTAAAAAACTTGAGTCACTGGCTAACATTAAAGCTGGAGAGAATCAGGAAAACAGCTGACAAAATCTGTTATTTCTGCAAGTTAAATATAACTGGCAGAAAATGTTTTGGTAAATAAATTCCATCATGTGGTCACCATCATCAGTTAAAGATGAAGCAAGGTTTAAATAGCCAATGAGCCAGAATTTATTTTTTTTGAGTTGAGTTTAACACAAATGCCAAGAGAAATCACTCAAAATGTGGGGCACAAGTCACCAAATGTGGATGACTCAAATTTATTTCTCATTTCCAACAGTTCTTCCAAATGTCTGAAGACATTTTTGGATCAGAGAGATATTTATTGCGTTCAAATATAGTGCACTTTTGTGTTGACTCAGTTTTTTATTTTGCAACAGTCAATTAATTGTTGCTTGTTACCATATGTAGTTTTATGAACCCAACACAGAAAATAAATATTTATTTCTTTTATTGCACACCATATCTTATCTAAAAGTTACATATTTCTCTGCACCCAGAAGATGCAAATTCTAAACTTGTTTTAATACTATCAATCTTCTCCTTTTACAGTGCACATCTCTTGATGGTCGGTGTTCCATAAGCTGTGATGACGAGGTAAGCAAGATATTTCATACATGCACTGCCAATTTTTCTTAGCACTGAAACTGTAGACAATTATGCAAAGCATATATTCATACTAAAATGAAACAAACAAGTGTGTGTTTAGAAAAGATATTCTATCTCGTGGTTAATACTGATGCCTGACTGTGAAATGGAGATGTAATTTTAGAAGACGACATGGAGAATTAGCCTTGAGTATTTGCTTGTTTAAAACTAAGGTCTCATTTACCACGGATGTAGTAGTAAATATGGGCTGTGCTGTATCACATCTGAATGTTTCCAAAAGGAAAATATTTCGGGTAAAAAAAATGATTGACATTTGAAAAATAATCCATTCCAGTCTTCTCCCTGACATGATATTTTTATTGACTCTGTGTATATGTGTTTGATGGCAAAATATTTAACTATGCCACCACAATTTAACTATAACCTGAAGTAGCATAGTTCAGGAAATGATTTACTGTTTAGTCTTGCTGAATGACTAACCTGCCCTTTAATGTGGCAGCCAATATCTTTTCAATGAATAGTATTTTTAACATAAAGTTCTTTTTATTCAAACTTCCAAGTCTGAGTGTTGGTCTGAAAAATGTTTGAGAGGATGCTTTTATTCTGATTTTTCAGACAACATATATACAAGTTTTTCTTATGAATATTCTGTTAACTACACTTATGCCTGTCTTTTGAGAAACGCTTTGATATGTCAGTATAAATTTAAAATGTATCGATTAAAAGTAAATGTGAAAAATTATGAAACTGAATTTCAATATCAGTTTTCATTTCTTGGTTTAGAAAAATGTAGAAGTACTGGGTATTTATTGTTTAAGTTACATTTTGGGCTCTTTTCAAAAACCTCTTATATATCTATTCTAGTATATACTGGTATCTAAAGTTTTTAATCCTATAAATGTGCTTCTCTGTATACACTTCTCCTTTCTCGAATGGTCACTTCATGAAACAAGTAGACAAACAGGAGTGTCAAACTCAGTTTCATTGAGGGCCCCATCACGGTTGTGTTTGACCTTGGTGGGCCAAGTGGGTGTGGCCAGGGTGCGTGTGGCTGGGGTGGGTGTGGCCAGCTCAACATCTTGCAGCCCTCTGCCAGTGAAAACGGAGCCCAGGAGAGCCATGCGCTTCCCTCCTGGGCTCCGTTTTCTCTGGCAGAGGCACCGCAGGCCAGTCCTTCGCTGTTTCCAGGACGGCCCCGCAGGCCAAATCTAAGCACCCTGAAGGCTGGATCTGGCCCGTGGGCCTTGAATTTGACACCCCTTCCCTATAATATCCTCTTGCAGTTTGCCAAACATTTCTCCAGTTCCCTTTTTCCAAGATGATTATATTGATAGTCACTTGAGTCTCAGTGAAGTTAATCTGCACTACAGATTAATTTTTAAAACCAAAACAGGAATATTATTTCCTGCTTGAGTGAAAAATACAATATTGAAATGAAAGAACACATTAACACATTTTTTTTGTTACTTTACAGAATATTAACTGTTACCTCATCGATAATAATGGGTTTATATTAGTTTCAGAAGACTACACGCAAGTACGTAGAAATCTGTTTCTTTCCTTCTTAAAAATCCAGTGCTATGCAATGCCTTTTGCTGGTGGTATACAGAAATAATGAATAGCATGAGATGAAAAGAATTTTAAAAAAACGCCTTGCCCCAAAGCACAGTTTTCTTTTCAGAGGGTCTGAAATAATTTTCTTTCTGATGGTCTGTAATAATGAATTTTCATTGGGTGGGTCTGCTTTTAACCTCATAAAACGTTAAGTTATAGAATCACTTCTTCAGACATGTCTACCATGCCTGAAGACACTTATGTTAAATATGGATTTCAGCTCAAGCCTTTTGCCCAATTTAGAAATGTTTGTGTTTAGATTTTGAACAGTTTGGCAATTTTATATGAGCAAGTTACAGCAATTGATAATTGCATAGGATTTTACAGGAATAATTAAGTTATTAGAAAAGGAAATAAAAGTAGAAGACAGTACATGATCTGGGTTTTAGCCAAACCTGATGCAGCAGCTGAAGTCTTTGATTCAGCAATGAAAATTATATAGGACTTGTGAAATATAAGAAGTCTGATAGCACCTTTTCTGACTAACAACTTTTATTAAAAGTCATAAGCATTTGTAAATGTTTACAGTAAGCTATTTAACAAAATGTCACAGCCAGAACAGATGTTACCAGATGACTCCTTAGTGTCAGACTTCCAGCTAACTAAATAGCAATGTTTATACTGTAATGGCTTCTATCTGCTCCATGATAACTTTAAAGATGATAAATGTAACATTTAATCTTTTTGAAGTAAACAGAGCCATAAGACAATGGTCCTTGCAATAGTAACTAAAAAAAAAATATTGGGTAATCAGATATTTTCAGATGGAGGGCACAATCAAATGCCAATGAGCAGATATCTTGTTTCTTTTTCTCTGCTGAATTTATCCTGTTTACCCCAGATTTATTTTAAAAAGTTATGTAACTCAACTGAGTTTGAGGGTTGATGAAGGGGATTCTGTAATTGAAAAGTTCTGTCAGTGGAAAAAACTACATTGGATTCCACTAATGAATATAATTTATGGAAACAGGACTATAACTTGAAAAATAATGGAATATGCTTCCATTTCCCTTTTATGGGAATTCTATAAACATCCTCTTTCATGGGTTACTGAAAAAGCAGTACAATTGTATATTCTACAAAATTAGTCGTATTGTGTATACAGTAATTGAGCAGATCAAATTAACTTCTGTAGAAGAGAAAATTCTAGGATATAATCTAGCTAAAGTTAAGCAGAAAGTTATGTTCCACAATTTCATTATAAACAAACCACAGATTTTAATATTTCCGAACAATGGGAATTAAAACGGATCATACCCTTTGTTTCAAATTATTTAACCCATATTATGTTGAAAGTTAACTTTTAAAGTTGATTAAAAACTCATGTATATTTTAAGCATAAATTTCATTCTTTTTTCAGTAACTTGGATATGTTCTTCTGAAAGTGAGGCATGTTTAGATTTATTTGCTGACTGACATCCTCAGACAGGCTTTCAGAACTGAATGTGTTCAAGCTATAAAAGGCAAATGCTCATATGAATTTTACCCACTCAAATAATTTGGATATAAAAAGGGAGCTCTTACTATATTAACAAAAAAAAAAAAAATTCCATTTTGGGCCTCACTTGTAATTTCTTTGCCAGCAAACTCCCAGGTGCATATTTGAAGCCAAGAATACATTCATCAAGAATCATAAGATACTTAGTGATAGTCATAGGTTACTAATAATCAATCAAATCATACTAGGAAACAGAGCAATATAAATCGTAAAAATACAAGCAACATTGTTATAGTCATGAGTGGGAGGAGATATGTATTATTATGAGTGGGAGCAGATAGGAGATAGAGAGGATATAGGTATATCAGTATTTTGTTAAAGCAAACTTCATAGAATTCATGCAAATCCTTTTTCCCCTGTAGAAATGCTGGGATTACTTCTTTAAGGAATAAACAAAAGTTGTTCCTGTATTGCAAAATGACATATGCTGCATATATGGGGGATTTGAATGTCAAGGGGAAAAGCCTAGCCAAATCTCTTTGGGATTGGCCAGAAAATCCACAACCTAAGACTTTGAATTCTTATCTCAAACTTATCTTTGTTAATTCCTTTTTAGTGTAGTAAATAGAGTCTAAATAGCTCATTTCGTAATATAAAACTAAATATTTATGTGTGCTATTAAAATACAGAGCATTAAATAAGTCGTGTAGGAATTATTAAAGAAAACACTTTTTATTATTTGTTTATAATTTTCTTTCTAACCCTATTTATACTTTTGTGAAATAGAACTTTGATCAAATGGGTTTATGCTCAGATTAGAGCATTTTCTTTATAAGCTTGAGTTCAGCACATTATATATATATATATATATATATATATATATATATATATATATATATATATATATATAATATATATATAATTTACAGCATCAGATGTTACACAATAAACTGCAATCTATTATGTAAACTCTCACAACTTTCAAGGAATTAGTTTGTAAGCTTTATAATTCATCATGATATTTAAACTCTTTTCAACTTTTACAACAGTAAAGGACTTCATTTCATGCTTTTTAAAAATTTTCTGATCGTTTTATAGGAATAAAATTGTAACCAGTGTTGATTTGCATTTATCTGAAATTTCTGGACATTTTCTTTTGGCTTCAGACTGGAAACTTCTTTGGTGAGATTGAAGGTGCGGTGATGAACAAATTGCTAATAATGGACTCATTTAAAAGGTAAGGATATACACACCTATTTCTTCTTGCTAAAATGAGCATATGTATATACATCCAACAAATGCAAAGATTGGTTTGTATATCTATTTTATGTATCTTCTTGATCTTAGTGTCTTGTACTTCTGTACAGGTGACATCCCAAAATGAAATTCATCTTTGTACCAAAATGCAATCATAAACTGTTATTCGTAATTCCTTTAACATGCTTATTTTCCAGGATGATAGCCAACCCTATATCCCCACCACACACAAATTAATAATCAAATTGCAATTTCAATAAATCTCTGTGATTGTTCCCATGAATGGTGTGGTGGCCTAATGGTAGAGCTCTTGCCTAACAATCAGGAGGCTGTGAGTTTGACCTTAGGTACTAGCAGGTATTTCTCTCTCAGAAAATATCTGCTGTGAGCTTCGCATAGGCATCAGGAAGGACATCTGGCCGGTAAATGCTCAGCTCCATTCAATTGCCCTGAATCTATCCCAATGCAAGGGATTACAGCAGGGGTGTCAAATTCACATCATCACGGCGGTGTCACGTGACGTCTCAGGACTTTTTTCCCCTTTGCTAAACCGGATGTGAGCATGGCCAGCACATGACGCATCCGGCCCATGGACCGGGATTTTGACAGTCCTGGATTACAGGGTCGTTAAAAGAAAAAAAAATGTGGTTATTCCCATATTTATCATCCTTGTTTCAGTGCTGGGAAAGGATAGTCACATTTTGAGACAGCTTTTTATAGGAATTCAAGTGTGCATTAAAGTCAGCTGAAAGGCTAGGCCAATTCAAAAGAAACAAACTATTTGGCATTATACAGTAGTGAAGTAACTCTGTCTGATTTCATTCCTCATCTTTTCTCTACTATAAAATTATTTCCCCTCCCCTCAATTTTATTCCCAAAACATCTTCCAAGATGGATTAGGCTAGGAAATAATTTGTGTGCAAGACTATCCAGTGATAGTTTAAGTGCTTCCAGAGCTCAAGTATCATTTTTAAATAGTTCATTTTTAAACAAGTAACCAAGATTTCAACCATATTGAAGAAGAGCAACACTTACAGATGAGGTCTTGGGCTGGTAATTCAGTACAAGAAAATGACTTGTTCTAATTTAATACTGCTTCTAATAGATTGCAGCAAATCTCACAAGATTGGAACACTGCCTAGTGAAGGAAGGAACACATATAGTGAAGGAAAGAAACTAAAGTAAAAGTGGAATGATGGCTGTAACAAAAAGTAACTATCCTGTATTAAAAGATATTAAAAGTATAAATTAAGCTTCCAAAAAAATGGATGGAATATAAGGAGGTTGTAAAAAAAAAAGAGAATAAGCTTCCTATTATGACACTGGACAATACACAGTTTAAGTCATGATCTTACAAACAATATAAAAACAGAATCAAAGCATTAAAAAAGCAGAAGCCTGGAAAAATAACACTATTTCTAATAAACTGCTAGTTTTGGGCTGGGCCATTTAATCTAGCCCAAGGCTTGGAGGAACTGTGCTTTAAAAACTTGTTTAAATAAGGATAGGGTAGGGACAATGCAGATTTCAGAGGTTGCGGGGGAGAGAAGTGAGCTTCTGATGATATTAGAGATACGTTGGCTGGCGACATAAATGTGCATGTACAATTGCAAGATATATTTATGTATAAAACAGTATTGCTGACATGTCTTCCATAATGATAAGCTACACAATTCATGCTATTTATGCTGATGCAAAGGGGCTTTGTGGGAATGGATGTGCTTAAAAGGCAGATCCACCATCACTTAAGAAAACCACACCTGGTAGGGACCCAAAAATTTGATCTATACTTGGAAAGGCTTCCGTGGGCAAAGAATGAGATTTCCAGAACAATATACTCTTCTCCCACTGGATATTCTCTCTGCCAGTGGAGGAAATATACAAAGCCAATCCAAATATCCTCCAATCAACAAACTGAGGGCAGAAGGAGGAGAGTGAGGATTAAGAGCAGTGATTCGTATTTACAAAATATTTCATGCTTTTTGTTAAATGTTCTATCTGACAGGAATAAAGCAAAGAGACTATGGATAAAGTGCCGATACCCATTTTTATAATTCTGATAGCTAATTTGGAATGGCTCATGGATTAAGCATTAATGCTTATAAAATTCCCAATATCAAAGTCAGTTGAGAACAGACAAGCTCCATGTTGAAAGCACCTTATAAAAATAAGCTGGTGGTTTAAATACAAGGAGCTGGTTATTGCCAAAAAATTTGAATTGTCAAATTATATAATTAGCCATAAAGCTTTCCAGAGACACTTGGGACAGTGTCTCAAACGGGTATAAATTTAATAAATAAAATAATTCATCTTTCTTTTCCTCTCTAAAACTGATAGTGGCTGTTATGATGAAGGGAAGGGAAGATCAAAGTTGGGCAGTTTGATAGAATAGGCCATATTGGGTGATGCTGAGGTAAGGAAGGAAGTTATAAGATCCCATTAAATTAGTTCAGAATCCGTCCAGATTTGTTTTTAATTCTCAGCCAATCCAAACTGGTTTGGTAGAACTACTTGTTCTGCCAAACTATAGGTACCAAATAGATTGTATCAAGTAAGTGTGGTAATTTTTCCAGATGAACTGTGGACCCCAGAAAATTATACTGAGAAGTAATTACATCATTCCATTTGGCATTCATGATGCATGATTGTTGATGTATGTCACTGTTCCCATATGGAATTCAGTAGGTAAGCGACCATAATGGTACAATAGATTATTAACAATTGGCCATAATTTGCTTTTTTTCCCCATATAGAATCATTGCTTTAGAAGAAGCCTTTTTGACCGTTACATAGAACATTTAGCTCCATGCAGGAATTCAAGTTAAAGATTCTGTGATAGATTTTTGCCCATTATCTGCCTGGATAAGTGCCTGATTCCATTCCATGCAGCTCTTACTGTTAGGATTGTTGGTTTTTTTTTAATCCTTTCAATGGGATTTTAAAATAATTTACTTGAAACTTGTCCTGGGTCTGCAGCAAAAGAAGTCCTATAAGCTGTATAGCAATATATAAAATTTATAAATTTTAGGGACTCAGAATCTTCCCATAACTACCACTGAGTAACCTTAGTCAGTATCTATATAGTTAGGAATAGTTTTTCCAGGAGGTTCCGTCAGCTTTGACTGCAGAGAATTTAATATATACTTTATATAATAAGTAGATATTGAACTTTACATAAAAACATGAATTTCCATGCTTCATCAGATCAAGATGTATCTTTCTGAACTAAAGTTTTCCTGAATTTTACTGAATTACAGTACTCAGCAGTGGTAACCATTGTCCATGCTGGCTAGGCTGTTTGTGGTTGAAATTTAAACTGTTTGGAGAGCC
Source organism: Arizona elegans (assembly GCA_022577455.1). Taxonomy (NCBI): domain Eukaryota; kingdom Metazoa; phylum Chordata; class Lepidosauria; order Squamata; family Colubridae; genus Arizona; species Arizona elegans. The sequence goes on from JAKOOJ010000003.1 coordinate 112,705,861, forward strand.
AGATGTCTACTCACTACTTACAGTGATAAACTCATTGTCCCTAGAATAATTGTAGGATTGACGTTAAACTACAAAGGCAAACACAAATTTGATTCCTTCTAAAATATTTTCCATTTATTTACAATCTCTTTAACATTTTTTATTTTTATTTTATTTTGACACCTTATATGATTTATATAAAAGGATCTTGTTCTCAGTGTGTGTGTGTGTGAGAGAGAGAGAGAGAGAGAGAGAGAGAGAGAGAGAGAGGGAGGGAGGGAGGGAGCGAGGGAGGGAGGGAGGGAGATTTGCCCCTGTAATAGTGTATTGGAGTCAAAGAATAGGTGGTAGATGTAGCCAAGAGGGCCTTTGCACAGCTTCATCTAGTGCTCCAGTTGAGCCCCTTCCTGGATTGGAAGTCCCTTCAAATTGTCACTCATGTCCTGCCTAGACACAGACTTGTGCACTGCAACAGCAATATGCTGTTCATGGGTTCCTCTAAAAAGCCACTCAAAGCTGAGTGACATTGCTTCATGAGTGACATTGGTTGCCAGTTTGCTTTGGGGTATAATTCAAGCTGTTGGTCATCACCTTCAGAGCACGGAATGACCTGTTTTCTGCATAGCCAGAAATGCCAGAAGAATTAATGCACTCTGGGTTCCTTTGATTAAATAAGGGTCTATCAGGACCAGCAATGATGCCTTTTCTATCCCTGGACCTGCCCTCTAGAATGAAATCACCATTGAAATCCATGTGCCCATCCTGTTAGTTTTTGGCGAAGTCCTGAAGACCTGGTTATCCTCACAGGCATTGGGTTAGCAGGGATGGAGCCACTTTTCAGATGTGTTTTCTTTTTCTTTTTATATAGAGCGACTGGATTCCATTTTGTTTTGTTTTGCATTTTTATTGTTTATCATATTGTGAGCTGCCCAAGGCTAGTCTGGAATTGAGTGGTACTAACATTGAGTGAAGTAAATGCATAAAACAATTACAACAGAATACATATTTCCACTTGAACTCACGCGCAAACAAAGCACCTTCTGCATTTTTAACTTGAGTTGCCACTAGGTGACATGGGCAGCATGCAAGTCTAATAAATAAATAGGCAAATAAACAAAATCAAGAATCAGACTTGACTCTTACAAACCTAATCCCAAACAAATTTCAGAATCAAAAATATGTACATCCCTGAATCATATCTTAGGTTTCCTTTCAGGAAGTTAAATCCAACTCAATCCTAACAAGACCAAGTGCTGTGGGTTTTGGGGCTTCCTAGATTTCATATCTGACTTTGGATTGGGGGGGGGGGGGGCAGTTCTTCATTCAAGAGTGTGATGCAACTTGGAGATCCTACAGGAGTCACAGCTCCTGCAAAATGATGGGTGGCAGCTATGACCCTTAAGGCCTTTACACAACTTCATCTGGGACTAATTCTGACTGCACAAGACCAAGCCTTAAGAACAAATGCATACAAAGCCAGAGTTGAGATGACAGCGACAGACAGCAAATGTTGTCTGTGCAAAAAAGATGAAGAAACAGCGGACTCGCTAGTTAGTTACTGCAAGAAGATCATACATAATAGCTACAGAAAATGGCATTCAAATAACAACAATGGTGCACTGCAAGAAATACCAGGTGCCTGAAAGCAAGAAAAGGTGGGACCACAAAATGGTCAAAGTAATAGAAAATGAAGACATTAAAGCAGTGGGGAAATCCAATTTTTTTTTACTACCGGTTCTGTGGGCGTGGCTTGGTGGGCGTGGCAGGGGAAGGATATTGCAAAATCTCCATTCCCACTCCACTGGGGCCAGCCAGAGGTGGTATTTTCCGGTTCTCAAAATTTCTGCTACCAGTTCTCCAAACTGCTCAAAACTTCCACTACCGGTTCTCCAGAACCTGTCATAACCTGCTGGATTTCACCCCTGTGTTAAAGTGCTCTGGGACTTTAGAATTCAAACAAACAAACATCTGCCATACAACACCGCAGACTTAACAATTGTTGACAAAAAAAAAACAAAAAAAAGTCTGAATAGTGGATGTGGCAGTATTTATGGAAACAGCAGAATAAAAAAAGAAGGAATTGAAGAAAATTCCAAAATGAAAGCCCTGCAAATACAAGTAGAACGACTGCACCAAAAGAAAGCGAAGATAGTCTCAATAGTAATAAGCATCTTGGATGCAATCCCAAAACATCTGGAACACCATCTGAACACCATCAGCACTGACAGAATCACCATCAGTCAATTGCAAATGGCAGCTTTACTCAGAACAGCTTACATCCTGCAACTACACTTTTAATACACCATATTTGCCTATCCCAGGTCCTTGGGAAAGACTCAATAAGTGAATAAAAATGCCAATCCAGTAAAAACATCTGGCTGACTGTGCAACCAGCCATAATATCCTCAAATATGCTCAAAGCAATGGGCTATTCTTAAAATATAAGGCACGTAGAAATTTTAAATGAAAAATAAATATATTTGTTTGATTTTCTAAATTTAGTTACAACTAGTTCTGACAATAATTGTTCAATAGCCCTTCAAAAGGAAATGAGGTAATGAAGTTTAATTTTTTTTTAAAAAACTACAATGTTTCATGAAAGATTTTTTAAAAGTGGCACATAGACTACCTGGCCCAGAGCAAAATCCTTTTTTTTCCCCTTTCCATCTAAGGACAGACTTGGGCTTTTCTTGGTGGCACAGATCTAAGAACAGGTGCATTCAGGCATTTGAGGATACAGATGACAGGAGAATTTATGACAGGCAGACAGGAAGAGAAAAAAGCTAATGACAGAAAAAAACACTCCACCTTTTCGTGCATCAGACTCAAGCTTTATTTATAATGATATCCAGTTTTAAATTCTCAGTTTTGCCCCTCACCCGGGCAGTGCTTGAAACCACTTTATTTGTGGTAGGCAGATTTTTCCCTCTATTCTTTTTGTAATGGAGTAATCTAATTTCAGGCTGTTTTCTTCTGATCCTTTGAGACCAGACTTCTTCTTGGGGCTGAGGCTGGGTCTCCACTCCTGATCCTACTGGCCTGATCCTAGTGGTGGAATTCAATTTTTTTTACTACCTGTTCTGTGGGCATGGCTTGGTAGGCATGGCAGGAGAAGGATACTGCAAAATCCCCATTCCCTCCCCCTCCTGGGGAAAGGATATTGCAAAATCTCCATTCCCACCCCACTCTGGGGCCAGCCAGAGGTGGTATTTGCCAGTTCTCCGAAATACTCAGAATTTCCGCTACCGGTTCTCCAGAACCTGTCAGAACCTGCTGGATTTCACTTCTGCTACTGGCCTCCTCTCATGCGATGTCCTTCTTTAAGAAATCAAAGAGGAGCACTTATTTAATTTCTTGGAGCAGAGATGTCATCTCACTGCCAAGTGCCAGCAGGATATGTCACAGGAAGAAACGCAGGAGAAAAATACAACAATCCTTTTCAATGACCCAGATTGATTGCTATAATAATAGATGGATTCCTTTCAAACTTAACCATTTTAATTTAATTCATTGATGAAAACTTTAGTGAAGTCAAAATATTAATAATAGTTGTTGACATTAAGAGAACAACCAGCGTTAATACTGTCTCATGTAAAATGAGCATTATTAATATAGTCTAATAGTTAAGAATACAGCCTGCAAATTAAAGGAATTTGTGCTTAAAAAAAACACAAGCTATGTAGATTTATTCTCTTTCTCTCTCTCTCTCCCTCCCTCCCTCTCTCATTGAATCATTTCTTAAAAGTGTTTTTGGAGGCCAAATCTCTGCCTATTTGTTTAAACACTTTGATGTAATAGTTTTCCCAGGAAAAGAATATTTTTAGAAACTTGTATGAAGAAGTCCCATTATGTGCTTCCAGACATTATCTAAACTAAGGATGGATAGCAATCAGATTGTATTCTCCTGCATATGTTCTACCAGTCTCACCCTCAGATATTGACAGCAAAATTATAGCATTTCAGTGACACCTTTTTAATTGGTGCTCTATGTATTCAAAATTAAGACTGGAAATGGAGACAAACAGCTCCCATTCTTATTCTTAAATCCATATCCCAAATCCCCGAATGAAGAGGACTTTTTTTAAGCCAATTTCAGATCATTTTCCATGGTTTGGAAAGGTTTAAGAGTCAGGATGGCAGCAGAAAGCCTGTGGGAGGCAAACAGCTTCCTTTTCTGTCTTTAACCCTTTATTCAACCAAAAGCACAAAAAGGTGTCTAAAATCACCCCAGAAAATTGGGGGGGGGTTAAGGGTAGGAATTGGAACAGTTTGTATTGCAGAGATCTCCTGTTCTTATTCTACCCTTCAACCATTTAAAACATATAAACTCTCTGGGGAAAAAATTGATCCACTCCTTTTGGAAAGTTAGGAAGCTGGTAAGCAAAACTGAGAGACTACACATGGAGTTGTCCAATATTGGACAAAGCTTATGTTTATAAACTCCATGTTAGCACTGCTGGTTATGAAAAAAGGTTATGAAAAATACTAAACATATATACTATCCAACAATAAAGTTGATGCTTTACTGAATGTCTTTTATTCAAATAAGTCTTGTGAATTTTATAGACTTTAGCAACCTAACTAGGCATTCAATGGGATATAAACTAGCAGTAGCTATTTAGACTTATATACTGCTTCCCAGTGCTTTACAGCCCTCTCTAGGTAGTTTACAGAGTCAGCATATGGCCCCCAACAATCTGACTGTCATTTTACTGACCTTGGAAAGATGGAAGGCTGAGTCAATGTTGAGCCAGTGAGAATTGAACTGCCAGTCAGCAGAATTAGCCTGCAATACTGCATTCAAAACCTCTGCAGCACCACAGCTCTAACAAATTATCTAAATGCCTAACAAATGCCAAGAAACTATCTAAATATCTAACAAACATTGCTTTACAAATATTGTTGTAACTTGTTGAGTTGCTAACAGAAGAACTCATCAGATTTGCTGATGACACCAAGTTGGAAGGAATAGTCAGTACTCCAGAAGATAGGTTTAAGATACAGAAGAATTTCGACAGATTGGAATACTAGGCCCTATCTAACAAAATGAAATTCAATTGGGAAAAAAGTAAGGTTCTACATTTAGGAAAGAAAACCCAAATGCACAGGTATAGAATAAGTGGTACCTAACTCAATAGTAATTGTGAGAGGGATATTGGAGTCCTAGTCGACAATCACTTAAATATGAGCCAGCAGTGTTTTGCAGTTGCTGAAACAGCGAACACAGTCCCAGACTGCATTAAGAGAAGGATAAAATCAAGATCAGGTGAAGTATTAGTAACACTTGGAATCACTGCATCCAGTTTTGATCACCACAACATTAAAAGAATGTTGAAACTCTGGAAGTGCAGAGAAGAACAACAAAGATTATTAGGGATATTATGGAGGATAAAATATATGATGAACAGTTGCAGGAATTGGGTATGTGTAGTCTAGTGAAAAGAAATACCGGGGGGGGGGGGGGATATATGATAAATATGTTCCAATATTTGAGGGGCTGCCCCAAATAAGTCAGCCTATTTTCCAAGGCACCAGAAGAGAAGACAAGAAGCAATGGTTGGAAATTAATCAAGGAGAGAAGCAACCTAGAACTAAGGAGAAATTTCCTGACAGTGAGAACAATTAATCACTGGAACAACTTTCCGCCAGGCATTATGGGTATCAGTAATTCAAAACAATGAACATACTCTACATAATACTTCTTTCTCCTCCTGCACAATCACCTTGTGAGGTGGGTTGGGCTGAGAGAGAGTAACTGGCCCAAAGTCACCAAGCCAGCTTTATTTCTTTTTCTACTGATTGTTGTGAGCTACCTGGGGTCATTATCCGAGATGTGGCCATATAAGTCTTGCAAATAAAATAAATGTTTCTGATTTTAACTACCATATTTTTTGGAGTATAAGACTGTTGTGGCCCGTCAGCGGCCTGTGCGGATTGTAGCTGATTCTGATAGTGAGGAGGCTGGTGTGGTGTTGCACCAGCATCCTGTGCAACTGGCATCCGAGTCAGACAATGAGGAGGCTGGAGAAGATGTGGTGCCAGAGGCAGGGATTCAGTCAGGGCCTTCAGAATCTCCAGAAGCTCCTTTAAGTGATGCACGGGCGCGCAGAGCTGCCAAAAGGCAGGAGTGGCTCCTCAGGAGGAGGTCTCCTCGAGAGTAAGGCTTGGGGCTAATTGGCCACTCCCTTAGCCTATTTAAGGAGGAACGCTGACTGAAGCAAGTTGTAGGGAACAACTTTAGTTCACTCTACTTCGCGTCTGGATTCTCTGCACATGGCTTCTTGGCTTTCTGCCAACCTTCGTAAGATTTTGATTACTTTATCTTTGGTTTCTTGTAGGCTGTTAAGAAAGCTTATTAACAGCCTTTGTTTTGAAAAAGACTGAGTTAGTTTAGTAAATTAAGTTTTGTACAAACTTTGTGTGTGCTGTGTTCTTTGGGATCCGTAGCTGGGGCAGAACAAAGACACACTTTTTTCCCTCCTAAAAGAGGATGGAAATGTTGGTGCATCTTATACACCGAATACAGCCATTTTTGGCCTCCCGAAGCCCCGCCCTGCTCGTTCCATTTTTGTGAAAAATGGGCCCATTTTTCACAAAAACAGGGTGTGCAGAGGGTTTGGGAGGCCTGTAGAGTGCTCCTGGTGGCTGGGGAGGTCAGAAATGGGGGGATGTTTGCCCTCCCCCAGCCCTTAGGAGCACTCTGCAGAGCTCCCAAACCCTCTGCATGCCCCATTTTTTGCAAAAGAGAGTTTGGGAGGCCTGTAGTGCCCCTGGGGGCCAGGATGGGCAAAACCCTTTTTTTTTTTTCTTACTTACCTCTTCGAAATCTTGGTGCTTCTTATACACTGGTGCATCTTATAGTCTGAAAAATATGGTAATTTTTCAATTATCCTAGAAACTGGAATATAAAATGTGCATTTTATAAACTGCAGCACTTCAGCTATTCAGTTTCAATGTTATTAGCTTTAAAAGTTGGGTACCTAATCATGACACAAATATGAATTGCAATATCTTTTTTTCTGCCATAATTCTATGACATTGCTTTCACCTTCTGCCCAGCCCATATGTGAGACAATTCTTAAGTCTTCTAATATTAAAACAGAATCTTGCTCCTTATGTCGACACTGTTCAAAGACAATCTCAAGATGGGTAAAATTGAACCTGAATAATGCATACCTGTACATGAGGTACATCAAGTTTAATCCTTCTGTATTTTAATTCTCATGAAAGCATGTGAGCCAATGAAATAATAAGCTGTTTTTGTGAACAGTTTTGCTTATTCAGGGCAAATGAACTAAATATAGTTCTGTTTAAAAGATTATGTCTTACAGCAACAAGATGCTGTCATTTTTGTTACCACGTGCCAAGCCAATTTATTTCTGCATTAAGTTCCCTTCATCTGATGTAGGCAAACAAAGCCCAATGCTACTCAATGCATTTAAATTACACATTCAGTTTGTTAGTGTTCAGATACTTTGGCTAAAACATTATAGTTAATTTGCATAGAATAAATATAATGTCATGACTGAATTGTTTTTGGTAACTGACCAAAAAGCAACTATGAGATTTGGAAAGCCAGGTCTTTTTTATGGACTGCAAAGATACAAAACAGGTATGTTGGGGATGGGGATGATCAGATGATGCTGGATTCTCGCTAGCTTCAGTTAAACATAAAATAGTTAGGAAAAGATGGCACCAAAAGGCAGTCCAACTCAGTTCTGCTCTGCATTAGCCAGTTTGAATTTCTAAGTCTAAATCTACTGAACCTTTTTAGTATTCAACAGCTAATAGTGCCTGAGTCATCACATACATTTGTCTGCAATGCACCTCTTTTGATTGATACAACACCATCTTGCAGAGAAAATGTTAGTAAGGTGGAGAAACTCATCATCTATGTGAAGATGTTCACTCTTCAATCACCTTGGCAAAAAGATTTTTGAATAAGAAATAAAAAGGAAACAACCTGTAGAGAAGCACTATTTCTCCTTGCTAAATGCTTTGGGACCAAATTCATAAATTGCTAAAAGAAGTTTGTCAGCAGTTGGGTTTTCTTTAGGGATAAAGATATAAAGATTACATAATATAAACTATAAGCATCATATTGAGACTGAAACAGGCATTGCAACATTTTTTTCTCACACTGCAGCCATAACATCATTGTTGCACTGTTTGGGAGAAGCCTGACAGAAATTACAATGGTTTCAAGGAGAGCTAGTTTGGTATAATGGTTAAGGCATCAGGCTAAAAACCAGAAGACTGTGAGTTCCAATTCCACCTTAGGCACAAGGTCAACTTGGTGGCCTTGAAGTAGTCACGTTCTCTCAGCCATAGGAAAGAGGCAATGGCAAACCACTTCTGAAAAACCTTGTCAAAAAACTGACTTGTCCAGACAGTCTTTGAGAAGCATATATGGTTTAACAGGGGGGAAAAGGGTTACAAGAGCCTTCGCCAGGACTTTTTCCAAAGAATTTAGAATCACAGCCTTCTAGGTTATGATATATTGATGGATCAAAAAAAATAATAATCCTATTTTCTTAATTATTCTTCAGTCCATAGTATTTTAGGATCTCATTACAATCCTCAGGATACCGGTAGAGTTCTTTGTTCTTTGAGATTACCCAGAGGTTTTTAGGCAATCGATATGACAAACCATTTCAAAGAAGAGAAAATTGTTTGAGATGATTTAGTGCCTTAACGTTTAGCAGCATAAAATTAAGAATAAACCACAGGCAAGGTTGTTGCTGTTTTCATATTATGTATTTTCTGCAAACAAATTTTGGTTAGCCATTCTTGCTTGCTTATTCATTCATTCATTCAATTTGTGTTACCACACATCTCAAATTCGTGACTCTGGGCAGTTCATGTAATTAAAACAAACACAAAGAACAATAAACAAAATGCAGATAACAGTAAAAACAAAAATAACCCAATTAAACCAAATTGAAACCACTATCCCCATTAAAACCCCATAAAAATCAAATGGGCTACACTCTACAATAATGCAAAACATATGAAATGTGCTTTCTGATTCAGTTTTAATCTGGAATCAGATATCAGAGAGCATCAAAGAGCAGTGTTTCACAAGCACAGATACATGACTCTGGGGAAACGGGGAAGAAAAGAGGGAGAAAGAATAAGTCTTCACCATTCCATTCTTTCTTTCCCATTCTTTCTTCAAACATCTGAGAATAGATTAAGATCATCATACCACAGTGGAAGAGGGCTTGTCAAAATGGGGGAAGGTCTATCCTAAGTAATCTAAGCCAAGAGTCTCTATCCGCACACACAGGTATCCAGGTAGCAGACAAAATCATGACCCCCAATCTGTGGAAAAAAATGTCCTCCACAGAACTGGTCCCTGGCACCCAAAAGGTTGGGGGCTGCTGAGTAACCTTTTCACCAGCCTCCTCTGTTTTTGGACATCAAATAGACCTTTGGTTCTGGAAATACCTTAATAAATAAATATATACTTGACAGCAAGCAACTTCTAAATATAATCATTCAATTCACTGAAAAAAACCACTGTCTTTCATACTTACAAAGAGTATCCTGGATATCCATGGATCTAAACATACATAACCTTAGCTGTTTTTTTTTTGTTTGTTGTTGTTGTTGTTTTTTCATATTTGCAATCAAGAGTTGGGTTTTATAATCATTTTTTTAAATTCACATTTAAATTAGATTATTTTCTTTTACTATCCTGTATCTCATTTGTTTCTTCCCTTTTACATAAACATATAGAGAGACTCTGCATGTGGATGTGTGACAGATTATTTTGAAGTATCAAATAGTACAAAATATTTTTTTAATCCCAGAAAAAAATCAAATAACACCATTAGACATTCTAATGTTCTTTCAATTATTTATAAGCACAATTTAGTACTTTGGTACTTCAGTGTTACTGTTTTTAGAATTGCTAAAGGAGCAGAAACCAATACTTTAATTTTTAAATGCATATTTCTATTTTGTGAATCAGTTTATTAGTCACATGTTTCTGACAGTTTTATTCAGTCCTTAGATTTACACATTTTTCTTTTCATTTTATTTTTTTAATCTGAGTATGTATTAATTCTATAATCTAAATACTTCCTTTAAAAATATTATTGCTATTTTTGCCTTGTGAGCAAGTCTTGTTGCATTTCACATTATTTTTCGGTTTATTTTTTTCCTTCTAGTCAAGCAGTTTTCTATTCTTTTCTATAGAATTACACTGTATGACTATCAAGCCATGTGTAGAACAACCAAAGAGAGTAGCGATAGTGCCCACACCTTATTGGATGTAAGTATTCTTCTACCGCTTATTATTACATTGTCATTTATTTCTAATCCTATATATCCTTATCAAAGTATCAATAATCTTTATTCCTAGTGTGTTTACAGTGTGTTTTTGGTGGTCAACAAAACATTATGGTAGTTTTTTGAACTATTAGCTCACATGAATGTTGAAGACTTTTCAACATGTTTGTCCCAGTGGTTGGTTGCCCCCGGTTCAGACCGGTTCGCAAGAACCGGTAATAAAACCGGCGGGAGGCCCTGCCCACCGCCCCGGATGTTGTCATCGGCGATCTGCGCATGCGCTTGCTTTACGTGCGCGATCCCATTGCAAACCAGTAGTAAATGTAAGTAGAACCCACCCCTGGTTTGTCCCTAATGTATGCTTGCCTCCTGGATTTGTAAATTGCCTGTAAATACATAATTTTGTATAAGCACGGTAAGCATTTCATATATTGTGTGAATACATTTCCTACCTTTGATCACAATGGGATGTATTTTGGAATATATGCATAAAATTGTACCATAATCGTCATTTAGCTGAAAAATCAGAAATTTTAAAGACAATATTATATTTGTTTCTGGACAACTTATAAAACATGAATATTTTCTTATATTATAACAGTAAATCATCAGTATAATCATTGTTGGATCAAAATTAGATTTTAAAAAAAAAACACCAAAAAGTGTTATAAAGTAGGAACAATTACTACTAATTCATTTGAATTATATCCTACTTCTCCTTTAGGATCTCAAGAAGGCATATATACCACTATTGTCTTTATTTCCTCACAAAAGTGTTATGTTGGGCTGAGAGTTAGGTTGTGCTGACAAATAATGACAAGAGCTTTCATGATCTTGAACCAGTGTCTCCTCAGTTGTAATCCACATATCACACTATTGATCTATAGGTTTTATGTTTATGAATTAAACAAAGTAGTGGCCTAACTCTAACTTTCAAACATTCTAATCAGGAGTTTGTGATAAGAAACATGATTGATATAAAATGAAAAATCACTACCATGAGTAGTAAATTCATCGAGGGAGGGAGGGAGGGACGGAGGGGAAGGGAAGGGAAGGGAAGGGAAGGGAAGGGAAGGGAAGGGAAGGAAGGAAGGAAGGAAGGAAGGAAGGAAGGAAGGAAGGAAGGAAGGAAGTTTGTATTTTTTTTTTATTTGATTTATATGCCGCCCTTCTCCAGAGACTCAGGGCGGCTTACAATGCGTTAAGCAATAGCCTTCATACTTTTGTATATTTATACAAAGTCAGCTTATTGCCCCACAAACTGGGTCCTCATTTCACCTACCTTAGAAAGGATGGAAGGCTGAGTCAACCTTGAGCCTTGGAGAGATTCGAACCAGCAGTAAATTGCAGGCAGCTGTGTTAATAACAGGGTGCGTAGACCACTGTACTATCAAGGCTCTTTTTATGTAATTTTAGCCCCATGTCATTTTTGCAATCTTCTGAGAAACATTTAATTGGGTACTGTTAGATATACTGTTAGTGCAATTCAACAAATTTGTTCAAGCATTCACTAAATGCTTCTTAAATTTTCTAGTAGTGAACAGGTGAATTTACAATATGAGTTATATCTCATATAAAACAATATGGTTTATAACTCTCTCATCTATAGAAGTTTTTGAAACTTTCTAACCATTCGTGAGGTGATATCATGTCTGTCCTCATTTATTGTTATTTTGAGCATTATGATTTTGGGATGATACTAGAAGACGCTGTAAATGAATGGTGGGGGAAATAGTTATAGAATAAATTAGTCTGGGAAGTAATAGAAGTGATAACAATTCAAGCAACATGTTTTTCCAATAATTATATCACACATAAACATCACAATAATAACTGTGCTAAAATCATAGTATTTTATTCATTTGTAGAAATGTTAATGTATTTAAAACATGATATACATCTGTCACTTAATATATAAATATCATACATTCTGACTTTTTGATTAAGTAATTTGTTTGTCTTCAGCCTTACAAAGCTTTCTTTGCTGCAGTCAAATGGATTGTGACTGAACTTGTCTTGTAAGTAAAACTTGTTCTGATTTGAAGATCATACTTTTCCATCTTTCATTCTTCTTGTTGTACCAGTTGAGTAATTTAGGTACACTTTCAAATCCTTAGTGTATAATTTTAGCAGTTTAAAAAGTACTTAAAGCCTTATGGATTTCACAGTAATCATTTCCAAAATATAAACTAATAATGCAATTCAATACATGCCTACTCAAAAGTAGAATCCTATTATTTTCAGTGGAGCTAACTCCTGGGTAATTCAAATATAGGATTGCAGCCTAAATTTATTACTGTGGTTGCACTTAGATGTAATATAAATATTTGGCTGATTCCAGTTCTGCTTGGGTGGGCTACTAATGTGTGTATTTTCTCAGAGGATCTTCTGTTGTTCTCTAATTTCTTAAGTGATTGCAGCCCTATGATTGGCATATTTGAAGTTCATGCAAGATCTAGTGGTGTTTTCCACATGATATAGAGCTCCTGTCAATTCATAACAGTTTTAAAGTAAAAATGGATTATACACTTGAGTGGTAATTACTTTTGAATAACTGGACCGCACCAGTAAAGGACAAAGGAGCTTTAACACTTTTGTTAAGATCTGTTTGGTGGAGAGTAGGAATGGTGGGAGACATTGAACAAACTGTAATTGGCCAGGTTTATTACTTTACAGATATTCAGGACGTAGATTTAAATGAGATTTCTCATAGTGGGTAGAAGCAAGGGTGAAATGCTCTTGGTTTGGACCGGATCGCCTGATCCAGTAGCGATGGCAGCAGGTGGTTCGGAGAACTGATAGCAAAAATCCCTGCACCCCCCCCCCAGCTGCCCAGCTGAGCCGCGCGATCATCAGAGGCTGTTTTTTTTACTTTTAAAAGCATTTTTTCTACAACCTCTTCGGCTGAAAAAATGCTTTTAAAAATGTAAAAAAAAAGCCTCTGATGATTGCGCAGCTCAGCTGGGATCATCAGAGGCTTTTCAAAGCATTTTTTTCTGCAACCCCTTCGGCCAAAGAGGTTATAGGAAAAAAAATGCCTATAAAAGTCTCTGGCAATCCCAGCTGACTTGCCTGATCGTCAGAGGCTTCTAAAAGCATTTTTTTTCTGCAACCTCTTAAGGTTGTAGAAAAAAGCTTTTAAAAGTTAAAAAAAAAAGTTGGCCACGCCCACCCAGTCACATTAACCCCCCCTCCCCCCATCAAGCCATGGTAGTAACAAATTTTAGATTTCACCCCTGGGTGGAAGGGAATGTGTGCATATGATTTATTGCAAACTAAATCTGCAAAATTCAAAATAAAATTGAACCTTGATGATGAATGTAGAAAACAATATGGGTATTACAGGATAAAGTTCAGAAAAATTATTGATTCTCGATTGATTGTTTATGAAAACTGTTTTTCCTTTCAGTCTGAACATTTAAAAGCTACTGCCATTGACTTTAGCCTTCACATAAGCATGACTTGAAGCTGACAAATTTTCATAGGAAAGTTGTATTTTTGTATCAGAAGGTTTTATCATTTCTGATAAAATCAGAAATAATATTTTACTGTTTATGAGCCTTTTGTGGGAATTTGAGATTTTGAGTAACCAAGATTGAATGAATGCATCATGGGTAAATTTTAATCCCACAATCAAAGTGTTCTCTTTACTGGAAAAATAGCTACTGCAGCTTGTCATACACTAGAAACTGCAATAAGGCATTTTTAAAATAAAATTCTTGGCTACAGGACAGTCCAGCAGTGATACCAATTTCAACAGAATTTGAAATTGTAAAATGAATTCAGCTGGGAGAAAATGTACAACTATAGCAGACTATATCTCATCATAAACGTAGCTGGATGTCTGTTTTTGAACATGCTGGAAAAAAAGTATTACTGACAGTTAATGGTATGAACATGCCAGATGTAATCAAATGATATATTTTTGTGGCTTAGGTTTCTGGTGGAATTTAACCTATGCAATTGGTGGCATTCAGATCTTCTAGCAAAGGGTAAGAATAATTTATATTAACAGATATATATTAACACCTGTGTTATTTGCTTTTATAAGAAGTCAAAGCTTCCACAAAGCTTGATGTACGACAAGAACCTCCAGTTTTCCTAAGGGTATGCACAGAACAGAAAATTTTATTTAACAATAGTTTTTGGATTTAAGAGGGCTTTTCTAACACTACCTTAGTGATATGATCATTACTGCATTGTGTTTATTTTTTTCCAAACACTGGGATTGCAGTAAACCAATTAAAGTTTCTTAGAGATGACATTGCTGGAAAAGCATGGGAGAGACAGTCACTACAGTAGTCTTGCAAGAATCAGTTCCAATGCAAAAGTCTGTATTTCCCCCCAGAGTTTTGCAGCTCCTGTGTAAATCCTATGCACCCAATAAATACATAATCTGGGCAGAAGTTGAGAAAGAGGAAAAAATGAATACCTACTCCCTACTGGTGGGCTTCTCCAATACAAGAAGCAAATTAAATACATCCATTGGGTTTTGTGGTTTAGGTTTCTGGTGGAATTTAATGTATGCAATTGGTGACATTCATAAGTAAATGGCTAATATGGCTTTTGGATAGAGCAATTTTTTATGGCACACTGTACTGAAAAAGAAATAATCTTGGTGGTTTGTCAAACAGCTACCCCAAAGCAATGCAAGGCACACTCAGTGGTGCTATTCAGCTGGTTCTATCTAGTTTGAGCGAACCAGTAGCGGTGACTGTGGGAGGCTCCGCCCACCTACCGGACGTCATCACGTCCCATTTTTGATGCTCTGCACATGTGCAGACGGTCCTGCACATGTGCAGAGGTGGAGCATGCGAGCAAAGCAAACTGGCACGCATGCACACTCCCATTTGCGAACCCGTAGCAAAGGTAAGTGAATACTACCCACGAGCACACTGTATCATCTGGCTCACTTCCCAGAGCCACTTGGTTGAGAGAGAAAGTTATAGGAATTAAATAAATATTTTTTTAAAAAATCCTATGTAACCACTATAATATTTTTGCATGATTTACCAGTCTTAAGGAAGAAGGAAAGGAAGCATTCCTCAGGCCCAGCTGAAATTTTGCTTCCCTAGTGCCTAAATTTAAATCATTTGCAGTATAAACATATATGGGGAGCCAATTTGGTGTAGTGATTAAGGCACCAGACTAGAAACTGGGAAACTATGAGTTCTAGTTCCATGCTAGGTACAATGCCAGCTGGGTAACCTTGGGCCAGTCTCAGTCAATCTCTCTCTCTCTCCCTCCCTTCCCCCCTCTCTCTCCCTCCCTCTCTCCCCCCAGAAGCAGACAATGGCCAACCTCTGCCAAGAAAACAGCATATTTATTTGACTATTGCAAATTATAGGGGTGGGGTGGTGGTGGCAGTGGTTGTTAGAGAAAGTCTGAGTCCTAAGGAGGTCACTGTCCCTCAGATAGGCAGGTGTGAGTCTCTTCTATTGAAGTGGGACCCTGGAGTTCAGTCGGACTTGTTGGTCACATACCTATCTCCCAGCTATATTGCCACAGCCCTGCCCGCACTGCTCAATGTCTTGACTGAAGTGGCACTCAAACTCCCCAGCCTTTTGGTTGTGGGAGATTTTAATCTGCCTTTGATTGGCGAGTCATCTGAGACAGTCCGGGAGTTCATGGCCCCCATGGCAGCCATGGACCTGACTCAGGTTATTCAGGGCCCAACTCATAGGGGAGGACACACACTCGACCTGGTTTTTCTCTCTGGGCAGTGGATAAATGGTCATGGTAAGGAGGAACTTTCCATCACTCCCCTGTCATGGACTGACCATTCCCTCCTTAGACTGGACTTTCAATCTGCCAACGCTTGCCGCTGGGAGACAGGACCCATAAAATGGTTCCACCCCAGGCACCTGATGGACCCAGAAAGGTTCTTGAAGGAGCTTGGGACATCCCCACTTCTCAATCCTGCAATTCAGCTGAGGCTCTGGTGGCATCCTGGGAACAGGTGGCTACTGACGCCTTGGACAGAATTGCACCTTTGCGGCCTTTAACCTGACACAGATCCCGGATCGCTACTTGGTTTTCCATAGAGCTCCGGGAAATGAAACGTCGGAAAAGACACCTAGAGGAGAGTTGGAGGTCCTCCCGATCTGAATCTGACCAAACACAGTTAAGAACCCATATTAGGTCTTATCTAGTGGCGATGGAAGTGACGAAACGAGATTACTTCGCCGCCCTCATTGCATCTGCAGAAAACCGCCCAGCGGCCCTGTTGCGTGTGACCCACTCCCTCCTCAACCAGGGAGCAAGGGAAGACTCTTTACAGGGCAGAGCTGAGGATTTTGTACAGTTTCTGCATGATAAAATCGCTCAGATCAGATCGGATTGGACTCTGGGCAGAATCCAATCGGGAGATTAAGGTGGGTCTTGAGAATAATATCTGGATTGAGTTTGACCCTGTTTCTGTCAAGGAATTGGACAGGATTATGGGCAAACTTAGTTCCTCCACTTGCTTATTGGACCCTTGTCCCTCCTAATTGGTTTCGGCTGCCAGGGAGGTGACTAGAGACTGGATCCAGGCCATAGTCAACGCTTCGTTGAGAGAGGGGAACTTCCCCGCCTCTCTTAAGGAGACGGTGGTTCAATCTCTCCTCAAGAAGCCTTCCCTGGATCCAGACTCACTTAATAACTATCGTCCCGTCTCCAACCTTCACTTCATCGCGAAGGTTGTTGAGACTGTAGTGGCACAACAGCTCCCACAATTCCTGGAGGAAACAGAATACCTTGAACCATACCAATCAGGCTTCCGACACGGACACAGCACGGAAACGGCATTGGTCGCTCTGGTGAATGATCTCTGGCAGGCTCGGAATGGTGGTTGTTCCTCCATCCTGGTCCTACTTGACCTCTCAGAGGCTTTTGATACCATCAACCATGGTATCCTACTGCAGCGACTTGTGGAGTTGGGGGTGGGAGGCACTGTCTTACAGTGGTTCTCCTCCTACCTCTCGGGTCGCTTTCAGTTTGTATGGGCGGGAGGGCAGTGATTCACCCCGAGGCCCTAAAATGTGGGGTGCCTCAGGGGTCGGTTCTCTCCCCCCTACTCTTTAATATCTATATGAAGCCACTGGGTGAGATCATTCGTGGCTTTGGGGTGAGATATCATCAATATGCTAATGATACCCAATTATACATCTCCACCCCAGACCACCCCAGAGATGCCCTTTCCGTGATGTCCTGTTGCCTGGAGATGGTACGGGCCTGGATGCACAGAAACAGACTCAAACACAATCCCTCCAAGACTGAGTGGCTGTGGATGCCGGCATCTCGGGTTTCAGAGGCCCCATCACTTTTGATGGATGGGGAAAAACCTGCCCCCGATGATAGAGCTCGCAACTTGGGTGTCCTCCTGGATGCTCGGCTGTCCCTAGAAGACCATCTAATGCCGTGACCAAGGGGGCCTTCGCACAAGTTCGCCTGGTGTACCAGTTGCACCCTTTCCTGTACCGAGATGACCTTCGCACAGTCTCTCATGTCCTGGTTACTTCCTGCTTGGATTACTGCAATTCCCTCTACATGGGCCTGCCCCTGAGATGCACCCGGAGACTCCAGCTGATCCAGAATGCAGCCGCACGAGTTGTTACGGGAGCCCCTCATTACTCCCATATAACACCCCTCCTGTGTGAGCTGCACTGGTTACCAGTGGTTCTCCGGGTCCGCTTCAAGGTGCTGGTTCTCACCTATAAGGCCATACATGACTTAGGTCGGGGATATTTGCAGGACCTTCTCCTGCCTGCCTCTCACAGTCCTGTTCGCTCACATAGGGCTGCTCTCCTCAGGATTTCAATGGCGAGCCAATGTCGTCTAGCGGTGCCCAGGGGTAGGGCGTTCTCTATGGGTGCTCCGACCCTCTGGAATGAGTTACCTACCAAGCTCCGGACGGCTCCTGATCTCTGCTCCTTCCATCAGGACCTGAAGACTTGGCTGTTCAAGCAAATAGGCTGACTCTGATTCTGGGTTTTATTATTTATTATTAATTAGTTATTTGTTTAAAATGGGTTTTTATTGTACATGTTTCTTAACTTGTGTTTGCCTCCCTGAGTCCTTCGGGAGAAGGGCGGCATATAAATATGGCATATAAATACATGTAATAAATAAATAAATAAATAATAAATAAATAATAGATAGATAGATAGATAGATAGATAGATAGAT
The DNA here is from genome assembly GCA_022577455.1 of Arizona elegans. Lineage (NCBI taxonomy): Eukaryota > Metazoa > Chordata > Lepidosauria > Squamata > Colubridae > Arizona > Arizona elegans. Next base: position 112,724,304 of record JAKOOJ010000003.1, read on the forward strand.
AGATAGATAGATAGATAGATAATACTCTCTCACGGTCCAATAAAATGGTTTCTTATCCACAACTCTTTGTTTTGGAAGAATTAGGAATAAATATGTGTTGGGGCTATATAATTAACTTGCATCCTTCTTTCCTTAAGGACACAGGTTTTCCATTACCTCAGTAGATAGTGATACTGCCCTTTAGAATTTACTTTACACTGGAAGCTGAGCATATAATTATACACGTCACCTGCTCCTTTTCGTTAATTACTAGGAGGCTGCAAAGTACCCCCTCATCTTGATCACAAAAAAGGCATCATTTTAATGCAGTTGATGTTTATAGTCGATTACATGAACTGGCAGTCATAGGAGAGACGATTACCAGCACAGATCCAAAAAACTAGACAACAAGATATTTTATCCCATCCTAATGAGATTTATGAAATCAGCAGCTAATACATCTTGCATCTTTCCTTGTCCTTTTTCTTTTTTGGCTGGGTTGGAGGAGGATGGTGGTTCCTGACTATATCTTGCAAAACAGAAAGAAAACATTCACAGTTATTTGCATCCTATTTTTACTTTGAAAAATTCAGTAAAGAATATATGGCATCTGTTAACCCTGCTGATCATAGGAATCCCAAATGTTAAGTTCAATAATTTTATGGCATCAGGTACCCCTTATCACTATACAAATAGACACAATTTGCGGGCATGGATGTATGTTGGTTTTAAAGAAAACCTAAAATAAAACTTGAGGATGTGGGATTTTCTTTTAATCTTTCACCTTGACTTCAACTGAAAGAAATTTGGACTGGATCCAAACTTAAGACATATTTAATATAGACCCACTGCAGTTAGTGAATGTTAAACTGGTTGGCACCAACCTGTACCATTGATTTTCATGTGTCTCCTCTGACAGAATTGTCATAATTGGTCATCAATATTTTAAATAATAGCTAACTAGCTAAGGGACGTGGCAGCAGGTGGAATGTACATGTGCATACTCTGTAGTCTTGTCATGGACACCAAATGATAGTAACAATATATTATAAGTAACTGTATATCAAAACCGCACACATTTAAACTAATAATATTAAAATAACCAGACGAAGTGGTGGGCAAAATGCAAAACTGCAGACCCGGCAATACGATGAGAATAACACAAAGAACAACAATAAGGAAAATATTAAAAATAATTGATTTAAAGCTTCTCCAAACAGTTTTAAGATAGGGAAGGATAAGGTTAAGCAATTAAATAAGTTTGGCTTTTCAAAACAGCATTCAGTAAACAATAAAGTTGCATTGAAAATACAAAGTATGGTATTAATACCACTCTTGTCAGTTGCATGAATTTTACCAATGAGAACAATACTGCCAAAATTCCCATGGCTAACTAGGTGTTGTTGTTTTTTTAGAAGTAAGGGTGGGAATGACTATGAAATACCCTTCAGTTCTACTAAGTACATCTATATTGTTGCTGATACATTCACAAATATTAAATTTACTCATGTATGCAGTTACCATTGAATCAGTATCCCATGTCTTTCTTATGGCCAAACTATTGTTAGAGTAAAGTCATGTATTATAAGAATATACTTTAGTACATTGTATCTTTTTATAAATGTCTTCTTTAATTATAAAATAAATCTTATGCATTACCAGCATAAATCACAGGGTGGCAGGAGCACTGTAATGATTTCACAAGGTCCAACATATTGATACAGCATCTCACACCAAAGAACTGTAAATGAAGTCATTATCAAAACCTTTCAGTCTCTCTTATTTTCTTTAGCTCAGCGATTGAAGCAAACCCTAGAGCCTTGTGACACTGAATATCCAGCTTTTGTTTCTGAACGCACAATCAAGGAGACCACAGGAAATATTTATTGCGACAACTGCTTCAAGTAAGTACTTAATTCTTTTTCCATGGAGTTGGTTGAAAAATTCCGAACTTCACGCTCCTCTCATGGAAAACTGGCTTACTCTAATCCCATCAGAATGGATAATATTTAGACTGTGATACTCATAAATTTAATAAGTAAATCAGGTAAGGCCGTGTGACCTTAGTACTTCATAGGAGCCCTTCTTGGGATTCTGTCTGCTGCAGTTCCATAATCCCAAGAGTAAACAATGGCAAGACATACAAACTGAGTCACTGTTTTATCTGTTACATTAGCTGATCTTTTATTCAAACTATACAACCACAAATTTAGACCCAAGGGAAAACACAGTCCAAGTCAAGGGGGAAGGTATATGAGGCCTGGTTGATTATACTATGTAGGAGGCATATCATCAAAATTTTATGCATTCCTATTTCCTGATACAGTAGAATTATAATACCTGTAGTCAAGGAAATGTCGTTTTGAGGCACTAAAACTGGTTCCAAAATTAGCAACATGTTACTAATTTATGTTGGAATGACCTGGAAACTTGGCTCACCCTTTGTTCCAGGTTTGTAAACCAACATAGACACATGTGCCATGATTAGAAAAAGGAACTGAAATGCAGAATTGTTGGTATGTCACATTAGAAGTCAAAGCAACAGATGTTCAACACCATAATAAGTGGGAAAGTTTTGAGATGTTTGATGCAATCCTTCTTTTGCACAGTTTCCTCTCAAAACTGAGAATATTGATACAAGAGACAGATATTCACAAATCTATGCACAGAACTACATGGAGCTTAGGAAAAGAAAAACACTAGCTATTTATTTCCTTTCTGGTTCTGAAGAGAAGAAAGGAATATTTTAGATATGGACACAGTGAAAACTGAGTCAGGAGGCAGGTTTAAGATAGACTTAACTGGTTGCTAATTCTCTGCATTTAGGTATTAGCCAAAAAGACCAAGGGGATGATCTCTCTTTGTAAACTCTAAACTCTCAACACTATGAACATAATCATGTTTATAGTATCTTGATACTTAAATAGACTGCAATTCAATCTTAAAGGCATTTTAAATGAGGTAGGAAAAGACTGGTCACCTGAACACCCTGTAGTAACTCCTCCTAGTTTACTCAGAAGCAGATGACATTTATTAGCTAGTTCCTCCAGCAGTCAATTTTCCAGTCCCTTGGTAGATAAATTAGATGTAGTTACCAGATGTAGATACTTCTATCAGATTTTTGTTCTTCTGTGTTTCAGAGCTGCACAATGAATACATGAATCTTTGTGAAACTTTACACTTAGAGAATTTCCTCACTAGATGATGTTTTATATATCCTAGTACCTTCTTTATTATTGGTTTCTGTCTTCCCCATTACATTTTGTACCTGTTAAGTTCAGTAATATTATAATGCTTGTATAGGTTAATTTGACTGGCCATTTCCTGGGAAAAAAAAAAGAAAGGAAGGAAGTTGGTGAAAATTTAAAGTAGCAATAATCAACCCACAGATTTTTATACTGTAGGATCTGGTACAAAATTAGGCATTCCCCCTTTTTTTTTAATTTACAAAGTTAAGAACAGGGAAAACATTTCAAATGTGATATCCACATCATTTAATGCTTTGTGTATGATTATATAAAAAGGAACTATAATTCAACATGGCCAGCTTTTTCTTATGTGAAATAAAAATATACCATTGATATTTTCAATAGTATTTTCAGGTCAGGGAGTATACTTGGATTGAATCAGTAGGAAAAATGACTTTACTTAAAATTATGCCATTTAAGAATAATAAATTGTGATAAATTTTCTCAGAAAATCATTTCATATTCCGTGGTAGAAATAAATCTTCTATGCTAATAATATGTTGATCTCAAGGCACCCATGATTTTTTTCACAGCAAGAAGTAGTAAACCAAAGAAATGAGTGCTAAAGACTCATGGGAACATTCTTCATGGTATAATTTATACAATTACTGTCATTTGCAATCAGCAAATGGTAACATAGGGCAGATGCTCAATGTTCTGCTTCTGACATCACAGTGTTTTTGCATAGCTTTGCTGGTTCTTTGTGGATTGGAGAGTTACTTCCATTGAAAGAGAGAGAGAGAGAAGGAAGGAAGGAAGGAAGGAAGGAGAGAGAGAGAGAGAGAAAGGAAGGAAGAAAGAAAGAAAGAAAGAAAGAAAGAAAGAAAGAAAGAAAGAAAGAAAGAAAGCTCAAAGCACTGTACCCAACAGTTAGGCTTCTCTGTAGACATAAAATGTGGGAAATAGTGTTGATGGAGGAGTTTATTCATAAAAGAGATTCCATAAATGGATCCTGAGGAGATACAGTTACTGTTTGAGACTATACCACATCAGAGAGAATATGTTTAAATTGGCTCTGTGATTCAGATGTCACTTTTTTTCTAAGTGTCTCTCACGCCATGTTTTAATAATATAATCTGAAAGCCTTTGCAGATTTCTTTCTGCCTCTTCCAGCCTGAAAACTAATTTAAATCTACATGTGGTAGATAAAGGAGGGGTGTGCAATAGCAAGCCCCTACCCAATTTCCTGTAGGGACCTATTGCCCTATTAAATCTATGTAACTGTGGTGTTCCCTTTTTGCCATGATCTTGAACTTGAATCACTGCAAGTCACTCCACGCAGAGCTGCCCTCGAAAGTGATGCAAGAAGCTGAAGCTGGAAGAAATGTCATGCTTACCAGGAAAAAGCAATCTACCATTTTGGGAATAGCTATATTGGCTCCTGGAAAGCTTATGTCTCCAGCTGGGAGTGCTAGTTATAAAGCTTTTTAAAATTTACATTTTTATTACTTTCTAACTCTCTGCTACAGATAGATTTACCTATCTAATATTGTCAGCTCTACGATGCAGATCAGGTCAGGAAACTGACTCCACAAGAAGGTTAGACATATACTTTTGTGAGATAGTCTGTAGTAGCAGAATTTCACAAGTTTTCTTCAGCAGTTAAAGACACTAAGCTTGTTAGCTGCAAAGCTAACAAGCAAAGCTAACAAGCCCAGTTTTGAGACCCAAGAGCTGCACAATAGGGTGAGCTCCTGTTCCTGCCTCAGCTCCTGCCCACCTAGCAGTTTGGAAGCATGCAAATGCAAGTAGATAAATAGGTACCACATTGGTGGGAAGGTAACAGTGTTCCAATGTGCCTTTGGTGTTTAGCCATGCTGGTCACATGATCACGGAAAATGTCTTCAGGGGACTCTGGATCCCTTGGCCAAAAAAAAAAAAAGACCTTAGAGTCAGACACTTTTTTTTTGTCCATTCAGTCGGGGAGGAACCAGCCTCAATCTCTTCCTAGCATATGTCCTTTTCCAGGGTTTAAGGAATACTTCTGCCCTTCATGAACCCATCTCCATGGCTCTCTACAAATGTGTCCTGACTGGGACAGCATTCAATGAGTTTCCAACTTTGAAATGAGAAATAGATGGGGGTCCAAAAGCAGGTCCTCTTGGGCACATAGCCTTTGATATGGAATAACCTTCCCACCCCAGTGGTCAGTTTGGTCCCTTCCTAGTTGCCATCCCAACACAGTATTCAGGCAGTGTTCTACCAAAGAGGCTTCAATGAAGGGGGAGATGCTAGGTGATTGGAACCAGCTGCAAGCAGAACCTGGTTGTCCAGGGGTGAGATGATATTTAAGTTAGTCAACTGTTTTCATTTGTGTTTTATTCTGTTGATTGTAAGCCACCTTTAAATTTATAGGAACTAGATAAGTCAGAGGTTTATCCAAACATCCAAACTGTAAATAAGTCCTTTGAGGAGGCATTGAAATTAATTTACATAGAAGCCATTGTTAACCTTCTACAAGTTCTCTTGCTATGTTTACATTATATGAATATCACTATTTTCTGTTCTTGGCTACAAACATATGTCAAAAAGCCATTTGTACAAGATATAAAATGACCTCATCTCAATAAGCATGATGAGTTGTAAGATTCTTCAGTGTGGAGGTAGACAACACACAATCAAATCCTGGAAATAATTAATCCATTTTTGAATGTGTAACATATGCGAGTTGGTTTCTTTCTTCTCTTTCTCTTGACAAAAATGCATTATTTGTACTTCATGAATTGCAGTGTTTACATTATTTTCCAAAATATAGGGGCCTTGGAGAATGTAGGAGCCTAAAAGAAAATAAGAATTATGTAGGAATGCCGTTTTGGTTATGATTTGGCAGGCATATTCAATAATTTTTGACATCCTATATCCCACTGATTATGAAATTAATCTTCTAGTTAAAAAGCAATTCAGAAGAAGTCAGGCTATATTTTTTGAACCTCTGTGCCTGTCAACAAGAATTAGAAAATTGGGTATTGCTACAGTGCTTTTCACATTTTCCAGGAAGTGATTATTGACTCATTCATTTCAATTTTTAAAGATAGAAGCGTCTACAATAAACTGAAGAAGATAATGGTCCAAATCTTATTAATGAATTATGAAATTCTAAAAAGATTTACTTAGCAGTAAATTCAAATGAGCTCCATGAAATGTATTGCTTGGTTACAGTTTCAAGATTGCAGCATCAGTCCACCTGAAACTCCCAATAAGTTTCTTTTCATTTTTATTCAGGTTCATTGGATTTAACTTTAGGTGAATAGCATTTTGCTGTTCAAAGAATTTCCAGTTCCTTTTGTAGCCTAATTGATGAAGGTTTGTTTTGTTTTTTTATGTGCTTTTTTTTTAGAAGAAAAGAAAACATGGATATGCTGCTTCTTATCTAGCAGAACCTTATAGTTTAAATAAATACATAACTGATTTAAAAATGGAGGAAGAAAAGAAAAGGAAGGGGCAATTTGGCAGTTTTCCTATCATGTTGAATATAGGTATAAAAAAGAAAACATCAAAGAAAAAAAAGGGAGTGAATATAACTACTTCAACTATGTGAGAGGTTAGAAGTTAATTGTGAAATATTTTATATATACAGTCCAGTGAGAATGGTTTGATTTACAAGCCTTTAAATCCCAGGGCCAAATTTTGCATTGCTTTAGCTCACTTTTCTGGAGGGAAATATTTTTGGCTGTTGCCTTTAGAGATAAGATTTGTGAGGTTCCATCTCATGCCTCTGATTATCTATGCTTTTTTATAAGCTCAGGGACCTTCAAAGGATTTGTGTTTAATTATTTCAAAATAATTCAGCTTTAGCATTATACAGTATTCCAGTATTCTGACAATATGCTTATATGGTGAAACTGTAAATGTAAAGGCAATACCTTCACAAAATTCACCTTATTTTAAACCATCAATCAGAGCAATTTAATTCTTTCAAAACATCAATACCTGTTTAAGCCTTACATGCAGTGGTGGGTTGCTACCGGTTCTCCACGGTTCTTGCAAACCAGTAGTGGAAATTTTGAGTAGTTCGGAGAACCGGTAAATGCCACCTCTGCCTGGCCCTGCCCCCAATCTATTCGCTGCCTCCCGAATCCCAGCTGATCGGCTAGAAGGAAAAAATCAGGGCTCACTTGACAAAGAAGAGGAAAAAAACAAAACAAGACACCTTAGCTTTAAATTGAGAAGCCAAGAAGCCTCCCAACTGATCAGCTAGAACTGATCCGCTCCTTGTAAACTGCTCAGTAGTGGTAGATTGGCAATTGAGGCCAAGCTGCCTGAAAGCGGTTTCCGATGGTCTCGGGGGTGGCAGAGCGGCAAAAAACTGTTTAAACTCTTGCCGTGGTGCTTCAAAGGACCTCCCTACAGCTGATCAGTGGTAAAAGGCACTCCAGGTCACTCCAAAAACAAATGGGTAAACCGGTGCGCTCCAAAAACAAATACGTAGACCGGAACACTCCAAAAACAAATGGGTAGACTGGTACGGCTCTGCAAGCAGTTAAAAGCCTGGTAGACCAGTACCTCTGCTAAATCCTAAAGAATTGCTTGTCACGTGACCATCAAACCACACCCACAAAATAAGCCACGCCCACAGAACTGGTAGTAAAAAAAATTAGAACCCACCCCTGCCTACCTGGAATGGAATCAGGTCAGCCTGCAGGACAACCTCCCCCTAAGGGTACCTGCCCAGCCCACCAGAGCAGGTAGCAGGTACTGGCTCCAGATCCCTTTCCTTAAACATTGCAACTTTGCAGGTCTTTGGAAGTGTTATGTATTGATACTTTTAAGCGGGAGTTTCAAACCTGCCTACGTTTCTGATTGGCTGACAGTCCCTCCTGGATTGTATATAAGGAGGGCTGCAGCCTCTGAGTTTTTGCTGAAGTCTCACTGTATATTAAAGAGCTGTTGTCACTTGCTTGCTTGTGCCTCTCATTATTCCCGAACCACTTCATTGGCGACGAAGGTGGGATAGAGGCTACAAGAAGCCAACCAGTGAGACCACGAGCTTCAGCTAGGCGACGAGGCGAACCACAGGAGGCATACCAAACATGTCTGCCTACGTTCCGCCCAAGCCTTTTGATCCGACCCGCGAAAAATGGGTCTTGTACCTAACAAGGTTCGAATGCTCTCTTGAAGCCAGCGACATGCAGGGCCTCTCTGCTAATCGAAAGAGAGCCCTCTTCCTAAGTCACTGTGGACCGGACGTGTTCGAGATGGCCAAGTCACTGTGTGAGCCAACGCCGGTTCAAACCGTCTCCTGGGACACCCTGATGGCAACTCTCCGGGCTCACTACGCTCCCGTCCCCTCCAAGTTCATGCAATGATACCAACTCAGACAGAGCGTTCAACGTGAGGGAGAACCGGTCAGCGCGTACATGGCTAGCCTGAGAAAAGCCGCAACCCATTGCGACTATAGAGACTTGGACGATGCGTTGCTTGAGCAACTTAACTGGTGTTCGGGACATTAGGCTGCAACGGCGCCTGCTCACCAAGCCTGATTTGACGCTTGCTGGAGCCCTAGACGAAGCCAGGGCTCATGAAGCCTCCACAAAAGCCGCAGAAACGCTGCAGCGTCCGCTGACCAGCAAAGACAGCCCCAAGTCTGCCCCGGTGCACAGAGAAGACGCCGGATCCAGCTCGGAGTCCGAGTCGGATGAGGACGTCTTCCGAACGGAGCACCAGAGAAAAGACACTGGCAGCCCCCGGCGAAGCTGTCCCAGCTGTGGCGGGCACCATGATAGACTGTCCTGCAAATACAGAGAGGCTATTTGCAGGCGCTGCGAGAAAAAAGGGCACTTGGCGCGAGTCTGTAGAGCCATTCTGCCCAGAAAACACCAACCACGTGAGCGCCGCAGCCAACCGGAATCAGCGTGCCAGAAGCAGCCAACGAGAGAAGGTGGCGCGAAAAAATGGCGTGAATTTGAACCGCGAGATGGCCGCAGCATACATATCGACCAGGCCAGCACGGCGATCGAGGACAAAGTCAGCACGGTGGTCGAGATCAATGGAAAGCCGTGCTCGATGGAGATCGACACCGGATCAGCTCTCTCCATAATGTCGTGGGCGACCCTAAAGACCCTCCTGCCGTCGTTCCGGAAGGACCAGCTCTCCAAGCAGAGACTGCGCATCCTAGACTACCAAGGGAACCGAGTCCCCCTCGAAGGCGTGGGCACGTTCCGAGTCACCTACGGAGACTACGAAAGAGACCTGCCGCTGACCATCGTCACAAAGCAGCTCCCTAGCCTTCTGGGCATGGGGTGGTTCCGAGCCCTTGGCATGGGCTTCAGCGGCGTCCACCTGATGTCCAAATCAACTCTGAAAGACAGTCTCCTGTCCGAGTTCCAGGACGTCTTCAGGGACACATTGGGCAAGTATGTGGGGACCCCTATTTCACTAAACTTAGACCCCAACGTAGCCCAAGTAAGACTTAAGGCCAGACGAGTGCCGTTTGCATTGAAACCGAAGATCAATGCGGAACTGGACAAATTGATTAAGCAAGGGGTGTTGGTTCCCGTTGACCATGCCAAGTGGGAAACCCCTATAGTGACCCCAGTAAAGTCCGACGGCTCAATAAGAATTTGCGCCGACTACAAGTGCATGATCAACAAGGCTTTGCAGCCGAGCGCCTATCCGGTGCCGATCGTGCATCATCTACTACACTCCCTGGGGCCCGGGAAAATTTTTGCCAAATTAGACCTGGCCCAAGCCTATCAGCAGTTACCAGTTGACGACGCCACGGCAGAGGCGCAAACAATTGTAACTCATAGGGGTGCATTTAAATGCACCAGGCTCCAGTTTGGGGTGAGCGTCGCACCCGGCCTATTTCAAAGCACCATGGAGCGCCTTTTGCAAGGACTCCCAGGAGTGGTGCCCTATTTCGATGACGTTCTAGTCAGCGCCCAGGACGAACACCAGCTAGGGGACAGAGTAAGGAACGTCCTGTCCAGGTTCAGAGAAGCGGGACTGAAACTTAAGAAAAACAAGTGTATGATTGCTGTTCCCTCCGTTGAATTTCTGGGGTACAGGGTGGACGGCACAGGCATCCACCCTACTGAAAGCAAGGTGAGAGCTATTAAGAGCGCACCTGCCCCCAAATCCAAAGCGGAGCTCCAAGCCTTCCTTGGACTGCTCAATTTTTACTCCATGTTCTTGAAGGACAAAGCCACGGTTGCAGATCCCCTACACAAGCTTCTAGGGAAGAATGTACCATGGGTCTGGGGGAAACCACAGGCAGCCGCTTTTGAGGCAGTGAAGAAACTCCTGTCTGAGGACAGCTTCCTGATTCAGTACAATACAGCGCTGCCGCTTGTCTTAGTGTGCGACGCCTCCCCCGTAGGAGTTGGTGCCGTCCTAGGCCATAGACTGCCAAACGGCCTAGAGGCGCCCATTGCGTTTTACTCTCGCACCCTGTCCAGCGCAGAGCGGAACTATAGTCAGTTGGACAGAGAGGCTCTGGCTGCGATTGCGGGGGTTAAAAAGTTCCACGAATACCTCTATGGCCGAAAATTCGAACTTGTGACCGATCACAGACCCTTGCTAGGACTTTTGGCGGGCGATAGGCCAACCCCCGCTGCCCTTTCCCCTCATTTGACCAGATGGGCCATTTTTCTGTCGGCCTACTCGTATTAGCTCGTCCATCGACCTGGCCGAACTCTGGGTCATGCGGATGCCCTTAGCCGCTGCCCCTTTCCCGACCTACTTGACAACCCAACGCCGGAAGCCTCCGTTCTTTTGTTGGACACTTTGACTTTGGGCCCTATCTCCTCTTGCGAGGTGGCGAAAGCCTCGGCTAGAGACCCAATCATCCGTACTGTTATGGGTTGGGTACTGAAGGGGTGGCCGATCAAGGTGGATGGAGGGGAGTATCAAGGTTATGCCAACAAACGCAACAAACTGTTTATGCAAGGGGGTTGCTTGCTGTGGGGTGACAGGGTGGTAATTCCAACGAAGCTACAGAATAGAGTTTTAGAGTTGCTGCACGAAGGGTATCCGGGCATTGTTAGGATGAAATGCTTAGCCCGCAGTTATGTCTGGTGGCCCAACATGGACCAAGTCATTTCCGAGTGGGTGGGGAAGTGCAGACCCTGCCAGGAGTCTCGTCCCGATCCCCCAGTAGCGCCCATCCGAGAGTGGGAGAAACCAAAAGGCCCATGGGGGAGGATCCACATTGATTTTGCCGGCCCCTTCCACGGGCAAACGTTTTTAATAGTTGTTGATGCCTACTTAAAGTGGCTCGAAATCATCTTAATGCCATCAACAACGGCCGAGGCAGTTATCAAGGTCCTAAGGAAGTTGTTTGCCACCCACGGCCTGCCGGATACCCTGGTATCTGATAATGGCCCTCAATTTATGGCAACTCTTTTTGAAGGCTACTTGGCCGGACTGGGCATCCGCCATGCCCTATCAGCTCCGTTTCACCCGGCTTCGAACGGATTGGCTGAACACTTTGTTAGGACAGCCAAAGAAGCACTGTCCAGATTAGACAACGGGGGCTGGCAGGCCAGGATAGACCAATTCCTAGCAGTCCAGCATGCCACACCATGCACAGCAACAGGGAGAAGCCCAGCAGAGCTCCTCATGGGCAGGAAGCTCCGGTGCGTGTTAGACAGGCTTCACCCTAACTACTCGCACGAAAACTTCAAGGGAGAAACCTGTGGCCTAAGACAGTTTCAGGTTGGGTCCCCGGTGTTCGCTCGCAATTATGCCAGCGGACCTCTATGGGTTGCAGGGACCATAGTGGGTATAACAGGCCCAAAATCGTATACGGTAGACGTAGGGGTGGACAGACTCTGGAAGCGCCACATAGACCAACTTAGAAAAATGGTGGTCGGCAAGGCAAACATCAATTTAGACATCTCCGAACCTAACTATAACAACTTTCCCAAAACAGCTAACTCAAGCCCGGGTTCGCGAGAATACTTAGCTGACAAGCCCTGGTTCCAGCGCTGCCCCAGCGAGTCGCCACTCCCAGCCGGGGATAACCACGCCCCGGACAAAATCCAGGAGGTTCCATTGGCGGAGCCGGGAGAGACGGAGAGTCCCTCCGACCAGCTCGACGCCCCACCAGACACTGAACTGCGCAGGTCAACTAGGGCGAGAACTCGTCCTAGGCACCTGCGAGATTTTGTCTGTACATATGTAAATTTCTGAATATTAGTGCTTTCTGGGAAGGGAGGGGTGTTATGTATTGATACTTTTAAGCGGGAGTTTCAAACCTGCCTACGTTTCTGATTGGCTGACAGTCCCTCCTGGATTGTATATAAGGAGGGCTGCAGCCTCTGAGTTTTTGCTGAAGTCTCACTGTATATTAAAGAGCTGTTGTCACTTGCTTGCTTGTGCCTCTCATTATTCCCGAACCACTTCAGGAAGTGTAACTTTTCCATTGCAGCTCCTGACCTATGGAGAACCATGCTCCTTCAGCTCCAACAAACCTCCCATCCTTTTAACCTTCCAGAGAGTATTTAAGACCTGGCTCCACTCCCAAGCATTGGGATAGGGTGAGGTCAGAGCAGAATGAGATTATTTTGGTCTGCATCAAGAAGTGTGGTTGTGGCACCAGATTTTTCTGTTCTTGGATGTATTCTTTCTTTTGCTTTTATTGTTGCATACATTGTTTCATTCGTGGGTTGTAAGCCACCCAGAGTTTGCTTTTAAGATGGGCAGCTATATAAATGTTTTTTTTAAAAAAATAAATTCAACATTTCCCTCACTAATCCTCCAACCCTTGGGCTAGCAGCTGCCACAATACTTACTCAATCTCCTACTCCCAAAGTAGGGCAAACCCAGAGCGCTAGCAGTCCAGCAGGCAGATCTCCAGAAAGTCAAATCTGATAGCCAGCCAGTGGATCATCTTCCAAAATAAACTGGGCAGGCTCGAAGCACTGTCAAAATAGTACTAGAAAATATTCCTATAATTTCTATTTTCTTAGCGTCTACTTATAATCTCTAGTATTAAGTTTATAGTAACATGGCATCTTGGTGTCAACAAGATATTTTCTTTGTCATTTCTTCATCTGAAATTCCCTCATGAGTTGTCAAACCTGTACAGATCTATCTGTATATACTTGGATTTTTCTTTGATCAGTTGAGTCTGGATGGTTTCTTAAAACCTAGGACTTAAATAAGCTTTGCAGTTCAAAGAAAACAGGAAAAAGTTCTTAAATGTATTTGTCCTTAACATACAAATAAGAATCTGAAATTTGATAGATTCTTTAAAGGAGCACTGTATGAAATTCAAGAAACATCCACTCTGATTTGCAGGAAGAGGAAGGGAAGTTTTTTTTTCCCCTTTACTAATCGTAACTGTTTCTATCCCATAATAATTGTTGTCAAAACCACGCCAATCCGCAAAGCGCTATCATATTTGCCCCTACAATTTGAACAAGATCATTTGTATTAACATTTGTCCAGCTCACCTATTGGAACCCAATGGGAATTTTTAAAAAAATGTAAAAACATTATTTTTTCATTATTATGCAAAGTATTTTGATATGCACTTAAACTTCACATCAATATAATGGACGGTTATAGCTAATCAAGTCATATGCTGTCAGCTTTTGATTAAAATGGGTAATGTGGTAAGCAATCAATGTTGAAAGGAAAATTTGAAGGGATTTGAAGTTATTCACAAAGACTTGACTGATTAGTGCAGCTGATTGATTTTTGACTAGTTGTTCCTGACAGCTGTTGATACCCCATTGTTTGTAAATGAAGCATTACTTCCTGTCTAGCTAGTTGAGGAAGCTTCAGGGTCAAACATAAAGGAGCCACTTTTCAGAGAGTAAACTGGATGTTTGGTAAAGGAGGTCAGTGATGCTCCTCCTCCTAGGAGATGGAGAGAACTATTATAGTATTATGGCTGTAGATTGTGCAATGTTTGCTTTTAAAGACAGCAAGAACTACACCTGTTGCAAGTGCAGGTAGGTTATCCTTCTTGAAAAGAAAAAGAAATGGCTAGAGGGAAACCTATCTACATTCCAACTTATCAATGGAGATAAGAAATTCTTGGATTGAACATAGAACATAGTTCTTACAAGGAAACAACAATACCAAGACATCTTTCTGGATGAATAGATGAAGAAATGTGTCCCAAAAGTCAAAAGAGCTCTTTTCCTTTGAAGCCTCAAACAGATGCAGAAACGTATTGTACATAATGTTTTTTGACTCCTAAACAAAGAAAGGAAGATTGGGGAGAAGACTGGGTTTTGTGGAAAGAACAACTCCTAACTCTGCCCAGAAGAAAGGAAAGCCATATATTGGTTGGTAGTGATTCCCTACTAAAACAGATTGATGCAGTCATCTTTTGAACTCACATTCAGGATACTATGAAGAATCTTCCAACCACAAGGAAATGAATAACCTGGATGAGAGGTTAGAAAATATGAAGGTAAATTTTGTGAACATCACAAAGTCAAGGGATTATTAATTATAGAGATGCTATTGAGTACTGTACACTCAGTTGTGAGCTGGATTCAAGTCCATCTGATTTGTGTCCACCATTCTAAACTTTTCTTTGCACCCCCCATCATCCCACAAATATAAAGTTTAGCCTTACAGACATCAGTCAGTGGACCCAGGAAATAGCTGGATATTAATCAGGAACCATAAAAAGTTATAAAGTCTATTAATTTTAGCAGAGAATGGGTGTGTTGGTGGGCACATGCCCAAGGAAGTATTTGGCCCAGTAAAGAAGGTACCTAAGTTGCTTCTTTATTTTTGGTGAGCTCCCTTCAAAATCAGGGATCTCTTGTGACCTATCTTGTCACAAGGAGCTTCCTGCTTAGTAAGTAAAAATAATTGCCAAATAATTTTGCAGAAATTTCCTTGTAATTTTATTTCCTGAGCTTTACTGGAATCAGATTAGAAAAATCTGTCTTTTTTTTCCCCCAAGACTCACTTGGAAAAAATAGATAATTTCTGAACCAAGTACAAGGGAGCTCACCCATGACTAGTCCTGTTTCTCTTCCATCCAAAATCCATGACTAACTATATTCCTTCTTGAAAAATACTACTAAAATGGAATTGCTGGAAAGTCTAATGTTTTCATTTGTAACACACCACAGAAAGGGTTTAAGTTAAAGATTATAGTTTACATAGGGAGGGGATCATTTTTAAACACAAGGTGACTATTATTGTCATAATATTTTCAGCTAAGTTGTTAGAAATACATGGGAGGAATTATTTGGATTAAGAAAACCGATTAAAATTGGAGTACATTTCAGCCAAATTTAGGAAGTCAAATGTTATTGTAAATTGGCTCTTATTTGGGCAAGGATTTAAACCAGATAATAAATCTTTTCATCTATTAGCAGTGTTGAATTGATGAAATGCAAGAACACATAATTTTACAGCTTTTGCAATAATAATAGTGTTGCATGGCAAAGAGTGTGAGGTTTCAATAAGCACGTCACAGGTTTTCAACTATAAAACTACAAAATCTTAATTTGGGGGGGGGGATCTAGCCTGGTTAATTTGGGTTTGAAAACCTATTTGTTTCCACATTTACTAAAGTTCTATTTTTTAACATCTATAATTATAGTTTTGTAAGAATTTTATGGAGAAATCCTAACAGTAGACAAAATAAAATTTGTGCTACTGTCAGTGCATGGGGAAGTCTTAGCTGCATGGAGAAGTCTTAGCTGTTTGGATTGATCTCTAGATCCATTTTTTTCCCCCAAGGAAATGATAGGATACTATATTTTCCCTGTGACTGACATCTAATTTGTTCCCAGTGAATGCAGTGGAAAGGATAAAAATAGCAAACTCTCATTGTATTGCATAGCAGTAGAGAACTAGAGTAATTTTGCCAGCAGACAATATTGACTTTGTGTTCTAAAATATTTTTTAATTAGACATTACTCTGAAATCCTAACTCAAATCTATCTTTTCTTTTGTAAAAGGCAATTTAGCCAGGATACATTGATAGAAAAGTATAGGAAAAAAAGCAGAAATTAATTTTGATCATGTACTATATAATTCTGCTGCTCTATGAATTGAGGAAAGATTCATATATTTTAAAACCAGTTATATAATTTACTAAAAGGAATCCCAAATATCACTATTATTCCCATAGAAACTCCACAATATTCTTTTCTGCATTGCCTCCCAGCAGTTTCATCCAATGTTTTATTACTTTTATTTTTAAATTTATTCACCCTCCTGAAGGCCCCTTGTTTAGCCAAGTTTACCTACTTCCAAAATACTTTAAAATGTCCATAAAAATTACTTTGCATTATCTTTGCTTTAACCATTCCTTATTCTCCTTAACTACATTGTTTGCAACTATATTTTTATTGTATACATAACATACAAAGTATCATTCTCTCGTTCTCACTTTTTGCTCCAATCTTATATACATTTCTTTTTTATCCACAATCACAATCAAATATATAAAGAAGTGACTTAAAACTTGCATCACAAGTATAAACAAATTTAGTAACTCTTCACCCTCTCTAAAGTTATTCTTATCTATAAACAAATCAATTAAGCATCATCTTTTCAGTCCTGGTGTCATCAGAAAATACATTAAAAAGATACTAGAAGTAACGACATATCTTATTTTAACTTTGATCAAATAAACTAGCTTTGCATTCTTTCCTTTTACTTCTAACAGGATTTATATTTAATTCATTCAAATCTTGTCATAGGATTTGACTTCATTTCTCTTTTTTCCTATTGCACAGAGTTCTTCAAGGCTTTAACAACCCTCTTTTTGTAAACCCAATAAGAAAAAAAAATCCAGGTCATTCTCTTGGTTTGTCATTTGTATTTTCATTTTAAATTTATATTCTCTAGGACTGTCAGTTATAAATCCATTTTCAATGCCAACTGTATCCTGTCATATTTTTTTTTCTTTTACATCTGACATTTCTTTAATAACAACTTTTGGACATAGTCCATCCATAGAGGCAGACCTCATTAATGACATTGTTAATATTATGGCTACTATTTTCTGATTTCATTCTTTGAAAGTCTCTTTCAATATTTTAATTGTTAGAACATTTGCACTACATCTTGTAGACTTGTATATCTTTCTTCTACCTAAAATCTGTAGTCCTCTCTACTGTCCATTTTTGAAATCATGAAATTATTTGTGTAATTTTTTGTAAAAACCAAAACAGGATCTATTTCCCATTAGAAGCTGTTTTTAACTTTATAATTAATTTGAAAATCTTATTTTAAAAGTTTAAATAATTCCAATTTTATCTGGATGCTTAATCCATTTATAACTTTCTAGAATCAAAATCTTATGTTGTTTATTTCAGATTTCAATTATTTTAAGTCAGACTCACGTAGCAATTTATAAAGTTAGCATTCCAAAGCACTCTGTTAGCTTAAAAATGAGAATTTCCAAAAGTGCTTTGCTAGAAAGGTTTGCAAGCTTAGTACCCTTTAAAAGGCTCTGCCATGATTGCAAGCAAGATGACTAACCTCATTGTCTCTCTGCATTTAAACACCATGGAAAGCTGCTGTCTGTTTACAAAGAGCAGCTGTCTGGAGCGCAGGTAGATGATCTGCCCTCTCTTAATCCAGAGAGGTTCAAAGGAACCACTTTATTCACTAGTTCCTTGTTTTTTGCTGTGGTTGTCAACTCCACTTTGGTAGAGCCATCTTTGGTTCCGCTGAAGTCCATAACATCAGCCTCATTCAGACCTATTATCTTTCTTTAACCCTCACAGATACACAAGTATATCTTTTTTTAAAGATTTCTTCTCTCTCATTGCAAACTGCAGGACATGGAATAGCGAATTTAAATTACAGGAAGGCAGATTCCAATTAAACATTAGAAGGAAAAAAAAAACTGCCTTACTGTGGAACCAATTACCTAGAGAGGTAGGGGTTTCTTACTTCACAAGAGGGTGTTCAAATAAAGGCTAAAAAACCATTTAAGGAAGATATTTTCACTTGGATTCCTGACCGAAGCCCCTTCCAATATATGACTGGGTAATTATTATCGATCTATTCAATTCCAGTTCCAGCCCCTGGTTGGCAGATAATGATCAGACTAGAAATTGCTTCTTCTTTCCCAGTTAAAACAAGCAAATTCAGCACTCAGCAAAGCTGGGCCAGCTGGCTAAAAATGTGCTTTCACTGCCTATTTCAAACACGAATTGTCCATAAGAGATAGCCTGTTTCCCCCAAAATAAGACATCCCCTGATAATCAGCCCAATCAGGCTTTTGAGTACATGGCAATAAGGCCAAACACTTATTTCAGGGTTCAAAAAAATATAAGACAGGGTCTTATTTTCAGGGAAACACGGTATCTATTCACTGAATTATGCTGAACTTCAGCTACTGTCTTAATAATTTCTTTTGTTTTTAATTGCTTAAAACTGATCCATTCCTTCTTTTATTTGTTTTTTTTTAATAGCCTAGCAATGTAGATGTAACGTTCAATCAGGGTTTTTTTTAAATGTGAATTAGAAATCTAGCCAGAAGTCTGGAAAATACATTAGGAGGATTGGAAACCAAAACAACAGATATCTGCATGTTGAACGGTTGAAGTTTGTTCCACTCCATTACGGTTTGGGTTTTGCAACTGATAATTATGTGAGTAACAGATATTTGAATAGAGACTGTACATCATTTTCCACATTATGAATTGTGAATATATGTGTGCACATTTTATTTTGTGACTTAAACCAATAGAAGAAAATTCAGAATGAGACAGCTGTGAGATGAAATCCCAGCAAAACTAAACCACTAAAACTAACTAACTAACCACTAAAATGGCCAGAGAAAATAGAATGCTTGAGGTTAGCTACCTATCTAGATTATACTAGGGAAAGATTATTTCAACAGGTGTGAAAGAAATCTAACTAAACCAAAGATATCTCTGACCCCAGCAGTTGTTCAGACATTATAGCCATGATTCCAACAAGTACTTTGAGTTATTTGATGGTTTAGGTTCATGTCTGGGAGTTGCTTTACAAACTTGTTTTGCAGTAGCATACTTCTTCCTCTCTTACATCAATATCTAGTACCAAAACTCATGTTGTCATGACCTTTAACTCACTGAAATGGTGCATCATGGGGCAACAGTTTTTGAACCAAGGTACCTCAGAATGGAGTAACTTATAGAATGTGTCTAAAATCTGGACGTAGCTCCTATTCCACCGCTCTTTTGCCCACTCATGGTCATTCTGTTTCTCTGTTTAGGTAAGGAAATATTTCTGAAATGATCCAAATAAGCATGGGTTGTCTAATGATGTAATGAATTGCTTTTGTAATACATATCCTTGAAGGTACTCATCATGCGTAAAAACCCAGAAGATTGAGCAAATGTACAGATTATCCGCCATACACTTCTTTATTATTGCTCAAAAGAGAATAGATCCATTTATATTATTTGTTGTCAAATATTATGGAAATCTCTGTCCTTTTCTTTTCCTGCTGACATCTTTCCTCTTATTTTGAATTCCTTGAACTAGTATTAGAATGACCTTGGTTAACCCACATTTTACTTGGTACTATATTCAGACATGGTTTCCAGTGAAGATAATTATCAGTTTTTATGACTTCCAAAGTGTTAATATGAATCCTGAAGGATCTAAATCATTGCTATTTTCCAAGGACTATTTGTTCTTGTTTAGAATTGCTCCATGATGGTTTCAATGATTAAAAAAAAAACCTGTAACAGTCTCCCTTTTTAATAAGGTGATGTAGATGGATACAAGAGATTCTCCCCCACATCATACTTGAGTGGATCATTTTTCTAGTGCAGCAAAAAGTTTCTAACAAGATTTTCCATCCATTGAATTTTTCCAGAATTGATTTTCTGTGATGACATTATGTGAAAACCTAGCTGTCTGGAGGAATCTGTAATGCTGGGAAAGGTGAAAGAAAAGAGCAGGACAACTATCAGCAAGGTGGATGCATTCAATTAAAGTCATGATGGAAGCACTGTTGGAAGACCTGAAAGACTAAGTTAGGGACAGATCATCATGAAGAAAATCTATTTGGTCACTTAGAACCAGCAGTGCCTTAATGGCATATAATCAATCTATAAATCAATTTGGTGTAGTGATGAAGGTGGCAGCCTAGAAACTGGAAGACTAGGCCTTCTTTTGACTGGTAACTTCTCAGTCCAACTCATCTCACTGGAAAGTTGTTGTGGAGAAAATGGAAAGGAAGAGGTATATTCTCCACCTTGAGTTGACCAGCACCCACAATATTGTCCATGCTGAAAACGTTGAAGTTCAGAAACATATTGTAGACTGCATGTTTCCCATCCATCCTCTCTTAATTTAAATCCTTTGCATATTATCAAGGCCTGGGGACCGGATCCAGCCCACAGGGTGCTTATATCTGGCCTGGGGGGCTGTCCTGGAAACAGCAAGGACTGGCCCGCGGTGCCTCTGCTAGTGAAAACAGAGCTCAGGAGCCCATTTTCTCTGGCAGAGCACTCAGGCAACCACAGGCGTGTGATACAAGTGACGTTGAACTGGCCGGGCCCCTGAGGTCAAACACAACTCTAATGCGGCCCTCAATGAAATTGAGTTTGATAATCCTGAATTGCACAATGGAGACTGTAGATATCACTACACTAACTATATCTTTCTTATACATAGTGATAATTACTATGAATGAAAATAGAATTGGCTTTGTACATAACTTAGACTTTGACATGACATTTTTGTGCCTAATTAGGCTACAGGAATGGAGAAGCAGCCAGCACTTCATTAAATTATGCACAGATGGAATCTAAGATAAGAATGTTTGAAATTGCACTACCGGTACTATATTCATTCACAGAAGGCCTGAATGATCTGTGTGTGGTCTTTTTACATTGTAATGCCAAAAAAGTTCTCTCATCCTCAGATTTATTAGCGTTGGGCAAATAAACATATTATTATTGTAATAGGGGTGTTCAGAGTATGCTATATTTGATTTATTTTATAGTTGCCAGCATATACCGGTAATTTCACCTATTTCTCCCCATTGATCGTTGTAATTGTTGTCTTTATTTCCCTTTTTATTATTTTATGTTGCTAATCATTGACCAAATAAATAAGTAAGTAAAGCTATCCTAGGAAGGAATAAGTGAATAAACCTAAGCTAAGATGCTGATGACTTGTCAGAATAATGGTGGGAATCAGTGGTGGGTTGCCCCCAGTTCGGACTGGTTCACAAGAACCGGTAGTAAAACTGGCAGGAGACCCCGCCCACCACCCTGGATGTTATCATCAGCAATCTGCGCATGCGCAGAAGGTTCTGCGCATGCGCAGAAGCAAGGCGCGTGCCTGAGCAAAGCGAGCGTGCACGCGCGATCCCGTTGCGAACCAGTAGTAAAGGTAAGTAGAACCTACCCCTGGTGGGAATCCAATTCATTGGGGTTTGTGACCCTAGATTGTTACCTGGGATTGATTGTATCCAGATGCATAATGACTAATGGGACAGGGAAGATATATGCACTTTACTGGAGCAAACCATATTAGACAGAGGTGTGAGTTGTTCCTGTCTATGTGCTGATGTTTGTTGTTTGTCTTTGTATATATGAAACTTCGGAGAAAAAATTCAATTGAACAACTCTGGGATTAAGGATCAAAAATCCATATATTTATCTTTTGAGTCCTTATATAAAACATAGATTTTAAAGCAACATGTGCAAAAAAAACCTCTCTCTCTCTCTCTTTTTTTTTTTTTTTTTTTGAAAGATTCCTAAACCTTGGAAAGAAATGTTAAACAGTAAGATAAATTGTCATGTATTTTTTGTTTCTTTAAAACAATAACAGATATTTAAGGAAATGGAATGCAATTAATTCTTGAATGAACCCAGGTGAAACTGATGTGGACCAGAAACAACATGAGCCATCCCTCCCTGTCTTTAAAACCTTACAAGTCAGGAATCTGGCTGGAGTAATAAGTGATTTTATAGGCGATTGAGAAGAAGATTTTTAAAATGGGTTTCTTATAAGCCGAATAGCTTACTGAGATGCTA
Organism: Arizona elegans; assembly: GCA_022577455.1. Taxonomy (NCBI): domain Eukaryota; kingdom Metazoa; phylum Chordata; class Lepidosauria; order Squamata; family Colubridae; genus Arizona; species Arizona elegans. Next base: position 112,746,454 of record JAKOOJ010000003.1, read on the forward strand.
AGATTGCCAGGATCAGATTCTTTCTAGAGCACTATGCACATATAATTGAAAATAAGATTCCAAGAAAGCAAGATTCCCCCATGTACCTTATATATTTTGACAAAGCAGGATGTTGCTTAAAACCATATCCCACAAGCTAGAAGAGCTTGTACCCCTTCTGGTTCCTTCAAATGGGTAAAGTCAGCTTTGCCTTATCTGGTGTCTTCCAGGAGTTGGCTTGTGCTGATAGAGATTGAATCAGTTATCCCATATATAATTTTAACATAATATATTATTAAGTCATTATAGTTCATCCACAGCACAGGCAGTTTGGGACAAAATGTCTCCTGATCAGTGTCATTTATGTTAGATTTCCTCCTATGCTTAAATGTCCCTGGGAACACTTCCAAATATGGGGCAGTCCACATCATTTAAGAGTCCAGCCAAAACTCTGGTGTTTAATCCCTTTTTATTCCCCCTCCCAAATTAACCTTCTTCAAACACCATGTGTAGTTCCAGCAAATGGTAACTCTGTCAATTGCTGGATATTGTCCCTTTCCAGGCATCTTACGAGCTAATTTTACATGCAAAGTTGCTGTTGAAAATGCTGCAACCTATGTGATTGGCTGATGGCCCTTCCTGAAAGGGCTACCCTGGAACTGTATTTTATTCCCCTGCAGATCAGATAAATATTTATAACTTTCTGAGATATCTTCATATTTAAAACAAAACTCTAATACTGTGTTAAGGAATGTTCCTCTTTTCCTTTTATTGGCCCCTTTCTCTTCCCTCCCCACAAATCCACAAAGCCACAGATGCTTCATTACACTGATGTCAGTTGTGCTACAAGGTCCAGCTGTTTGTAGACGTTGCTAGAAAGTTCAAACCTAGTGTGTTAGACTGTAAATGCACATTGTGTTTATCATCATCGTATTACAGATCCCAGTAAGTGTAATTTTAATGGGGGTTCAGTAAGTTTAAAAACCCCAAGAGCATTTAATCTTCCTCTTAGTGCTCTTTTAATTGCAGTTTCCCCTGTTGTTTCTTTCCCAGAGCCAGTTCAAAGGATTCTGCCTCCCTTACAAATCTTCCCCCTCCTTCAGTTTTCTGTGATTTTTGGAAAAAGCAGAGCATTTTCTTAGTAAGACAATATGTATTTTAAGTAAAGACGTCTGAGTGGAAATATGCCTTTGTCCACATCTACACATCGTCAAGTCCTCATTTAACTTCACGCTTTCCTGCCAGACCACTGAAATCGTCTGTTCTGGATTCAGTGGTGTTATATGTCATGACATGTTACATGGAACTGATTTAAAGATTAACACAAAAATAGAGTCCTTTACTACATGCATAGGGAAGTGTCAGGACAGTAGCGTAAAAGAATATTGAACTACACTTCTGAAACATGTCATTGCCCACAAGGACTTCTCCTTTTCAACCTGGAAAAGAATGACCTCAGAGGAGCTTTAGATATCAGATGAAGTGACTCAACTAATGATATAGGCAACTTATCAGTGTGTGTGGAGGGGGATCTGTTTCAGCCTATTTATTTTATGAAAGGAACCACAGATAGTAAGATCTTGTGAGGAAACAAAGTCATTTAAGGAAGAAGCACATCTGCTATCTTGCCCATTTATAAAGCACTCAAAAAGTACTAAAGATGTGCTCCTCCAAATGGAACCCCTCACACAAACTTGTGGATGCATGGAACGCTTTCAGTAATGATGTTTAGTTTGTAATTTACCCACTGCAAATGTGGAAAACATGGGTTTGGAACTTGAATAATAAGGGCTACCTATTGTGCCAAAAAAAAAAAAAAAAAAACTTATTCCAGAAATATGAAAATAAATTACCGTATTTTAAAAAGATGTTTGTGATTAAACATCCTTATGGGTCAACACAGAGACTAACAGTGCAGTTGTCTGCTTCAGGATCCCATTCCCTATCTTCTTGCCCTACACCATCCTTACTAAGAGAAGAGGAGGAATATCTTTGGAGATAGTTAGCCATCCAGGCAGTGGTGGGATTCAGCCTGTTTGCACCACTTTGGGAGAACCGGTTGTTAACTTTCTGAGCAGTTTGGCAAACTGGTTGATGGAAGAAATCATTAGGGCAGAGAACCGGTTGTTAAATTGCTTGAATCCCACCACTGCATCCAGGTCATGGTTGTTCCAAGGTGCTTTCAAAAAGGTTTTTACCAATTCCAAAGTGCTCATCTGAATCTTGAAAGATCTAAATCAGGGCTGTCAAATTCACATCATCTTGGCAGCATCATGTAATGTATTGGGACTTTTCTCCCCTTTGCTAAACCGGGCGTGGGCATGGCCAGCGCGTGATGCATCCAGCCTCTGGGCCAGGAGTTTGTCAGCCCTGATCTAAATCATTACTGTTTTCCAAGGACTATTTGTTCTTGTTTAGAATTGCTCACCTGCTGGTTGCAAGAGGATTAAAAAAACAACCCTGTGGACACACTCCCCTTTTTTCTACAGTGATGCAGATGGATACAAGAGATTCTCCACCACATCATTCAAAATATTCAAGTGGACCATTTTTCTACTACAACCAGAAGTTTCTAATAAGATTTTCTATCCACTGATTTTTATTTTTATTTTTTCTGGGATTTTTTAAAATTGATGACATCCTATGAAGACCTAGCTTTTTGAAAGCACCTATAGGAGAAGAGGAGGAACAAATCCTGTTCTGCAAAGCAAAATTAATTCAAATAACATTGAAATGAACCCATGCTTGTATATCTGCATATCTGCATCAGGGGCTGGTAGGAGACAATCTTGGCTGGATTGTGCTCAAATTTTAATATGTAAGATGTTATATGAAATTTTGCAGAATAAAATTTACTTCATATTTAATTAGTAAAGAGGAAAAAAAGAGATAGGTAAGTAACTGCCTAAATTGGGTTGAATCAATCCATGTGCAGTATCAAGTTGCCAGAAATAATTTTATTGTAGTATTCTACAAATAATTATCTCATAGGATGATGGAAATCAAAATATAGTAATAAGAACAGGTGAAGAATGAATCTTCCTATGTTTATTTCTCCTTTCAAGTTCTATAGGAGCATGACATTTTGGCCCATGCTTGATTCTTTGTTAGTTTTCTCTTAGTGATTATTATATTAATTATTTATTCTTTGTCAACAGGTCCTTTGTTATCCAACAAATTCAAAATAGCAATCTCTTCATGGTAGTAGTAAGTAATGAATGTGACTGTGAGTCAGTTTCACCAATTACCATGGAACCAATAGAAATAAGGTATATCCTTTTTTTCTACAATTATGTTAATGTCATACGTTTGGATACAAATATTTAGCAAATAGTTAACTAGCACTTAGTGAAACAATTTGAAATTAGTTAAATCAAGTGATGCTTTAACCCAACCTATTGTTTGTTCAATTATTGCAAATAAAATGAAAATACAAATTTTGGATGTGAGTTAATTATGTAAACAAAGAGAATATCTTCAGGAAAAGTGAAGACATTAGAACATGGAGATGGAAAATTAGATAACCTTTCACAATAGCAGCACACCAAGAATATTTTTTTTTAGGAAATAACTTGCTTTCTTGGTTTAACAATGCTTGTTTTATTAATGTCCAGATGACTATGCTAGTGTGCCAGAGGCAGAGAACAGGAGTGGGTTGGTGGGGTAATACAACTATTCTCAGATAATACAAGTGTCAAATATTGGCCTAAATGACTTTTTAAATCACTTGAATGTGGCAAAATTCAGGATTTAAGCTATATCTTTAACTTCTGTGAACATAACGAATCCCTAAAATGTGAACGCTTAAAATCTCACAAGATTAGGAGACGTCCAGAATCTTGTCACGGATTTCATCCTGAGGTAAGTCTTTATCCTAACAACAAAACAACTGCTTTCTTTCACTGGTCACACTTCTATAATTACATCCATTTGCATCAGTTTTTCATATCTTATTTTTTCTATTTTTCCATTATCTCATCTTGGTCTGAATACTATATATTCAGAATTAGATGGCCAAAATTATTTCTTTTGCCTTTGCTGTGAACATATGATGTCTTTTTCAAATTCTTGCTGTATTTACATCTCTGCTTGTATGGCCTGATATTTCTCGGCCCATAGTCTTCATTTGCCAGCTACCTCAATTCTGGTATCCAAAAGTAATCTACTACTTATTTATTTATTTATTTATTTAATTTGTATACCGCCCTTCTCCCAGAAGGGACTCAGGGCGGTGAACAGCCAAAATTAAAAAACATACAAATACAAAAGTTAAGATAATTAAAAGAATTAAATAATTGGCTACCCAATTTAAAACCCCAAATCCATAAAATTTAAAATCCCAGTTAAAATCCATTTAGGCTAGGCCGGCTTGATGAAATAAAAACGTCTTCAGGGCTTTACGGAAGGTCCGGAGGTCCGGGATCAATCGTATTCCGGGAGGCAGCTCATTCCACAGGGTGGGTGCCCCCACAGAGAAGGCTCGCCCCCTGGGGGCCGCCAGCCGACATTGCCTGACCGACGGCACCCCGAGGAGGCCCTCTTTGTGAGAACGTATTGGCCGGTGGGAGGTTATCGGTAGCAGCAGGCGGTCTCGCAAATACCCTGGCCCTAAGCCATGGAGCGCTTTAAAGATGAGAACCAACACCTTAAAGCGCACCCGGAAGACCACCGGGAGCCAATGCAGCTCGCACAGGAGAGGTGTTACGTGGGAGCGCCACGTCGCTCCCATAATCACCCACACGGCCACATTCTGCACCAGCTGGAGCCTCCAGGTGCTCCTCAGGGGGAGCCCCATGTAGAGAGTGTTACAGTAGTCCAGGCGTGACGTAACCAAGGCATGAGTGACTGTGCACAAGGAGTCCCGATCCAGAAAGGGGCGCAACTGGCGTATCAGGCGAACCTGATATAAAGCCCCCCTGGCCACGGCCGTCATATGCTCTTCTAAAGACAGCCGTGTGTCCAGGACGACGCCCAAGTTGCGAGCCCCCTCTGTGGGGGTCAGTGACTCGCCCCCAATAGCCAGCGATGGCACCAGCTGGCTATACTGGGACGCCGGCATCCATAGCCACTCGGTCTTGGAAGGGTTGAGCCGAAGCCTGTTCCTCCCCATCCAGACCCGCACGGCCTCCAGACACTGGGACATCACTTCGAGGGCATCATTGGGGTGGTCTGGGGTGGAAATGTACAGCTGAGTGTCATCAGCGTACAGATGGCATCGCACCCCAAAACCACGGATGATCTCACCCAGCGGCTTCACATAAATGTTGAACAGGAGTGGCGAGAGGACCGACCCTTGCGGCACCCCGCAAGCAAGGTGCCTCGAGGTCGACCTCTGCCCCCCTGCCAACACAGACTGCGACCGGTCAGAGAGATAGGAGGAGAACCACCGCAGCACGGTGCCTCCCACCCCCAGTCCCTCCAGCCGGCGCAGCATGATACCATGGTCGATGGTATCAAAAGCCGCTGAGAGGTCTAATAGGACCAGAACAGAGGAGCAACCCCTGTCCCGAGCCCTCCAGAGATCATCCACCAATGCGACCAATGCCGTCTCCGTGCTGTACCCAGGCCTGAAGCCGGACTGGCACGGATCTAGATAGACGGTTTCATCCAGGAACTGTGGGAGCTGTCGCGCAACCACACTCTCCACAACCTTCGCAACAAAGCGAAGGTTGGAGACCGGATGATAGTTTGCCAAAACGGCCGGGTCCAGAGAAGGCTTCTTGAGGAGGGGCCTCACCACCGCCTCTTTCAAGGCGGGAGGCAAGAAACCCTCTCTCAAAGAAGCATTTATGATCCTCTGGAGCCAGCCTCGTGTTACCTCCCGGGTGGCCAGTACCAGCCAGGAGGGGCACGGGTCCAATAAACATGTGGTTGCGTTTAGCCTCCCCAGGATCCTGTCCACGTCCTCAGGAGTCACAGGGTCGAACTCATCCCAGATAACATTCTCAAGACCAGCCTCAGTCACCCCGCCGGGATCTACCCAGTCAGAGTCCAAGCCTTCCCGAATCTGAGCGATTTTATCGTGCAGATACTGTGCAAAATCCTCAGCCTGCCCTTGCAAGGGGTCTTCCCGCGCTCCCTGATGTAGGAGGGAGCGAGTCACCCTAAACAAGGCAGCTGGGCGGTTATCTGCCGATGCAATAAGAGCGGAAAAGTGGTTATGCTTTGCCGCTTTTATCGCCACTAGATAGGTCTTAATATGAGACCTAACTAGTGTTCGGTCGGATTCGGAGCGACTGGCCCTCCAACCACTCTCTAGGCGTCTTTTCCGGCGCTTCATCCCCCTCAGCTCCTCGGAAAACCAAGGGGCCGGGCAGGTTCGGCGTCGGGTCAGAGGCCGCAAAGGCACAACTCAGTCCAGAGCACCGGCGGCTGTCCTATCCCAGGCAGCCACCAGATCTTCAGCCGAGTCGTGAGCCAGAGTTTCAGGAACTGGCCCAAGCTCCCTCTGGAACCTATCAGGATCCATCAGGCGCCTGGGGCGGAACCACCTGGTCGGTTCCGCCTCCCTGCAGTGGGGTGCAGCGGTCGAAAGGTCCAGTCTCAGGAGAGAATGGTCCGACCATGACAGGGGTCCAATAACTATATCCCCTATATCCAGACCACTCCGCCACTGACCAGAGATAAAAACCAAGTCCAGAGTGTGTCCTCCCACGTAAGTGGGGCCATGAATTAATTGTGTCAGGTCCATGGCTGTCATGGAAGCCATAAACTCCCGAGCCATCCCAGACGCCTCACCGGTAGATGGCAGGTTGAAATCCCCCATGACCAAAAGTCTGGGGGTATCAACCGCCACCCCAGCAATAACGTTGAGAAGCTCGGGCAGGGCCGCTGTCACGTGGCAGGGAGCCAGGTACGCGATCAGCAGGCCCACCTGCATCCCATGGCCCCACTTTACCAGGAGAGACTCACATCCGGCTATCTGAGGTACAGTGGCCTCCCTCGGATCAAGACCTTCCTTTATAACGACCGCCACCCCCCCACCCCTGCCCTGGGCCCTTGGCTGATGGAATGTGCGGAAACCTGGTTGGCACATCTCTACGAGGGGGACCCCCCCTCTTGGCCCAACCAGGTCTCTGTAATACCTGCCAGGTCCGCACCCCCCTCCTGTATTAGCTCACAAATGAGGGGGGCCTTATTAACCACGGACCTGGCGTTGCACAACATCAGTCTAAGGCCTGGGCTCTGAGACTCTGGACAGCCGGGGAGACGAGAAGAGTCATGGGGGCTGAGGCATGCCACCGCTTGGAGATAGCGGGTGCGTGCCCCCACCACCTGATGTGGCCCCCTACTCCCGCCATATCTGCCCCTCCCAACCACGGTCCTGATAGAACTGTCCTTCACCCTATCCACACTGAGCTCCTCCACACCCCGCTCCCCGCCTTCCGTTCCATGCCCCTGTAACGAGCCTGACCTATGCCCCTCCCTCCCCACCCCCCTCCCTAAACCCCTTAAAAGATTACAAAAAGACAATTTTAAAAAACCCCACAACCCCCTCTTTGCGGCATGCCACCTCTCGGGGTTCCAAAGCCCGTCATCGAGGTAGGCCCTCGATAGAGTGGAGGGCCAAGCCTGCGAGAGGGGGGAGTCTCGCAGACCAAGAAGCTCCGCTGCGGAATACATCTTGACCACAGAGGATGGGAGCAACCATATCCTAGGGGTCCATATAGAAGGTCCAGGGGAGAGACATGGAATGGGAGTTTTAGGAGCATTTTCAACAAGACCGGTCCACTGTCCCCTCACAACAGAGGACGAGGTCAAGTTCCAGGTCGACCACAGTCCGGGGGGGGGAAAGACCCAACCACCCTCTCACGGAGGTCCGATCAACCAGTCAGCCCCCTCTTGTGGTGAGATGGCAGCGATGAGCCAATGCAGACAGCACAGCATCCGGGGCTCAGGTCCAAAAACTGCCCTCTCATGGCGGTTGATCCGATGGTCAGGTCCCCTCTGCTGGCAGATGCAAGAAATTCAATATCATCCCAGTTCAGCCCCCAGGGGCCCCGACATCAGAGCCACCCTCTCACGGTGGTTTAACTGAGCCCAGCCCTCTCAGCTGATGGGATGGAGCCATGTACCAGCCCCCATTCAGATTTAAATAGTCCTCCCCGCAGTTAGGGAAAGTTCAGATGAAAATTAAACTTGGCGTCGGGTGAGTCAGTGAGCTAGCCGACAATCCAAGGTGGGCATAGTCCTGGTAGAGAAGCATTGGGGGGAAACAGGGGCAGTTATCTCTAGCCCCCCCCCAGCCCCACATGTAAACGAGGCCTCCCAAGATCTAAAAGCGTCTCATGCCAGGTCCTTGCCCAACCCAAAAGGCAGATGATCTCCCGGCCTCGTTGCCCCCCCCATCCCCAGCCTCCGGGGGGGGTGTCTCCTCCCTGCCAGGCCCTCTGGACTGCCATCACAGCTGCCGTCATTATGCCATTGCCGCCGTCGCTGCCACAATGCCCAGAAAGGTCTGGCAACGTCCCAAAGATCTCCTGGGAAATCCGGCAACTCCCACAGCACTCCGGGCAACCCCTCAGCCTGGGAAATCGCCGTACAGCAGCGCCCCAGGCAAAAACGCCGCCACGCCGATTCCGACGCCCATGTGGACTCCAGCTGGAGGAAACGCTGCCGACGCCCAGCTGATGCAGTCCGCTGCTCCCGACATCGCCCGCTCTCTCTCTCAGCCCAGCCTCAATATCTGGAGGGGAAAAGACCCTCTCCGTGTGGGCAGAGAGTTCTCCTAACCGGGCCTGGGGTCGTAGATCTTCACAACGACCCCCGAAGACCCCAGAGGGTAGGTTAGTCCCTCATCCTCAAGCCGCGATCTCGGCAACCGTCGCCATCTTGGGCATGCGTTTATCACTACTACAATACATTCTACCATTTTTACCTATTACTATTCTTCATGCCCCCCAAAACATGTCTGGTGCCACATCTCTTCCTCACTTTCATCCTGCCTCAAAACCACTATTTTTTTCCTGTGAAACATTTCACACTACTCCCTAGTTCTCATGAGCTATCACAATAAAATTATCAACTAAATCTAAGCATGTGTATGTTAATAATCTAAATTCAGGTTTTCCTATAAACTTCACTACTGTTTTCTTCAGCTTCTGACTCTACTCCTTTCACTTAGATTCCAATTGTAATGATGATAATTAGCAGACTGCCCATTTTATACACAAATTTGTTCTCTATATCTAATGCACTTAACACAGTTAGAACACTTGAATATTTCAGAGTAAATCAGAAATACAGGGCAAGTAAGAATAAACAAGTGTAATGATAATACTGTAATTTAACAAGGCTGCAGGCATGATAAACCATGTACTCTTATAAATTGAATTCAAATTTTCCCAAAGTCTTAGCTAGGTTTAGATCAGGGATGTCAAACTCACATCGTTGTGGCGTTGTCATGTGATGTATCATGACTCTTTCCCCTTTGCTAAAAAGGGCATGGGCATGGCCAGTACGTGATGCATCTGGCCCATGGTTCAACACCCCTGGTTTAGATTGATTGCCTTTGCTCTCCTCTTTCCTTGGAAACTACGTGGTGGGGGATCAGGAAAAAAGGAAAACTGGATGGAAAGCATCAACAATAGGACAATTCTCTTTAGTTACGATTGGACAATTATTGATTGGGTAGCAGGATTCCAAATGAATGGAAAGCCTGACCAGTGAGGCATAACCTCTAGCTAAAAGATGAGATCAGTGCTTCTGCTGCAGTTGTTCCATCTGTACAGATTGCTATAGTTCCATTTTGCAAACATACAGAAGAGGTACTGATGTGGCAAATCCTTAAGGAATGAGAAGATTTTCCCTTCAGAGGTTTGAGAAGGAACATGAAGCACATTGGAGAAATGGTTTTCTACTCCCAGCTTCTCACCAGCCTCTGCAGCTCTCTTTTATTAAAAAAAATGAAAAACTGTGAAATTCCAAACTTAGAAAGTTCCATATGATATAATTAGGCATCAGAGGAATATCATTGGATTCAGTGTTATTTTGGGATATAAGTAATCCATGAAGCTGAATTAAGTCTTTCCCACAGTGCTGTAATTCAAAGTTTGTGGCCTTCCTTTGTCTTGAATAGGCACATACTGGTATTGTACAAGTCTTGATAATATTGTTTCCTATCTAAGCAACTGATGATTTCTAAAATGTCTCTGTATTTGAATTTTGTATCCACATCTGTTATATTTCCTCTGACTCTGTCTATTGGTGAATGTCTATGGAGATTGTCAGTCATCCATGTCATAGTTGTCCCAACTGGACTTTGTTTTTCCTTGAGACTGTTTTGCTTCTCATCCAACAAGCTTCTTCGGTTCTGACCGAACGGTGGAGGATGGAACATTTATATTCTTATTGCTAATGACCAGATGACTGCAAGGGATATAAATCCTTCCATCCTCCACCATTCAGTCAGAACCGAAGAAGCTACTTATTTGGATATCACTTCTGGATTTTGTGCTTGTGAAGAAAAAAAAAAATGAAACTTTGATCTTGGTTTTGCTGATTCGAAAGATTTGATGTTATAGAAATGGCTAGCTATATATTAATATATATATTAAAAGCAAAAGGTTGAGGTTGGAGTGTATTTATCTTGTACTGTGCTAGGAAGAGTTGGAAGTCAATGCGCCCTTTTCTTTTCTTTTCTTTTTCTCTTCTCCTTTGTATTTCACACTCCTTTTTCCCACTCCCTTTCCTTCCATTAATTTCCTATTTTCTTTTTTTGTATTTTATACAATAAAAATAAAAAATGATTGGAGGGAAAAAAAGAACTGAAGAAGCTTCTTGGATGAGAAGCGAAACATTTTCAAGGAAAAACAAAGTCCAGTTGCCTTTTGAAAAAGCACCTTTGGTACTGTTGGTTGATTTATTTATTGAAATGCAATTATTTTTTCCCCTTCATCTGTATTTATTTTATCTCTAGGAGAATGCTAGAGAATGTGGTGGCGTTTCAGGCCTGAATGCTAAGCCTACCCTTCTTGTGCTATCTCTGCTGTGGGTCATTTTCTCAAGGTGACACTGGCTGATCGATGATGACCTGTTAAAAATCTATGGATAAACTGTGAACTGAGAAATGGTGCAACTAGAAGACATGAAATAAGTCAAAACATCAGCATTTCATGATTTTAAACAATGGGATGATACAAACCCTAAATTATGTAAATAAAAGACATTTATCTTTTTTTTTTTTTTTTGCACATCATGCAAATATGGATTTGCCATACAATAATCACCATTCATCAAGAACAGAGCCTCTTCAGTAGATAGATACAAATGGTCATTACTTTCCGCTTTACCCCATGGAAACAATTTAAAACTCTGTACTTTTTAAATAAAGTATATTAAAATTGAAATGTTTTAGTGGATGATTTATCTGACATGGCCATTAATTGTATTTAACTATAAATAAATATTTTATTTATACTTATTTAAATATGTATGTGTTTATTTATGGGATCAGAGAAAGATATTAAGAGAAGATAACACCGAGCATAATCAAATGAGTTTCAACTAGGTTTTAATAACGATAAGTGGGATTCCGTAGCAGAAGAAGTAGATGGGAAAAGAAGTTCATGATGGGAGAGAGTTCCTAAAGAAAGAGATGCTAAAAACATAATTGCAAACTATTCCAGTGAGGAGGGCAAAAAATGGAGAATATGTCATCCAGTGATGATACAGGGAAAAATGGAAAGGAAGTGGTGAGAATGTTAGGCTGTAAAGGAGAATTATAGGCAGACAGTCCAGAGTTTTAGAAAGTAAAAGTTCAGAATAAGGCCAGGTGAGTGAATAATGATTTTAAAAAGGGTTCTTTAAAAAAAAAGGTAATAAAAAGAAAAGAAAAGGTAGAAAAACATCAATCTATTAGCTCTTCACTGAGAACAGCAAAATGCGAAAAGATAAATGTAGTGAGTATCAGAAGTCAGAATAGACTTTTCAAGAAAAAATCTTGCCACCCCAAAGGTATCCCAATTTTTGATGGAGCGACTCTTTTTATTATATTGTGGGAACACTGGGCATGTACTTTTAGCAAAGCTGTAATATCCCCATGACATTCTGATTAGCAAGCTAATTACACGTGGCTGGATGACATAAGTAAATGAATACCAACCTGGTTTTAAAGTTATACTCAAAGGATACTCATCAATAGTTCCTCATTAGATTGGACAGAGGTATCAAATGAGGTGCCATAAGAATCATTCTGCTCTTCAATATTTTCATTAATAGTTTGAATGAAAAGGTGAAAGGACTGCTCAGAGTTCCAAAAATCACAAAAATGGTTGGGATAATAGCTGAAAAGACAATAATTAAACTTCAAAATAATCATGAGAGGAACAGAGGAACAAAATAAAATATAATAGGAAAAAGTGCAAAATTATTACTTATGAACCAAAAATCAAATGAACAGATATATAGGGTGCATGACTTAGCAACAATGGTTGCCACAAAACAAAAAAAAAAAAAAAAAAACAAAACAAAAAAGAGAGAGAGAATGAGAGAGAGATTGATGTGGTATGGCTGCAGAGAAAGCAAATGCAAATTTAGGGAGCATTAACAATTGTACAGTTTCTAAATCTTGGAAAATAATTATTCAGAGAAACAAGTTGAGGTAAAGTCAATGAAGACAATCAAGAGACCAGAAATTAAGTCTAATGAAGAGTCACTGAATCAGCTACATTGATTATATGATAACACTTTTGCAATACTTACTAGAAACTGTTCTTTCTTGTTTCAGGGGGCAAGATCCAAAATAATGAAAGTTACAAATTAAGAACGGGCAAATAGACAAAGTTAAGATTCTGCTTTTTTTTTTTTCTTTTTCTTTTTTTTTTTTTTGAAGCTTGGGATAGCAACATATCTAGGTGTACATATATTGTTCCTCTCCAGATTAGTAATTTGTATTGTTAAAGTACAAATGGAGTGATTTTTTTAAATATTTCTAATATGCAGTTTTAGTTCAACAAGTTACACATTTGTATTCCAAGCTTTTTGTAGTTTTTTTGTGGCTTAAATCTTTCCTCTCTTACCTTACAGTACATGGATGCTATCCTCAATCACTGTTTTATTATGTTAACTCTTCCTTTAGGCACATTAGCAGTACTTTCATCTTCTCCTCTTACCTTACAGAAACGGAAGGAGAATTTTTTCCTTTTTCTGAACCTTGTGGGAAGACATCACTTTGGTCATGTTTTCCTGGTTTGTCTTCTCCAATTTAGGCCCAGTCCTTTCAGCATGGAGTCTGCTCTGGAGATCTTTCTTTCTGATTCTGCTTGTTCCTTCTGAGTTCCTCAGTCATTTTTCCTCCTTTCTCCAGTGACCCTCTCCCCCTATGTCTTGTCTGCTTTCCACCAATGATTTAAGTCCTCACTCCTTGATATATACAGCACTCCAGGTCACACAGAAATATGCAGCAAAAACACAACTTTGCTTGACAAATCTGTTCCATATAAATGTGCAGTAGGAGACAGATGTTCATGCTCAAAGATGTCTTAATTAATTAAGAACCTTCTAGCTGAGTATCACTCTCTTCATGCAAAATGCAAACAGGCAAAAATCCTAACCTTGAAATCAATTACAATCCAGTCCAAGTACAGCAATTCAAACTCTTTGTCAACCCAACATTATGATTCTGCAACGCCTGCTAAATTCTTCAGTACTTCACATAGGTAAGACAATAGCTACTATAGATGTAAGCTCTCTAAATATGTCACATTGCTTATGGCCTCCGTCTTCTATTTTCTCATATCCTGAACTAAGATAACCTTCAGCCATGCCTCTTTTCAGTTGCCAGGAGTTATGTTCTTTCTTATTTTCAGACTTTTACTGAGTAGCCCAAATGTCTTTTGCAGCTGTCTCCCCACACACACACTCACATACATGCATACACACACATTCAAACATCTTCCAATGATCAACTCTGATTTATGATCATCAAAACAAGTATGATAATAATGGTAGCACACACAAAACAACTTTCCCAAACTCATATATTCCAATGAAACGTTGTGTACTTTACTTTACTCTCAGTGTTCCTCAAAACATTGTAAATCAAAGCATCTTGTTCTCAGAAGAGGATTGTGCTATTTTGACGGCAACGGAAGGGAGGAGGAAACACTAAAACTCCAAACAATAAAGCTGATCTGCTTTATTGTCACTCTAATATCCAGCATTTTGGCATTTTCTTGTAATTTAGGGGGAAGAAGGTGATGATAAAGAAGGAAATGGTGAAGAAAATGCCACCCCACTCCAGCATTCTGCTCCAAAAGCAACAATGAGTATTCACAACATTGACGTGATAAAGGGAACCCCTTAAACTACTGGAAAGAACAGAGAGCCAGTATGAGAGCAGTGGCATTTTTGACTGCTGATGTGGCCAGAAGCAAAAGGAAAATTTGATACTGTAACATTACCCATACCACTGGTACTTGGGAAGCCAGAAGCAGGAACCAAGGCAAGATTAAAACAGAGGCTAACGGAAGTTGAGGTGACTAGAGAGTACTACTGATGACAAAAGCAGGAGAATATAAGGGAAAGGAGCTATACTTACCATTTTGGGAATACATCTTAATAAAGCAGAGTCCTGAATGTTATCTTAAGAACTTTGCTGAATGCGTAAGATTAACAAGAGAAAATAAGTAGCACTGGTATGCATGCTCTATTGTTTGCTGGTCTCAAAATGTTCATTTGAAATCCGGAAAAGAGGTTACATTTCAGGGGATAAAAGCATTTTTGCCCCATACTTCCTTAAAAAAAATTCCCCTCATGACAGAAAGCTTTTATCTAGTTGGAGTTATAAAATCTTAGAATTGGAAGGGATATTAAAGGTCATCTATTCAAATAATCCTCTCAGTGCAGAACCAACTAGAAGATTTCTGACAGATGATCATTCTCTGCCTGATGACCACTAAGAAAGGAGAAAGGATATTTCAGGGGCTGCCACAAAGAAGAGGGAGTCCAACTATTCTCCAAGGTACCTGAGGGCAGGAGAAGTAATGGATGGAAACTAATGAAGGACAGAAACAACCTAGAACTAAGGAGAAATTTCCTAACCAAACAATCAGTGGAACAACTTGCCTCCAGAAGTTGTGAATGCTCCAACACTGGAAGTTTTTAAGAAGAATTTGGACAATCATTTGTCTGAAATGATATAAGGTTTCCTGCCTAAGCAGGGGGTTGGACTAGAAGACCTCCAAGGTCCCTTCCAACTCTGTTATTCTATTCTACTTTAACTCACCACTACTTTGGGCAGCTGGCTGGCAGTTCATACAGTAAGATGTCACTCCTCAGCTCTAATAGAGTTTAGTAATCTAATAGAGTTTAGTAATAACATAATAAGTGTATTCCTTCTTCTGTATGATGACGCTTCAGTTTTTTTGGAGATATACTATGATATTTCCTCTCAGTCCTCTCTAGGCTAACCATATCCAGATCCTTGAATCATTCTCTTCAGGGAGTTGCTTCTGGATCCTTTACCACTTTGATAGCCCTCTCCTGAAGGTGCCCCAATTTGTCACTATCTTTTCTGAACTCTGGTGCCCAGATCTGATCAGGAGCAGAGTAGAGTGGAGCTCTACCAGAGATCTGGCTTCTACGTTTCTGTTAGCCTTTGCTTTTCAGCAGCTACATCACCCTATTGGCTCCTGATTATTTTGCGGCTGACAAGAGCATCCAGATTACTTTCATGTGTATTATTGCCAAGTTGGATGTCCCCCATCCTATACTTCTGCCTTACATTTTTCTTACCCAGATACAGAACTTAAAATTTCTCCCTGTTAAAATTTAATCCTCTTCATTTTAGCCAGCTCCTAAAAAACAAAATGTTGAGTAACAGTCTAGAATTGTCCTGGCTGATAATCACATTATGAGAGATTTAAAGGTCAAGATTACGATTCCAGTTGATCCATTTGCATTGGAAGGAATACTGAAATATAGTGCCCAGTTTTCAATCATTGTAAACCTTTAAAAAAGCCCATATTGGTTTGCATGTGCATGTGCTTTTAAAAAGATATTGGTGTCTGTGGAATTCTACAGAAGTTTCTTGCTAAATTATTATGATGAAGTGCTATTAACAAACTAAAATGAAATGTGGCATGCATACGTGAATTGAAAATGAAAGACATTTAAATTCTTAATCAGATGGTGATGGAGATAAGTGGAGATGGAAACAAGAAGTATTTTTCAGCAAAATGACAGCCAGTATTTTAGTACATTAAAATCATTGAGAGAATACAGATCATCACAAAAAAAAAGAACCATATAAAGCAAAAAGCTAAAGACAACATTTAAATTCATATAAGAGTGCCATAAAAGCTTTTAGTAATCGTTCACTTTAGATTCTTAAAGACGGGTTTTAGAGAATTATTGGAAGGATAGAAATGAGTATATTGTGATAAATGCAGAAGGATAGAAATGAGACTATTCAAATTTCTCCCCAATGAAAGAGTGAACTTTTATCAAGCAATGCAAAAGGATAGTTCTAAGGTATTTTCCGAAAAGGGTGAAGAACTAAACGCTCTGTAGAGGACCACCTGAGTTAGATTAAATGTTTGTCATACTCCCTTCCAATTCATTGCCCATATGCTTCAGTGCCACTTTCTTGAGAATGACCTCACTAGGCACCAGTGGTGGGTTGCTACCGGTTCGCACCGGTTCAGTAGAACCGGTAGTAAAAAATTTTAGTTGCTCAGAGAACCGGTAGCAATGGCTGGCTGGCTGGCCATGCCCACGAACCACCCGGTCACCAGTTCCTCGCCCTGGCCGCCATGTTTGCCACTGCTATGTTCTTCACGCCTTGCAAGTCAAATGGGATGTGTGCCTATGTGAAGAACACGGTGGCGAAGGCAGCAGCTTGCCTTCAGAGAAAGCGGCTGGCAAAGAAACCTTTCAGAGGCTTCTTTGCCAGCTGCTTTCCAGCAGCGGCAGTTGGCTGGGGGCCGCCCAGCCGAAAACTCTGATTAGCTTGCCTTCCTGACTCCGGACCAGCCACAGTGGAAGGTAAGCAGCCGAACAAAGAAGCGGTGGTGGGGGAGGAAGGCAGGCAAGTGGACCTTCCAAGCAGCCTTCCCACGCCTTTGCCTTCTGAGGTCAGGTCACACATGCAGCCCATGATGGAAACGTGCCGCTTTCGGCCCTGTCTGGCCCGGCCTAGCCAGTGGGTGGGTGAGCGGCCCTTCGGGGAGATGGAGCCCTTGTGCTGGGGCTGAGAGGGGTGGCGGCAGCGGCGGTTTTGCGGGAGGACGAGTGGATTTCTCAGTGCTGCTGCACATGTGCACCTCATGTGAAGGGAGGCAGACACCGGAAAAGCCGTACAGGAAAACTTCCCGGGTGTTCCGGGACGCCCCGCCATCAATGCCTGCTACAGCAAAAGCCATGCAGGAAAACTTCCTGGGTGTTCCGGGATGCCCTGCAGCCATCACTGCTGCCGCTGCCTGCCGCGGCAAAAGCAGCACAGGAAAACTTTCTGGGCATTCCGGGATGCCCCGCAGCCACCGCTTATGCCTACCATGGCAAAAGCCACACAGGAAAAGTTCCCGGGTGGTTCAGGATGCCCCGCTGCTGCCACCTGAAAGTCCCGTTTCAACCCCCGCCCCACCTGTCACAGCCTGAAGCTCCTGTTTTGCGTGCTGCTGGCTGCTGTTGTTGCTGCCACTGCCACCGCCAGGTGCTTTCTCTTGGGCCTCCCAGTCTCATTCTCCTAGACTTTGAAGGAGAGAGGGAGAGAGAGAAAGAAAGAGAGAGAAAAAGACACAAAGAAAATGAGAGAAAGAGGAAAAAAAGAAAGTGGAAGGGAGAGACAAGAAAGAAAAAGAATGAATGAAAGAAAAAGAGAAAGGAAGGAAGGAAGGGAGAGACAAGAAAGAGAGAAAGAGAAAGAAAGAGAAGGAGAGAAAGAAGGAAAGGAAGGGAGAGAGAGCAAAAAGAAAGAAAGAAAGAAAAAGAGACAAATAAGGAAGGAAGGAAGGAAGAGACAAGAAAGAGAGAAAGAGAGAAGGAAGAGGAAGGGGAGAGAGAAAGAAAGAAAGAAAGAAAGAAAGAAAGAAAGAAAGAAAGAAAGAAAGAAAGAAAGAAAGAAAGAAAAGAAAGAAAGAAAGAAGAGGAAGGAAAGACCACAAACCCTGCCACTAGACGTGGCTTCAGAAGATGCTTTGAAACATCAGGACAGCAATCTAGGGCTGGGAGGGACCTTAGAGGCCATCTAGTCCAACCCCCTGCTCCAATAGGAAACCTTACATTGCCTGGATTATTTTGGTGTCTCTAACAGAGAGGAAAATTGCCAGAAAGGAGAAGGAGTTTACTAGGACAAGACTGCCATGCAGAGGAAGGCAGAGATAGTCCTTGACTTATGATCAGAATTGAGCCCAAAATTTTGCTAAGCAAGAGCGTTGTTAAGTGAGTTTCACCACATTTTACTCAATCCATGATCTCTCCTGGCTCTAACAGTCATGTGCAGGTTAGGGAAGTAAATCTGAAGGCGTGTGTGTAATGTTCTAAATGTACAGAAGTTATAGTTAAATGTGTGGCAGAAAGTGGACTCTCGGTGTGTTTTTACAAATGTAGTAAGTGAGGTTGAATGTGTATAATTTTAGAAGAGATGTGTGTACATACACATACAGTATATATAGTAAATAATGTATCTTTTTGTGTGCATATACACACTCTATATTATGTAATATGTATGTACATATATGGCATATGTACATAGGATTAAATAGTATATTTTGGATGTTCAGTAGTAGTAAATAAATAGACAGGGAAATTGTATCTCATTGAGGCCTTTGAGGTGAGGAGAGGCCAGGCACCCTAACCGTAATCCTTGACATGAGTGACGTCAAGTTGGCCATGCCCACCAAGTCACATGATCACCCAGCTACGCCCACCCAGTCACATGACCACCAAGCCACACCCACACTCACATGGCCAGCAAGCCATGCCCACCAAACAAGCTACGCCCACAGAACCGGTAGTAAAAAAATTTGGAACCCACCACTGGGATAGACTTGTAAGTCTGGTAGGAATGGGCAGAAAGAAAAGAAAAACAATGAAGACTGTTTCTTCCTGACTTAGCAGATCACTGAGAACATCAGGGCACTCCAAGATAAAGAGCACTATAGCAGATAGTCTAATGTCTACTTGGAAAAGAGAACCTTGTAAGAAATAAAGGTAAGCTATTTAACTGACTTCAAAATGTGCTATGCATGCTTGACTGCCTTGCTTGGCTCAAAGGACCATCAAATCCACACAGAAAGTCCAGGGTGTCCACGGACAAAGTCAGGAGGGCAGTTATGACAATATAGCCAAACACCCTTTTGGCAGCCCAGATAAAAAGGGGATTTTGATTGCACAATCGCAGATTCCACCTTTACTTTCTTTAGAATCCCATTTCCCCCTCTGAAAGCCTCTGAACACAAAGAGTACTGTACTCGTACAGTACAGAAAGGGTGAATATTCTAAGTTGAGTTGATCAAGTGAATTGTTCTCATCAGGAGAACTGATGCGAGCACTGAGCTGTTTTTAGAAATCAGTTTAGGAAAATCCCCTGAACTCTCATACTGTAGACATATCTCAGACATGCTCTGCTCATTTTATTATTTATTACTCATTGCTTTGCAAAACTACCAGCACCTTTCAACACCACACAATGAAAAAAGAATTGCGATCGGAAAACCCCAGAGCAAGTAGGAAAGGAAAAAGAGTGACTTCAATACTACAAATACATGGAAAACTTAAGAAGCACTTCATACAGTCTTTCCTGATAGGTGTGTCAATATCTGGGTCAAACAGAGTGGAAGGAACAAACTGCCAGGGTGCTGCAAGACAGAACTGAATTAAACAATGAAACGCTATGAACACACCTTGCTCACCGATCCACAGAGAATGTTTTCTCACCTGCTTCCTTCCAATCACTCTCTCCTTGGAGCGTGACATTTTGCCTGTTCTTTGCACTGGGTGTGCCGGGATCATTCAATCACACTCCGGCTAGAACCATCTGTCTTCAGAGAACACAGGACACACTGCAAAAGGGTGAAGATTCTCCCACAGCTCAGGAGCCACATCTGGGTCAGAGAAATTTGAAGAAACCCAAAAGGCAGCTAAACAAAGGCTAGTGATTTTGATGCATGATTTACCAGCAGCAATTCTACTTCCTTAAGGAGGCTCCATAAATACCAAAGAAAGGAAAGATATTAGCCAGCTGGGGAAAACTCCAGAATTTATAGAAACAGAAAAATGGTGGGCAAAGAAAACTAAAAGTTGGGTCACTGTGCACAGTGCTTGCTTGTTGAATGCAAAATGTTGATAAACTGCTGACAAAGACAATAATCTCTTAGGCGGGGTGTGTGTGTGTGTGTGAGAAAGGAAGATATATGGGCTAGGGCAGGGGTGGGCAAATGTGGCTCTTTTACAACCTGTGGAGTTCAACTCCCAGAATTCTTTAGACCGCTTGGCTGTCTCAGGAATTCTGGGAGTTGAAGTCCACAGGTTGTAAAAGAGCCACATTTGCCCATCCCTGGGCTACGGAAATGGAGTGAAGCACCCTAGAAAAGCATATGGATTCCTGGCAGATGATACACTGAAACATATTCCATAAATATCAATCTTCCTCACAACCCCCCTCACATCCTGGACATAAACTGCTTCAACTCCTACCCTCAAAACGACGCTATAGAGCACTGCACACCAGAACAACTAGACACCAGAACAGTTTTTTCCTGAACGCCATCACTCTGCTAAACAAATAATTCCCTCAACACTGTCAAACTATTTACTAAGTCTGCACTACTATTAATCTTCTCATAGTTCCCACCACCCATCTCCTCCCACTTATGACTGTATGACTGTAACCTTGTTGCTTGTATCCTTACGATTTATATTGACTGTTTCCTAATATGATTTGATTGCTTATTTGTACCCTATGACTAACATTAAGTGAAGTAATTCGGGAATAACGAGAGGTACAAGCAAGCAAGTGACAACAGCTCTTTAATATACAGTGAGACTTCAGCGAAAACTCAGGGGCTGCAGTCCTCCTTATATACAATCCAGGAGGGACTGTCAGCCAATCAGAAATGTATGCAGGTTTGAATCTCCCGCTTAAAAGTATCAATACATAACACCCCTCCCTTCCCAGAAGGCACTAATACTCAAAAATTAACATATGTACAGACAAAATCTCGCAGGTGCTTAGGACGAGTTCTCGCCCTAGTTGACCTGCGCAGTTCAGAGTCTGGTGGGGCGTCGAGCTGGTCGGAGGGACTCTTTGTCTCTCCCGGCTCCGCCAATGGAACCTCCTGGATTTTGTCCGGGGCGTGGTTATCCCCGGCTGGGAGTGGCGACTTGCTGGGGCGGCGCTGGAACCAGGGCTTGTCAGCTAAGTATTCTCGCGACCCCGGGCTTGAGTTAGCTGTTTTGGAGAAGTGGTCAGAGTTAGGCTCGGAGATGTCTAAGTTAATATTCGCCTCGCCTACCACCCTTTTCCTAAGTTGATCTATGTGGCGCTTCCAGAGTCTATCAACCCCAACGTCCACCGTGTACGATTTTGGGCCTGTTATTCCCACTATGGTTCCTGCAACCCATAGAGGACCGCTGGCATAATTGCGAGCGAACACCGGGGACCCGACCTGAAACTGCCTTAGACCACAGGTCTCTCCCTTAAAGTTTTCGTGCGAGTAGTTAGGGTGAAGCCTGTCTAACACGCACCGGAGCTTCCTCCCCATGAGGAGCTCTGCTG
Source organism: Arizona elegans (assembly GCA_022577455.1). Taxonomy (NCBI): domain Eukaryota; kingdom Metazoa; phylum Chordata; class Lepidosauria; order Squamata; family Colubridae; genus Arizona; species Arizona elegans. Next base: position 112,768,151 of record JAKOOJ010000003.1, read on the forward strand.
GGCTTCTCCCTGTTGCTGTGCATGGTGATGCATGCTGAACCGCTAGGAATTGATCTATCCTGGCCTGCCAGTCCCCATTGTCTAATCTGGACAGTGCTTCCTTAGCTGTCCTGACAAAACGTTCAGCCAATCCGTTGGAAGCCGGGTGAAATGGAGCTGATAGGGCATGGTGGATTCCCAGGCCGGCCAAGTAACTTTCAAAAAGGGTTGCTGTAAATTGAGGCCCGTTGTCCGACACCAAGGTATCCGGCAGGCCGTGGGTAGCAAACAACTTCCTTAGGACCTTGATAACGGCTTCGGCCGTTGTAGATGGCATTAATATAATTTCTAGCCATTTTGAGTAGGCATCCACAACTATTAAAAACGTTTGGCCATGGAACGGGCCGGCAAAATCAATGTGGATCCTCCCCCATGGGCCTTTTGGTTTCTCCCACTCTCGGATGGGCGCTACTGGGGGATCGGGGCGAGACTCCTGGCAGGGTCTGCACTTCCCCACCCACTCGGAAATGACCTGGTCCATGTTGGGCCACCAGACATAGCTGCGGGCTAAACACTTCATCCTAACAATGCCCGGGTGCCCTTCGTGCAGTAACTCCAAAACCCTATTCCGTAGTTTCGTTGGAATTACCACTCTGTCACCCCACAGTAAGCACCCCCCTTGCATAAACAGTTCATTTCGTTTGTTGGCAAACCCTTGGTACTCCTCCCCAACCACCTTGTCTGGCCACCCTTTCAAGACCCAACCCATAACAGTCCGGATAACTTGGTCTCTATTTGATGCTTTCGCCACCTCGCCGGAGGAGATGGGGCCCAAAGTTAACGTGTCCAACAAAAGGACGGAGGCTTCCGGCGTTGGGTTGTCCAGCAGGTCGGGAAGGGGGCAACGGCTAAGGGCGTCCGCATGACCCAGGGTCCGCCCAGGTCGATGGACGAGCTGGTACGAGTAGGCCGACAAAAAAATCGCCCATCTAGTCAAATGGGGAGAGAGGGCAGCGGGGGTTGGCCTGTCGCCTGCTAGCAGTCCTAGCAACGGTCTATGGTCAGTCACAAGTTTGAATTTTCGGCCATAGAGGTATTCGTGGAACTTTTTAACCCCCGCAATCGCAGCCAGAGCCTCTCTGTCCAATTGGCTATAGTTTCGTTCTGTGCTGGACAGAGTACAGGAATAGAAAGCAATGGGCGCCTCTAGGCCATTCGGCAGTCTATGGCCTAGGACGGCACCAACTCCTACGGGGGAGGCGTCACAGACTAAGACGAGCGGCAGCTCTGCATTGTACTGTATCAGGAAACTGTCCTCGGATAGGAGTCTTTTCACTGCCTCAAAAGCGGCTGCTTGCGGTTTCCCCCAGACCCATGGTACGTTCTTTCCCAAAAGCTTGTGAAGGGGATCTGCAACCGTGGCTTTATCTTTTAGGAACATGGAGTAAAAATTGAGCAGTCCAAGGAAGGCTTGGAGCTCTGCTTTGGATTTGGGGGCTGGTGCGCTCTTAATAGCTCTCACCTTGCTCTCGGTAGGGTGGATGCCTGTGCCGTCCACCCTGTACCCCAAGAATTCCACAGAGGGAACAGCTATCCTACACTTGTTCCTTTTGAGTCTTAGTCCCGCTTCTCTGAACCTAGACAGGACGTTCCGTACCCTGTCCCCCAGCTGGTGTTCATCCTGAGCGCTGACTAAGACGTCATCGAAATAGGGCACCACTCCCGGGAGTCCTTGCAATAGGCGCTCCATGGTGCTTTGAAATAAGCCGGGTGCGACGCTCACCCCAAACTGGAGCCTGGTGCATTTAAATGCACCCCTATGAGTTACGATCGTTTGTGCCTCTGCCGTGGCGTCGTCGACTGGTAACTGTTGGTAGGCTTGGGCCAGGTCTAATTTGGCAAAAAATTTTCCGGGCCCCAGGGAGTGTAGTAGATGGTGCACGATCGGCACCGGATAGGCGCTCGGCTGCAAAGCCTTGTTGATCGTGCACTTGTAGTCGGCGCAAATTCTTATTGAGCCGTCGGATTTAACTGGGGTCACTATGGGGGTCTCCCACTTAGCATGGTCAACGGGAACCAACACCCCTTGCTTAATCAGCTTGTCTAGTTCCGCATCGATCTTCGGTTTCAATGCGAACGGTACTCGTCTGGCCTTCAGTCTTACTTGGGCTACGTTGGGGTCTAAGTTTAGTGAAATAGGGGTCCCCACATACTTGCCCAACGTGTCCCCGAAGACGTCCTGGAACTCGGACAGGAGGCTGTCTTTCAGGGTTGATCTGGACATCAGGTGGACGCCGGTGAAGCCCATGCCAAGGGCTCGGAACCACCCCATGCCCAGGAGGCTAGGAAGCTGCTTCGTGACGATGGTCAGCGGCAGGTCTCTTTCGTAGTCTCCGTAGGTGACCCGGAACGTGCCCACGCCTTCGAGGGGGACTCGGTTCCCCTGGTAGTCTAGGATGCGTAGTCTCTGTTTGGAGAGTTGATCCTTCCAGAACGACGGCAGGAGGGTCTTTAGGGTCGTCCACGACATTATGGAGAGCGCTGATCCGGTGTCGATCTCCATCGAGCACGGCTTTCCGTTGATCTCGACCACCGTGCTGACCTTGTCTTCGATCGCCGTGCTGGCCTGGTCGATGTGTATGCTGCGGCCATCTCGCGGTTCAAATTCGTGCTTTTTTTCGCGCCGCCTTCTCTCGTTGGCTGTTTCTGGCGCGCTGATTCCTGTTGGCTGCGGCGCTCACGTGGTTTGTGTCTTCTGGGCAGAATGGCTCTGCAGACTCGCACCAAGTGCCCTTTTTTCTCGCAGCGCCTGCAAATAGCCTCTCTGTATTTGCAGGACAGTCTATCATGGTGCCCGCCACAGCTGGGACAGCTTCGCCGGGGGCTGCCAGTGTCTTTTCTCTGGTGTTCCGTTCGGAAGACGTCCTCATCTGACTCGGACTCCGAGCTGGATCCGGCGTCTTCTCTGTGCACCGGGGCAGACTTGGAGCTGTCTTTGCTGGTCAGCGGACGCTGCAGCGTTTCAGCGGCCTTTGTGGAGGCTTCATGAGCCCTAGCCTCATCTAGGGCTCCGGCAAGCGTCAAATCAGGCTTGGCGAGCAGACGCCGTTGCAGCCTAATGTCCCGATCACCACAGATCAGTTGCTCAAGCAACGCATCGTCCAAATCTCTGTAGTCGCAATGGGTAGCGGCTTTTCTCAGGCTGGCCATGTACGCGCTGACCGGCTCTCCCTCTCGCTGAACGCGCTGCCTCAGTTGGTATCGCTGCACGAACTTGGAGGGGACGGGAGCGTAGTGAGCCCGGAGAGTTGCCATCAGGGTGTCCCAGGAGACTGTTTGAACCGGCGTTGGCTCACACAGTGACTCGGCCATCTCGAACACGTCCGGTCCGCAGTGGCTTAGGAATAGGGCTCTCTTTCGATTAGCCGAGAGGCCCTGCATGTCGCTGGCTTCAAGCGAGCATTCAAACCTCGTTAGGTACGAGACCCATTTTTCGCGGGTCTGATCGAAAGGCTTGGGCGGAACGTAGGCAGACATGTTTGGTATGCCTCCTGTGGTTCGCCTCGTCGCCTAGCTGAAGCTCGTGGTCGCACTGGTTGGCTTCTTGTAGCCTCTATCCCACCTTCGTCACCAATGAAGTAATTCGGGAATAACGAGAGGTACAAGCAAGCAAGTGACAACAGCTCTTTAATATACAGTGAGACTTCAGCGAAAACTCAGGGGCTGCAGTCCTCCTTATATACAATCCAGGAGGGACTGTCAGCCAATCAGAAATGTATGCAGGTTTGAATCTCCCGCTTAAAAGTATCAATACATAACATTAAGTGTTGTACCTTATGAGTCTTGTATCTTTTCTTTATGATTCTTGTATCTTTTTTATGTACTCTGAGAGCATATGAACCAAGACAAATTCCTTGTGTGTCCAATCACACTTGGCCAATAAAGAATTCTATTTTATTCTATTCTATTCTATTCTATTCTATTCTATTCTATTCTATTCTATTCTATTCTATTCTATTCTATTCTATTCTATTCTTGCATATTTAAATTTTATATATTTAAAGCAATGGTGAAATCTAAAATTTGTTACTACTGGTTCTGTGGGCATGGCTTGGTGTGGGGGGGATTAATGTGACTGGGTGGGCGTAGCCATTTTTTTTTTTACTTTTAAAAACATTTTTTCTACAACCTCTTCGGCGAAGAGGTTGTAAAAAAATGCTTTCAAAAGGGTCTGACGATCCGAGCTTAGTTGCCTGATTGGCAGAGGTTTTTTAAAAAGCCTCTGCCTATCAGGCAACTCAGCTTGGATCATCAGAGGCATTTAAAACAAAAAAAGGGTTTTTTTCTTTTAAAAACCTTTGACGATCCCAGCTGAGCCGCGCGATCATCAGAGGCTTTTTTTTTTACTTTTAAAAGCCTCTGATGATTGTGCAGCTCAGCTGGGCATGGGGGCAGGCAGGGATTTTTGCTACCAGTTCTCCGAACCACCCGCCTCCATTGCTACCAGATAAGGCGATCTGGTCCGAACCGGGAGCATTTCACCCCTGATTTAAAGGATGGGGAATAGGGGAGAAAAATGAAATGGAGACAAAAAATGTGCATTTTCTATCCAATTTAATACTGATTCATATGCTGTCAATATGCTGGGGATTTTAGGGCCCAACTACAAAGACCCCAGGCCAGATCCCCTGCTTCCTCCCCACCACAACCTCCAACCCCTATTATGAATGGTAGGAAGAAAATTTGTTTCTTGTGCTGCAGAGTTTTCCTACTTTTGCAAAAAAGATTTAGGGGAGTCCAGCACTGCTATGACACTGTATTCTTTCAGGCTGTATCCCTGAGCTTTTTACTACCAATTTCAGTTTTTTTCTGATTGCTCCAGAATAGAGATCACCTGGAACAAACTGAACCAAGGAAAGCAATAATGGTTTCATTGTTAAGAAACTAGAAAAGTTTGTTTTCGGAATAGAAATCCAACAAGGTCTTAGCATTTTTACTCTCCCACTTTTCTGATTTGGAGATTAAAGTAGAAGGGAGAATAAGAAAATACTTAGAGGGTTATATTTCATTGGTTTTGCTTTCATCTCTCCAAAAGACAGTTTTAAGTATCTTCGTTCAGAATTATTTGCTGTACAGCTTGATCTTTATATAAGTGTATATGCATAAACAATGCACACATTTCATTTATTTTATTACCTTTATAAGACATCATAATCACCAGAAACCTATATCATGAAAGAAGAGAACAGAAACCAAAACTATTTTTTCCTTGGGGAATTTCAAAAAATAAATTAACAAACATTCATGTTTGTTCATAAATTACCATGACCCATGGTGCACAGTTCTTAAAGTTTTCCTAAAGACCAGCAGGTTGAAGACCACATGGTCCATGATAGGTTGTGGGTAATGGTAGTGGGATACTGTTCCAGATAATAGGGGCAGAGAAAACAGGTTCCTGGAGTCCCTAGGATGACACAAATTTGTTGAGAGGATCTGGAGCATGTTAGTCCTTCTCAATCAGGGTCCTGCATATTTTTTTCCATACAGTATAAGTGTTCATTTAAAAAAAAAGATAAGAATAATATCAGAAGACTTTACAATGTTACTTTTTGGCTGTTTTATCACCAAATATGCCCAGCTTGCTTATAAAAAAATGTGACATGGAGGACTTAAAAATAAGATAATAGACAAGCTCCAGTTTTGGAACTGATAAAAAATAGGCCATTTTGTTTTCTTCAGGAAAGTCAATAAAATGACTTTATAGAAGGCAGTCAAAATTAGAGCCACTCACATTTATATGCAACATTATTCTGCATGGCTTGCAAATTCAATTTGCAAATTTAATTTGTATTCTATTCTTGGGTTTTCCAAAAGATCCTTTAGATCTTAGAATCAATTAATTAAAGAACCAGCCATTGTGTGGAGATTTTAAAAGACCTAAAGTGACAAAGAGATTCTTGTTCTGGAAAATAGCTAAAATTTGCAAATAAGTAACTTTAAGTATCCATAATTTATTTTTTTAAAGAAAATATTTTCTATTTTTGCTCTTGTGTGCAATCCATGTTGTTGCAATTTGGTAGAATAGGCACCAAGATAAAATATTTTGTGGGTAGTAATAATTCTCCCACTCCTCAAATACATGCACATATCTCCCTGTTCTAGCGGGAAAATTGTAAATAGCCTAGGAAAGTGTTGAATTTGTAGGAAATGAAAAAAATAACATTTTCGAAGTCTTACCCTTGAGAATCCTCATCACAGACTCTTTTTTCCTAAAAAAAATAAAATAATAATTTAATTTTTTTTTTTTACATATGGCAGTTATTACATCTCTGAGTCTGTCTGTCTTTGAAAGGAAAGACATATACTGAACATATTTAGCACTAATCACTTATGGTCTCCTTAAAGAGTAAACAAGGATCTTAAATAGCCTTATGAAGGATGTAAATGATCTGCAGTTCAGGCACCTTACTTCCAGCTCCGTCTTTGAGGCCTCCAGGCAATTCTGTTTCAGATTAGAACTGAGCAGGAACCTCCAAGATGCATTTCACTTGACTGGGGAAAGTCTGAAACTCATAGCCGTGAAGTCAGAAATGTGCCTGTTCAGTCTTTTCCCTTCTCGTTGGAAAGATCTGGCAGATTTAAGGTTAATATAGACAGGATACCCTAAGGAGATGCTAATGGCCTCAAAGGAAAAATGAAGGGACCACCCCCATCCCAGCCCAATGGCTACCAATTACATTATATAGGTACAGCGGAAGCTTAGGTTACAATTCAGCACAACAGAGAAGCAGTGCAGTCTGGTGGCTTTTCTTTTTAATTATTTATTTTCTTCCCTTCAGTCTTAAATGGCTAATGTAGTGGCTTGTATCTCCGGAAGAAAACAAGCTGGTCCTTTCAGACAGGATTAGATGTAAGAAATACAAAACAAAACAAAACAACAAAAAAAGCTTTTATGGAAGCAGAGAGTGAGGGTGGGGGGTGGGGTGGGGGAAGCAAGGTCTTGAAATAAGGTTCCGGTTCCTCCAGGGAGCAGCTGGAATGGATACAGCTTGAAGTACAGAAACAGCCTTTTCAGCAGAGCTTTCTTGAGTCCACAACATCCCTTTTGTAGGGCCAAGAAAGAGACACGGCACTTTGATTGACTTTATTAAACAAAGTGAGCACATCTGCAAACCTGTGGGACTACGGGACCACGTTATCGAGCAAGTCAAGTATTATATCGACACCAAATGTGGCGCAACAGGATGTTGTTGTTTTGAAATTGTTTAATATTACAGTCTACTTGAAAATGAATTATTAATATGCCTTGTCCATATTTTACTATGCAAGATGGAACACTACCTGAAGTAGTAACTAAGGTTCTCAATTGATACTCATGCCCACCCAAGATGGCTTTGGGGGGAAGGAGACGGTGGGGTGTGGTCTTATTCTCAAACAGTTTTCACTCTTGCACAAACCCTTATTCTCTCCTTATAATTTATATGTCTAGAAGAATAGCATATCCTCTCCTTTCTGTCTGTTTAAATGGTCTGAGACATGGTTATACTATAATTTATTAAACTTGTATGCCTTCTGACTCCTAACAACTCTGGGTGGCTCACAATGAAAGTATAATAAAATTAATATAAGATTTAAAAAAGGCATTTAATATAATGCCTTTTTTAATATAAGATTTAAAAAAGGCAAGTATGAAAGACCAGAATGAAGCAGAGGGTCTCTCTCTCTCTCACTGGAGGCTGGGGAAAAGATCCAGGTTTTCATGATTCTTCTGAATAACAGCAGAGTGGAGACCATTTGAATCTTGGGGGTACATCATTCCAAAGGGTAAGTGCTGCTAAGTGCTGTTTCCAATAGGTGACAAGGCTTAAATGAAGAAACCTGAAGAGTGCCAAACCTGTAAGTTCAAATTGTCCAGGCAGATATTATGGGAGTCAGTGGTCCCTCAAGTAACCAGGCTTTGTGCCATGAAGGGATTTATATGATCAGCATCATGACTTGCATCCAGAAGCAAACTGGCAACCACTGAAGCTCATGAAGAAGACTGTTACTTAGGCATACTGAACCATACCCATCACTGCATGTATTGCTGCATTTTGGACCAGTTGAAGCTTCTGGGTGTTCTTCAAGGGCAGATCCATGTAAAGCATGTTTCAATAGTCAAACCATATTTGTGTTGTGTGTCATCTTTAAAGTCCTGCAATGTTCATCTATCTGGTCATAGTAACCTACCCATTCCATATCTGCTATCTGCCACAAGAATATCATATTGTATCCATGCAAGCTTCCTTTCTTCTGATTGGTTCTTTTTGTCAGTGAGCTATCAGCACTTTTTCAGAAACATTGTATTTGTCTCAATAGTGCTCTCACAATTATGAGTAACCCATGGGTTATGTGGGTTATTTTACACCATGTCATCATCATCATCATCATTAGCATGAGAAGGTGAAAAATCTTGTGGGACTTTCGAATACTGACGGATCGTCATTTGGAACACAACACGCCAGATATCATAGTTGTCGAAAACGTACAATTTATTGATATCGTGGTACCAGGAGATGCCAGAGTCAAAGAAAAAGTACTGGGAAAAAAAATCACAAAATATTGCGACCTGGCCATCAAAAGTACGCGATTATGGATGAAACACGTAACAGTAATACCCATTGTCATTGAAGCACTTGGTACCATGTCCAAGAATTTTATAAAATACATCAAGAAATTGCAGCTTCCTGTAATAACACCAGCGGAACTGCAAAAAATTGCGCTACTCAGAACATCGTACATCTTAAGAAGGTACTTGGTTGATACCTAGGACGCTGGCAGCAACCCCAGTGGTGGGTTGCCCCCGGTTCGCACCAGTTCTATAGAACTGGTAGTAAAACCGGCAGGAGGCTCCACCCACCAACCCCAACATCATCAAAATGCTTCTCCGCATGCGCAGAAGAGCGCACTGGCCCCGTTGTGAACCGTAGTAAAGGTAAGTAGAACCCACCCCTGAGCAATCCGTATAACCATTAGAACCAGTCAGTGGTATTGTGATGCATTTTTGAATGTTCAGTTGACTGAGTTTCATGTTTAATCAATAAAGTAAATAATAAAAATATAATAATAATAATAATAATAATAATAATAATAATAATAGTCTTTATTGTCATTGTACATCATGTATACAACAAAATTGGTTTAGCCTCTACCAGTGCAATCTATAACAGAAAATACAAGACAACATGAATAGTATAGACAATAATCCTTATACAAATAATTGGAGTTGGGGGGAAACTAGTCATAATTATTTATTTATTGTCTATTTATTGGTTCAATTTATATGCCACCCTTCTCCGGAGACTCAGGGTGGCTTACAATGCATTAAGCAATAGCCTTCATACTTTTGTATATACCTGCTTAGTAGGGCTTAGTAGTACATGGAGTGATTATGATTGTGTTTAGGAGTCTGACAGTCCATGGGTAGAAGCTGTTTTTAAACCTGTTTGTCCAGCTGGCTATACTTCGATGTCTTCTGCCCGATGGCAAAAGTGAAAAGAGACACTGGCCAGGGTCTGAATCATCCCTAAGTATCTTTCTTAGTCTGCTGAAACAGCGAGACCTAGCGATGTCATCCAGTGGTGTTAGAGGGCAACAAATTGATCAGTCTCTGTAGTACCTTCCTGTCCACAGCTGTTGAACCTGGGTATCATACTGTTATTCTTATCCCCAGTTCTTATCCATTCTCCTTGTCTATCAATATCTATGTTCTTGCTTCAATTTATTTCAAAAATTTCCTGCACTCTTCCATGCATCAAATAAAATAGCTACCCATAATCTATACTTAGTATAACATATGCTAAATTATAAGTTTCCTTCTAATTAATTTTGATAATATTTCCTACTGGCATCCATGAGACATAAAGAAACTCTGATTATATAGGAGAATTTTTGTAGTAACCCAGTCAGGGTTTTTTTTTTTACACATGTTAATAAAATATAAGTAGCATATAAATTAATTTCATCTCAGTTCTCATTGCCACTGGAAATAAGAAGAATTTGATATTAACTACGTTTTCCACTAGTGGAAAAAAAATAAGAGTGTTTATCTTATGGCTTAGTCTCCATTAAGAAATAAAATACTAAGCTCTCTTTTCTGCAAAATTGCTATGTAATTGGCTGCTGCTGCTGTTGACGTTGTTGTTTAGTTTTTAGTTGTTTCTGACTCTTCGTGACCTAAGAGATACCAGTTCACCAGGATTGTCTGTCAGTTATAAAAAGCTCATGCTTGTGTCTCAGCGATGATATCTAGCCACTTTATCTTCTACTGGCCTCTTTTCCAATTGCCCTGGAATTTTTCAAGCATCACGATCTCCTCCAATGACTTTTGCTGATGTCAATTTTGCCATAATATTCAGGTGATGGAAATGTTACCTAAAAATACCCAGAAACTGTAGGGAAGGATGCCACTCTTATCTAAACAGTAGGCTTATTGTTTGTTCAGCTAATCCATATTGAATTCCCTACTCATATCTTCTCAAAACAACAAGAAAGAGACCTTAGTACCCAGAAAGAAGAATTACATATCACTAAGAAGAAGGCATTTGTACAAGGTTGTAACTAAAAGTAGAATTACAGTAGTTGCGCAAGGTCATTTGAGTTCTGAGACAGTAGATATTTTATGCTCTAAAACAGATTTGTTACTGAAATTTTTAACTGGAAAACTGGTTTCCAATTCCACTGAAGACAGGATTTCTTTTGTGGAGGTTGGCAAGGGATGGACATTTTTTTGATACAGGTTTCAGTGCAATCCCTGTAAGAATTTGAAAGCTGCCTTCGGAAATCAGTAAAATAACCAGTCTTCTCCCAAAATGACTTTTTAAAATAATCCAAAAAGCTCAACATGATGCACAGAGGTATCCCCAAACAGTTACTAACAGCATTAGGCAGAATATATAAAATATGGAGACATTATGGAAAATGTGATACTTCCTTCTGCTACTGCATCCTTTCCTGTCCCTGGCATGGGAGCTTGGTACTTTTCTAGTTTTATGCCCTGATGCTCTGTAGACTGAAGGGCTTTAGCTTTCCTGGAGTGCTCCAAATTCAAAGAGTTTGGCATTGTTTGGCCAAGTGACGATCCACTACCGATGTCCAAGCTGTATTGGAAACTTTTCTTTCCCATAATTTCTGCCATCTTCCTTACATCTTTCCCGCTTGCTCTCAGTTAATCAAAGGTTGCTAAAAGGCAGATAAGGTCATCTTTGGATAACAGAAAGCAAATGTTGCTTAGACACTGCCTCTTTTTCAGCAGTTGTTGAAATGAAACAAGGTAAGAAAGGAGAAAAAATACATTTCTGTTTTGTCTAGATCAGTATTTTTCAACCTTAACCTCTAAAATAGATGTCTGGACTTCATCTAGCATGTTGGCTGGGGAATTCCAAGATTGCCAAGGTTGGCTAACATGGTCTAGACAATTAACTGTCTTAATACAACGGTTTCATGGTTTACTGTGATGAAAGAAAATAATGTATGTTTGTATGGATTACACTTTAAAATATTTTTTTCATTTAACATTTTGATTTTTAGCTAGGGATGGGGAAGAAAGTCATTTGCTTTGCATCTGAATATCTAAAAACACAAATTTCTTGTCAAAGAAACAGTTATAAAATTTTCAACATTTTTCAATCCACTTTTCTAAATATATATATATATATATATATATATATATATATATATATATATACTAATTCATATAATTCATATATTATATAATTATAATATACAATCTATTCATGAAAATATTATACAAAAAGTACTATATTGATGAAAATTGTTTGCAAAATCTATATACATTTAGGAAAAATGTTAATAAACATGATAATATGGGAGAAATATTTATTCAAAATATACATGCAGGTTTACCCTGGTTGAATTTAAAAAAAAAAACCTCAGAAACAATTTTTATTTTATTTGCAAAGAAATAGCTACAAATATATCACCTAACTGAGCAAAATGAATTGATATATTGTTTTATTATATAAGTGTACATTCAGGATACATTTGTCTCTCCTTGTTTAATTTTCTTCCCATTGAAAAATTAGTTTCTTTTGAAATAACTGGAATCAGAACTAACCATTAGTGAATTCAATATTTGTTAGTTTTTCCAGCATTTTAATGCAGTATTTTCAGCCCTCAGCATGAAAGATCAGATTTGCTATTCCAAAAAGCACATTTTTAGTCTTAGATAGCGGATGTTGCAAAGAGGGATTCTGTGTTAAATTGTTTTTGTTAATGATAAGCAAAACATAAACATATTTTCTGTTTCTAATTACTCCTCATTATTTCAGACAGCAGCACTTTGGCGCAATAATTTACAGCATAAAGAGTTTCCTGATGGCAAAATCTCTTTCAATCTTCTGCAACCATTTTCAACAGAAAATATTGCGCTCTTCTTTTTTGCATTTTGGTGCTATATTTTAGAAAGCATTCAATCATGTTACTTTAGGAGTTATCAAAGTTTTTCATCACTGAAACAGTGAAGTTGAATACTAGGAAGTATGATTTTGCTAGGAAAGTGGTGGAAAAAATGGAAGAGAATTGTCATGGGGGCGTGAAACATTTCCTACCATTTGTAGAAATTTCTTTACAGTTAGCATTCTTGTCCATTGTTTTTGGATATTCCACCTCTGTTCTTATTTTATTTATTGCATTTATGTAAAACAGGTTAAAGTGATAATCCCCACAACCTAGAAACAAGCAAATAAAGCAACAAAGAAAATTAAGCAATCATACAGAAGCAGAGACTTAGCAAACAAAAATATCACAGGACGAAACCTGTGTAACTACGGAAGAAAACTTTCCTCAAAATCTATCCAAGATCCTCATTGATATGTGTTCGACGGCATCTTCAGTGATAATCCTATACTTTACATTTTTTAAAAAAATTAGGTATATTTAATTATAAATTAGCTATACTGAACTGTATATTTACAGAGGACTGTATGATATTGAAAAACTGATTGATACTTACTAATCTTCAACGCTTTTGCAAATTCTTGCTGCTCCAGTAGCTGTTTTAATTACTTTATGTTCTCATTTGAAAGGATACAAAAATCAAATGTTCCTTAAAAGTCGGGCAAATCTTGATTTGCTTTTTAAAATCCCCTTCTTCCTGATTCCAACTTGGTCTGATGTTTTATCTTCCGCAGCATCCACCTAATTTGGAACAGATTCTGATTTACTCAAGGCAATGCTGTAAAAGCTGTACCAGAAAGAAAAGGTTTTCATTGTTTATGTCAAACATCATGGGAGCAAAGAAGAGAAAATATTAGATTCTATGATTTACAAGAACTGACCCCAAAATATGATGCTTTTTTTCAATCAGGTCACCACTGATAATCAACTTCTTTAGAGGTAAATTTTCAAAAGTCAAATGGATACTTAGTGATTTCTGTTATTCCACCTTTCTGAGTATAAGGGATCCACAGTTTTAATTGTTCAATCCTTCTTGTGGGTGAGAAATCGAATAACCTGACTATCTACTTAAAATCCTATTTTAAAAATGAAAGGCAATGTAGGAAACCACGTCTCGTTTAGAATTTAGAAGAAGACATCCAAGGATTGGAATTCTTCTTAAAAGGCTGTTAACCAATTTATATAGAATAGGGGTGCGTAGTTTACTTTGACCCAGATCAAGAATCTTTTGAGAGATTGTAACTTGGATGCAAAGAGAGGCCAACTGAGACTGCATGTGCTAAACGCATGCAAACTAAGTACAACCATGAGCATTACTAGACATGTGTCCAAAGGTTCTCTTAATGGTGGGGTGATATACACAGTTCGGATTGTTAACTTAAGTCAATGGCTTGGTTTTGTACTTAACCATAAACTAACCATGCTGGCTGAATTCACAAAACACCCTGAGCCGCAAAACCTCCATAGTGCATTTAAGCCTAACATTTTGTATAAGCCCAGCCTCTCTTAAGTTTTGTTATTTGAGAAATAGTTATTCCTGCTTCACTAATTTGGAAAAAAAAAGCTCAAAGTTATACTCAGAATCGCTAAAAGGGGGAGTAGAAAGAGCTGAACAAGCATACCACAATCATTTATTTTTAGAAAGGAACAAGATTTATATGATCTGAAGAAAAACCACAATGATTGTTGCCGAGTTTCCTGTAATAGGTTTTTAGCACCCCTTATTAAAACTTTTCTTGGGTTACCAAATAAATCCTGTGTTTGTTATCTTTTATCTGAGCAGCACTCAAATAGTTTTAATGTAGCCAATATTTCTGTGATAGCTTGAAGATTCTGCCTGAAGACAGTTAACAGCTGATTAATTTAACTTTGGTTATTCTAGCTTAATATTTGACACTTTGGAGGTATGCTAAATAATGCACGTCCTTTGGCTTGATATCAATTTTTTGTGTTTTTATTCTTGTCTCCTCCCCCTCTTTTTTGACTGTGCAAACACGGTCAAACACACAGTTTATTCTTCTTTAGTATGGTTGATCTGCATATTGAATAGTATAATTGCAGTAACCATAATGAAAAGTTGAAGTGAATTTTAAAAAGAAAGAAAATGGTATGACTAGCGTGCCAGACTGTAATTCTTCAGCCACACTGTTTCATCACATACTTTGAAACCCAGGACTCCAAGTCATGTCAGAAAAATACATACAAACGAAAATGAAAAATGAAGAAAGTAATCGTTTCATCCTAGAAATGTGACGCGTGATTTTCACCATGGACATTTCATTTTGATTGGTTTATGCTCCAATGGGTTCTAGGAATGAAAATGTTAGTATGATAAAGGCACAACCACCTTAGTATCCCCAAAATCTCTGCATCATCTAATTGTTTAAAAAACATTTAATTTCTTTAAAAGAAATAGAAAAAAGCATGCTGCAAAGCAGTTTGAGAAATAGTTTTATGGCTAACTAAGCCAATGGTACCCACTTCATGGGCACATCCACTGTGTCCTCATTCAGATATGTTTCTCATCTTCACAAGACCTATTCCTATAAGTTCCAAACCAAAACCTTTCAAAATTAAATTTCAGGGTATGTCACAGGAAATATTTTTCTTCTAATAAAGATGCATATGCTTATTTTTTCATCCACAACTGGAATAAAACCCTATCTCAAAAGATCAAGATTAATTTTTCCCATACCAATTATCTTTGATTATACTAATAATTTAAAGATGCAAAATCTATTTGCCTATAAAAATTTCTAAAATATTAGAAAATAACCGGGGGGGGGCACTTAAATGTGTACAATTTATTTACTTATTTACTTACTTACTTACTTACTTACTTACTTACTTACTTACTTACTTACTAAATTTCTCTGCCACCCATCTCAAATATATGTGGGCTTCCTGGAGTAACAGGAAACTGCAACCCTGAAAAAAAATGTTTCACAACTCCCCTAAATTGTTTACAACCACCAACATTACAGCTATACTCAATGGACATTCATCACTTTATTTTGGACATGTGGAGGAGAGGCATGCTATACCTCCAAGAGCCATGGTATCACAGTGGTTAGAATGCATTACTGCAGGCTCCTTCTGCTGACTGCCGGCTGCCATCAGTTCGGCAGTTTGATTATCACCAATTCAAGGTTGACTCAGCCTCCCATCCTTCCGAGGTTGATAAAACGAGGGCCCAGATTGTTGGGGGAAATATGCTGACTCTAAACTGCTTAGAGAGGGCTGTAAAGCACTGTGAAGTGGTATATAAGACTAAGTGCTATAGCTATTGTTATATGGGAGCCTAAAGGCAGTGGTCTGGTGATACCTTTTTAGACTAGCAAATGTTATCAAAGACACAAGTTTTGCGAGTTTTTTATTGTATCCTTTTCATATATGGAAAGATTTTAATGGTTTTAAGAATATTACTTTTTATCAGTATTGAAATATGCACTTTCTTTATGAATAGTTATGGTAGCATTTAAATGACTTTTTAAAAAGCCTATCTTTTTTATAAGCAATAAAAAGGTTTAGGTTAAACTCTAAAAACCTTTTCAGTGCTTATACCTGTTCATTTTGTAAACAAACAGAAGCCATTTAAGGTCCCAAATTCTATGGGTGGTCTGTCAAAATAAATAAGGGTAGAGTTAAATTGTCATTACATGTTTGCCAGTGTTCTATAAGCACATGGTGTCTTCTACTACAACACCACAGAATTAACGCATGAGAATACATAGTTGGTTGTATTAAATACCACAGAGAGACCACAGAGAAACAATAGGGTGCTTCCTCCTTTTCATCTCATTATAAAATTATCCTCAGACTGGAATTAAATGACATATTCCTCTAATAGCATTTATCTTGGTCTTAAGTACCTTCACCAAGAATAAAGTATTTCTAAATGAAGGGTGACTGATGCCAAGGCTTCTTTCCTTAGGAAGAACTGCTGTGATGTACAAACCAACTTTTGTTTCCTAGATAGTAGTAAATCTTAAGGATCTGAAACCATAGATCTAGTATTTCCAAAGAGATTGATTCCATTCCATATTAGTGGAATCCCTCTGACTATATTTGAAGATTTGGGACTTCTGTCTTGGTTTTTGTTTTGTTTTTTAGTATATTCAACCCCATCTATCCCCTTGGATGAGGGGATAGATGGGGAACTCATCAAATTTGCAGATAACACCAAGCTGGCAGGAATAGCCAACACTCCAGAAGATAGGCTCAAGATACAGAAGGATCTTGACAGACTTGAACATTGGGCGCTATCTAACAAAATAAATTCAACAGTTAAAAAAGCAAGGTTCTACATTTAGGGAAGAAAAACAAAATGCACAGGTACCGTATATGTGGTACCTTGCTCAATAGTAGTAACTGTGAGAGGGATCTTGGAGTCCTATTGGACAACCATTTAGATATGAGCCAGCAGTGTGCAACAGCTGCCAAAAAAGCCAACACAGTTCTGGGCTGCATAAACAGAGGGATAGAATCAAGATCACGTGAAGTGTTAATACCACTTTATAATGCCTTGGTAAGGCCACACTTGGAATATTGCATTCAGTTTTGGTTGCCATGATGTAAAAAAGACGTTGAGACTCTAGAAAGAGTGCAGAGAAGAGCAACAAAGATGATTAGGGGACTGGAGGTTAAAACATATGAAGAATGGTTGCAGGAACTGGGTATGTCTAGTTTAATGAAGAGAAGGACTAGGGGAGACATGATAGCAGTGTTCTAATATCTCAGGGGTTGCCACAAAGAAGAGGGAGTCAAGCTATTCTCCAAAGCACCTGAGGGTAGGACAAGAAGCATTGGGTGGAAACTAATCAAGGAGAAAAGCATTTTAGAACTAGAACTAGAACAGGAGAAATTTCCTGACAGTTAGAACAATTAATAAATGGAACAACTTGCCTGCAGAAGTTGTGAATGTCCCAACACTGGAAATTTTTAGGAAGGTGTTTGTTGGATAACTATTTGTCTGAAGTGGTATAGGGTTTCCTGCCTGGGCAGGGGGTTGAACTAGAAGACCTCCAAGGTCCCTTCCAACTCTGTTATTCTATTCTATTCTAACTTCCTCCACTGCCATCAATCACCTAACACTGAAGTTCAACTGGGATTAGTATCACGAAAACCAATAGTAGAATAGCATTGTCTACTTTTATCTATTGGTAACATTGAAGACCAAACAATTTCTTCCATTGGATTTATTACAAATGTCCTAATTTTCTGTAGTCTTGATATTCCCAGTGTACTCTAGTTCAATAAGTAAGCAGGCCCATCCCTGCTTATCTTTTGAACCCAGGTAAGGTTGGCCAGCTGCTGCCATCTGTTGGTTCCCAAATCCAATTATCTGAACATAAATCTCTCTCTCTCTCTCTCTTTTTCTTTCTCTTTCTCTCTCACTCTCTCACACACATGGGTTTTATAGGTTTTATACCCAGAGAAGTGTGCATAGTACTGTACCCTAAGTGCTTTCCTGGCTTGCAGCCTAATTGCTGATGAGAACAGATAAGTTCCTAGTTTTATAAATGTTTTCATGTATTTTCTCCTAAGATTAAATCGTGATGGATTGTTTCTGTTTTGATTTGGTTTGACTGGGTACTTTTTTTTTTTAAGGAATTTTATGAATGGAGCAAAAGGCTTTTACAATAAACTAATTTTGTTATCAAGTTGTTTTCTAAAAAGGATACTAAAATATTTTGAGCCTACGTTGGAAGGCATTTATCAATAGCATCAGCTTGTCATGTTGAACATAGGGCATTTCAGATGTTAAGTGCAATTCAGCCAAGGGGGGTGGGAAATAGAGGAGAGCCTTAACTGTAAAATTTAGCAGCAGGGCTCATAGAGTACTCTTTCCCAAATAAAAGCAACAGCCTTCAAAGTCTGCATCGCCTACAATTCCATTTCAGTGGGAAAGCAAATGTATTTGTTGAGGGAGAGATGGGAACTCCATGACAGACGATCCTTTCCACAGTCAAAAGCTCCATCTGCTTACAACAGCTAGGAAAAGAAGGTTAGTGGGACTTAAGTATTTTGCGAACAGGAATAACAAAGAAGACCTTGTTGAGAATCATGTCTGGGAATAACAGTAAGGTTTTGGATCCTGATCATTTAAAACTTCCCTGCTCTGCCTTCAACAGTTCTAACACCCACCTTCCTGGCTATCAAATCTATCAAGATCAGAGGATTATTTGCAATGGGGAGTTTCCAATTCTGCAGCAAGGCAGATTTCTGGATATACAGACATCTGTGGTGTCTCAACAGTCCCGGTCACCCTTCAAGTGACCCAGAGGCATTCCCACAGAGCCATCAGAATCATCTTTCAAATGATCAGAAACAGCCTCTCACAACCCCTCTGAGCCTCTACCTCATTGCCATACTCATCGGGTACAGACCTCTCTATCAAATGGACAGGAGCCACTCCAGGTGGCCAAGGCTGAGGCAAAAAAACTTAGAAGTGGCCGAAGCCCTAAATTCTGCCCCCATTCTTATCATGCTCCATCAATTTTGATATGGGCCAGGACCTGCTCTGCTTGATAGAGATTCAAGGAAAACAAGAATGTTCTGATTCTCAAGGAGACAATTTGAAGGGGCCTGGGGGGGGGGGAGAGAGGGAGGGAGGGAGGGAGGGAGAGAGAGAGAGAGAGAGAGAGAGAACAACTTTCCACCACTAGATAATTATTTTTCTCACAACTCTGGAAGGAAAGCTGCAATGTGGCTTTTGCTTTGTTTCTTCTGGAGCAGTAGATATGGTGCATAATGTGCCATCTGGGAACAGTTTGCCACAGCTCCAGTTCATTTGCTTCTTTTTGCTCCTTGTGTGTTACCAAAGGTATTGGTAGGACTTTACAAAAACAACACCCCCCCTCCAAAAAAAACCCAAAAAACAAAAAAAACAAAACAGTTTCCCCCACCCTAACCTTGAAAATTACTATTCTTTTGTGTTATTTACTGATATGTAAATCCTGAGCAAGTGATCTCAAAGTTATAATATTTTTGTTCCTTCTTATCTATAAAAGGTTGGGAAAGTTAGAAAAGTTGCAATAAATCTTTAGGTGACCTATTAAAATATTTATATTTGTAACAGGGAATCTTACTTTTATAAATGGAAAGTTTTTCATCTTTTTTCCCCCTCTTTCCCTCCCACTTCATGGGAGGCAAATCCCTCCCACTTCATGGGAGACTCTTACAATTGTCAATTTCCTCTTTACCTGGTGATGTCTCTCAGCATAGCTCTATTGACAGCCATGATTTAAAATGGAGAGGGGCAAAGAAAAGAGAATTCCCTCCCTTTTAACTCTCCCCAGGAGTTTCAAAATTTTCACCACTCTGTCTGCCCGTAATAGCTAAAATGTCTTACCCGTTTCAAAGCCAGAAATAAAATAGCTACAAAATGGATTAAGAATGCATGGAAAAAATGATGGAGCAGGGAGAGAAGGCAAAATTAGCTGCTCTAATTAAAGAAAAGAACATACCCAGTTTTGTTTCTACTTGGAAACTGCTTCTGGACTTTATCTTCAAGGCAGAATAAAAAGAAAAAAGAAACTTTGATCTTAGGTTTTGATAATTAGATTAATTTGTTGTTATAGAAAGAGCTAGAATTTACTAAATATGAAATGCAAAAAGTTGATGTTGTAACTGTATTATATATTCCACTACACCCCAAAAGTTGGAAGTCACTGCTTTTTTTCTTTTCCTTTTATCTTGAACTCCCTTTCCCTTAGTTTCCATCCCCTAGTCCATTAATATCTTTGTTTCTATCTTTATTTTATACTATAGTAAACTTTAATAAAAATTTTAAACGAAATGGATTTTGGTATAACTATAGAGAAAAGCCATTGAGAAGATTGATTTGCAGTACTTAATCAAGGCAAGTCACTCATTTGGGAAAGTAGTAAAGGCATGTACATATACTATGTGCAACTAAGCAGAGTTGTGGAATGTGGTACACACAAGACAATTTTAAAAAATCAGATCAGGAGAGGATTCCCAATGCTTTAATTCTATTGTACTTTTGAACAATAGTCCTGTCCAGGAGTGGGTTTTACTTATCTTTACTACCAGTTCGCAATGGGATCGCGCGTGTGTGCTTGCATCACTCACTTGTGCGCCTTGCTTCTGCGCATGCCCAGATTGCCGATGATGACATCCAGGGCGGTGGGCGGGGCCTCCTGCTGGTTTCACTACTGGTTCTTGTAAACTGGTCTGAACCAGGGGCAACCCATCACTGGTCCTGTCTCAGCAGGCTGAAGTTCACTCAGCAGGTATCCAAAATGATCAACAAACATAGCAGGGCTGGCCTACTGTTTGTGCCTGAAATTAAACAGAGAAAAGTGAAATTCATAGAAAAAAATTATACACATCCTCAATCAAGACACAGTCTTCCAGTTACAAAGGTTGAATGAAATGCATTTTGTCAGGGATTTCAATTAGAGATCATGCAAAAACAGGATATTTTGGATAGGAGAACTGCACAGTCAGTGTTCAGTAGATTGTAATGGCAGATTTTTCAGTTTATTTAGAAACATTTACCTAAGGAAGTGAGTTACACTCAACAGATCATGTCTCTCACAGTCCTAGGCTACCTCCCCTCCCTGGAACTATGTTCATGCTATCTAAGTGGCCAACGTTTGGTCAAGGGGATATTATTGTCCCCCAAGGATATCTCAGTTAGCATTTTGTAATATCAAGCTTTCCTTGCTAACGTATACCATCAAGCAGCAAAATATTTTGAGCTACTTCTATTCATGGTACTCAAAAATAAGATGGATTGGGGTCTTTCTTTCTTGGAATGTCTATAAATAGCCATTTAAAAATTATTGGGAAAATATTTTAGAATTACAGTTGCCTGACCATGTGGGATTAATTACTTCTCCAAATCATGTGAACTACTGTATTACTAGCTGCTTTAGCTTCCCTGTAGCTAATGAACCATATCATTAATTACAGGCTTTCCAAACAGGGGAAAAATGCTGCAGGGCATGTCCAATACTGTCAATAAATGGAGGGGTCAAGAAACTACAAAGTAGCCCCTTCATTCTAACCCAATTGTGGTTAATATTTACCCTCATCTTTCTTTATACTTAATTGGAAACAGATGGGATGATTTGATACATCAGGTGTGACAGCTTCACACAATTTCCTGATTTTATTGGCACTTGGTAGTTTTCTGCAAATGGATACTTTTTCTCTGGATTTAAACCAGTTAACTCACAAGACCCTGATACTCTCCCGGTTTTGACCAGGTTCGGGTCAATGTTATATGATTATTACTCAAGATGTTTTGACTTTTTAAAATCATTGTTATTAATATCCCACCAGGGGCAGTTTGGAACCCTGCCCCTGTAAAGTCAGTATCTGAAAGGATCAGATAAATGATTATATTTAATACTAGCTGACTATCTGATCAGGCTTGATAAATTAACACTTAACAGCTTGAAAATTAAAGAGTAGTTACGATCGGTCTCTCCTCTCCCCTTCTCTCCTCAGGCTTGCCCCACAGAAGCCTCTCCTCTCCTCTCCCCGTCTCTCCCTCAGACTTGCTGCACAGAGGCCTCTCCTATCCTATCCCCTTCTCTCCCTCAGGCTTGCCCCACAGAAGCCTCCCCTATCCTATCCCATTCTCTCCAGAATTATTTTCAGGTTGGGAGGGGGAGTAGCACATCTAACTAATTAGCATCAGAGCATGTTAGTAATAATATAAGAAATGCTAATGATCTGATGGTCATTTTGAAATTTCTTAGCGAGCACCTAGAAGCCAAGAGGAACATACGTGCCAAATTTCAAGTATGCAGGCTTTACAGTTCTGGAGATTTCATGATCGCGGCATGAGTGATTTTCACTTTTATATATATAGATTTAAGAAAGCTTATATCAACTAAGTTGTAGTGCATGATAAACTTTACCTCCGCAGTAGAATGCTCTAATCAGTGGTGGGAAACATCTTGATCCTAGCATGCTCTAGTTCCTAACACCTCTTTTCTTCTTTGACTTGACCCACAAAGTCCTTTTCAACTTTGTGTATAGAGAGGACACCAGTGCTATTACTTGGTTTAACGAGCCTCATGTTGGATAAACTTAAAAAAAACAAATGGAATATCTTTCTTTAAGGAAGGGGGAAAAAATCAAGAAAATGTGAGGACCATACAGAGGTGTAAGATAGACCTCCAATGTCCCTTCCAACTCTGTTATTCTATTCTATTCTAAGTCCAAAATACAAGTGCAAATTATTCTATTTTATTCACTGATTAATTGCATTTATTTAACATATATAATATCCCACCACCTTTTAAAGAGTCTATTTCCATAAGGCTAGCCAACATCCTTAATTAAGGATCTCCTTTCCTTCCACCAATAGTTCAAATGCTGATTTATTTTTTTAGATTATCTAAACCTGATCAAAGTAGGGTGCTTTGTGATTGAAGTTAGTGTGAAATGACAGAATAACAATTAAGCATAAGAAGCCAAATATGCAAGTACTATGGAAACAGTTCTTTACAAATTGTTCATTTTTCTTTGTTCCCATATTGAAAACAAATATTTTAAATTTTTTGCAAAATTGGTAAAGCATTTTTGTCATGATATGAGTCAGAAAGCAGAGTAAGCAGAGAATGCTCAGTTAACATCATGGCGGAGAGGATCTGCACTGTATTTTTTTACTGATGTTCTTTTGGTGCACGCACTACAGTTTGGTAATGGCATTCAACTGGGACCTGGCATTTCTCCTCTCTTGGCAGCTGTGTGCATAGCAGGAATTTACATAATTATAGTTCTGTCCATTGTATGCACAAGCTTTCCTTTTTTATGAAAAAAAAAAAACCCTACCAAAATGTGTGTGCATGTTTAATGGAATTCAAAGGACCTGTACATTCTAAGGCAGGGGTCTCCAACTGTGGCAGCTTTAAGACTTGTAGACTTCAACTAGTTGAAGTCCACAAGTCTTAAAGTTGCCAAGGTTGGAGACCCATGTTCTAAGGGTTAACATGTCTTTTGCTGTCTGTTTGGCTGTGCCTGAATGCACACATAGATATCTTTGGACTTTTTCTTACTGATGGTCATACCCAAGTGAAATTTGCTGCCCCATTCCTTCCTCTTTTCTGACTCATTGCTGAACGGTGCTATCTTGATTTTGCATATTCAGTATGTTTTAGCCCAAACAATTGAGTATTCTAGATTTACTTTCCTACTTTCCTCCGTTGGTGGGAGAAGCATCTACCAATCACAGGACTACAACAGAAAGTGGATAGGTCTTTATTGGGTTCAGTCCTCTCATCCCTGGGTTATATCTGGTGTCCCATTTCCTACTCCCTATGGTATCTGAATTGAATAAAGTTTTCTCCACCCATCGGCTAACAGATTGGTATCCCAAAAAAATCTGAGTTACAAGCAGCACTCTTTGTTACAATTTATTTTTCTTTCCTTTAGTCAGGGAAAAAATACCAACTTCCAGATTCGTCTATGTTCTGTTTGGAAGGCAAGGAACATGGAGTGGGTTCTGTCATTCCATTATTTGTTTTTTTTTCAGTCTTCCACTAAAGGTTGATGTCCATGGAGTTAAAGCCTTTATAGTTCTTTGGCTGATAGCTCACTGGAATTGTCTACTGTATCCAACTCTTTCAGAGAATGGTGAAAGATGAGCCTAACCACAGACTTGATGGGGAGAGAGCATAGCACTAATGAGCATGGCTTTGATCACATCCTTAACCAACTGGTTTTGCTTCTGATATAATGGGTGGAGAAGTGTAACAAATTGTACACGTTTTGTGCCTATCATTGGCCTAAGGGGGAACACACTACCTTAATACTGGACAGATAAGGATAACTGTTTGGAGAAACAACATTGTTCAGAATACAAAAAGAGAGTATGACAAGGATGTATGATGTCCCTGTATCTGTTTCACTTATGCACCATTTACTATATATATATATATATATATATATATATATATATATATATATATATATATGTAGGTCTTTGGTTATTCGGGTCTTCTCCCACGTAAAATTGGAAGTGTCTTGGTGACTTTTTGACGAAGTTTGCTCTGGAAGCACGAAGTTTGCTCCTGGAAGCACGAAGCCGAGAACACCAGCCTGAAGATGACGAATGAGACTTCGTCGAAACGTCGCCAAGACACTTCCAATTTTACGTGGGAGAAGACCTGAATAACCAAAGACCTACATACAAACACCCGCGAAACCTGAGAATATATATATATATATATATATATATATATATATATATATATAAGAATGGCACAAGAAGAAGAGATAGGAGACTCAAAATAGGAAGTCAAAACATTAGCCATTTGAGATATGCAGGCAAGACCACTTTGTTAGCTAAAGCAATAGAACCCTTAAAAGAACTTGTAAAAATACAAAGTGGGGGAAAAAAATCTGGGTTTGTGTCAGGGGTGAAATCCAGCAGGTTCTGACAGGTTCTGGAGAACTGGTAGTGGAAATTTTGAGCAGTTTGGCGAACCAGTAGCAGAAATTTTGAGTAAATTCGGAGAACTGGCAAATACCACCTCTGGCTGGCCCCAGAGTGGGCTGGGAATGGAGATTTTGCAATATCTTTCCCCTGGAGTGGGGTGGGAATGGAGATTTTACAGTATCTTTCCCCTGCCGTACCCACCAACCCACACAGTGCCCACCAAGCCACGCCCACAGAACCGGTAGTAAAAAAATTTGGATTTCACCACTGGTTTGTGTTAAATATTAAGTCAGAAATAATAACAAAAATGCTTAGTGAATTTGCAGTTGATGGTGAAGAAATGGAAGTGGAAGACAGTTTGGTTTTCTTGTCTGAAGAGTAGATAAAAGCTAACATACAGAGTAATAAAGAAGAGATTAATCCTAGAAAGGAAGACAATGACAAACTTAAAGTCATGAAGATAAGTCTACCTCTATGACAACAAAGATCAAAATAGTTAGTCTTTCTCCTAGTAATGGATGGCTGTGAAAGCTTCACATTGAGAAAGAGCAAGAGAAAAAATATATATATTATGGATTTTGAGACAGTTACTTGTGAACTGCAAGAAGAATGAATTAGCCAGCCCTAGATGAAATAAAGACTGACTGTACCCTTGAGGCAATGATCAAACAGCAGAATTTCATGTACTTTGGATATGTAATGTAAGCAGACAATGGACTAAAAAAAAAAGCCAACAATGCTTGAAAGAACTGAAGTTATTGCTTGGAGACAAGTCAAGATGGCAAGCATTGGTCCATGCAGAACAGACCATGAAATCAGCTGCACAGGAAGGCTAAAACTACTTTTATTGAGATTGGCTATAATAACCGAATCTTACAAGTGTGATTGTGCTGTACCTCTTCCTCCTCGTAGTTCAGCAAATTAGGAAGCCACTTAACTTGAGCTGTTTTCACATATTGTCTGGATTTTCCTGTCTTTATCCCAAATGTGCTTTTTCCAAAAGGCAACTAGATTTTCCTGGGGTTTTTGCTTTGAAAACATTTTTCTTCTTGTTCAAAGAAGCTTCTTCAGTTCTGAAACACCTTTGGGACAACCATGACCTGGATGACTGAGAATCTCTGTAGACCTTCTGGTCTTTAAAAATTGCTTCAGCGCCTTTTGTCTAGGCAACCATTTCCCCTTTCTTACTCTCTACAGTTTTTTTTCTATTTTGATACTACTGAATCACTTATGGTTGCCAAAACATTGCCAAAACAGTATGGCCCTAAATAGTTCAATGTCCATAGAAAATATAGATTAGAACAACTAATACCTACAATGCAAGTATAAATTATAGTAAGAGCAAAATGAACATAATACAAGGTTCAATGAAATAATATCAATACTTCAATAAAAACAAAAAATTCAAGGAGACGAAATTGAAAGATGGTGATAAGAAGTTCTGTCTTCAGTGGCTACCATAACTATCCAGTGTAAGTTTATAAAAGCTATCCTAGCAGGTCTGTGATGCAACAAGAATGCATTTTGGGATTAGAGGCAGATTTGGTCTGCATGGCTGCCAGTTCCTGTTACTATCTCATTAATTTTTGGTTAAAATTATTTTTTTTACCCTTGTGAGGCTGACCCCACTGGTTTTCATGGAATCATTATAACTCAGTTTATGCTGTTACTTTCCCACCAAAACTGTTCCCTATTTTTATACTTGCATTTTTTATGTGCTTTTGAACTGCTTAGGTTGGCAGAAGCGGGGACAAGTAACAGGAGCTCACCCCGTTACGCGGCACTAGGGATTCAAACTGTTGAACTGCTGACCTTTCGATCGACAAGCTCAGCATCTTAGCCACTGAGCCACTGTGTCCCTTGGATGGACTACTCAGGTCATTAAAAAATATCTCCCTCTACATAAGCATAAATGCCCTTGTGGAGAAATCTCTGGGGAGTGCATGAGCCACATGCTGCTCTGCTTGCTTTTTAGGGAATTTCAGATGAGAGTAATCCATTCCATTTGGAAGAAATATCCTGACAAAGAATAAGAAGCATATTTGTCACTTCTTCTGTCTGACCAGGAGCCTGATTTACTTTCCCAGGTTGATTGATTCTTGTCTATATTGTTTTACTTGTCCTATTTATGACCGAATAATAATACTAATCTTGGTCATCACCAGGGTTATATGCATTATTTGTTTTATTACTTTATATAATTTTATCTTTGGGGTATAACAATATATTATAGAGGCACATGATTCTTTATGTATCTAATATACATATTGGATATATATTGTGTTTCTGCCTTTAAAGCTATAATAAAGATTGAGAGCTTCCAGAATGATAGAAGAGATGGAGCAAGTATTAATTATAAAGGGAGGGCATTCCATGAGGTTGAGACAGCAGCAGCAGTTCTGGCTTCTATTCTCCTTACTTCATAAAATATGATATGACCAAAAGTTTCTTCTGGGAAGAATGCGCTAAATGAACTGATTCAGATAG
This sequence comes from Arizona elegans, assembly GCA_022577455.1. Taxonomy (NCBI): domain Eukaryota; kingdom Metazoa; phylum Chordata; class Lepidosauria; order Squamata; family Colubridae; genus Arizona; species Arizona elegans. Next base: position 112,795,497 of record JAKOOJ010000003.1, read on the forward strand.
GAGAAAGTGGTTCTGTAGCTGCCTAGGCACCAAGCCATACAGGCTTTTAAAAGTCTAAATCAATCTATTGTTGACTAATATAAGGCCAAAAGCATACAGTACCTACAATGTGTTTTTGGTAGGCAACACCTCCTATTACCTGGGTCCAATGGTGGGTTGCTACTGGTTTGCCCTGGATCAGGAGAACCGGTAGCGGTGGCAGCAGGAGGCTCCATCCACCTGGCCGGACAAATTCCTTAATTTGCATGTGCGCGCCCACAAGCGAACCGGTAGCGACAGGATTTGCAACCCACTACTGCCTGGGTTGCTGTGTTTTCCATCAATTACAGTTTCCAGGAGGTCTTCAAAGACAGCCCCATGCAGAATGCATTGCAGTAGTTTAGTCAATAATGTGATAGGTTCTGTTGCTTTTGGAAAATTATTTTACTACTACTTCCTACTCCTCCCTTTTAACACTTCCCAAATTTCAGATACTATCTGAAAGAGAAATAAAAATAATTATAAGTAATTTCTTACACTGGTTTTAATGTTCTTATTTAAGCCAAAAGGGGAGGTTGTTATAAGCCAATTTTACAATGAGTAAGCATTTGTGTTTGTATACATATATTTGTATGTTGTTTTCACCTGGAGTTCTTGTTTTAATTTCTCTGTTCTATTTGTTTGATTGGACTTTTATGGTCTTCTTTTTCAGAGTTTGAATTGGAAAGAGGAAAACCCCAGCACGTGAAGCCTAGGAATAATTTTGTCATTCCAAAAGTTACCTCAATACATCCTGTTAATGTCACCAGAACTGGTGACTAAAAGTTTCTGTTTCATTGATTGAAACAGAACGCTTTGTCACATTTGAACGGTAAATAATTTATTTCCTAAATCCAATGAGTTTTCCCGAACTGAGAATTTGGTTTTCTTTTAACTTAATTTCCTAAATTCACCAAAGAATAAATGAAAAGAATAGAAAATACTTTTTCCCCCCTTTTTTCAGGATTTTAGAAAGAAGACTCTTGCCATCCAGGAAGGTCTGTCATAAATCTGTTGCTGTTCAACAGACACATCTCACCCCCTTTCTCAATCTCTGCTTCTTTCCTTCTTTAGGATAAATTAAGGCAGCTTCCCATGACACTCTAGCCAGCAGGGCAATTACATTTTTGCCCTAACTTAGTCCATAAATCAATTAACCTCTTTTCCATATATCTTTTCTTATTTTTTCAAATGGGCACAACATTTGCAAAGCCTCCCACATTTTATCCAACTAACTACACTTAGTTAAATTGGATCCCAGTTCTGTTTTAAGTTGTTAGCTTCCTTTTTTTCCATCGTATGTCTCAAAAGCTAGACAATCCTTAGTTCTACTCCTAATTTCTCTCTTTTCTATAACTTTTCAAAAAGCACTGTTTTGAAATCATCGCCACCACTGCAAACTGTTTTAATCTAGCCAGACTCACACTTTCCTAGAGATTTAATTTTTAATTTAATTTTAAATCAACGAATACAAACATTGTCACCAAAGATTTCCTCTTTCAACTTGTTATTTTTTCTTTTTGATTCTAATTCCTCAGATCAATTACTATCCTTAGTTTAATATGTAAATTTACTTTCCCTTGTCGATCGAAAGGTCGGCAGTTCAGCAGTTCGAATCCCTAGTGCCGTGTAATGGGGTGAGCTCCTGTTACTTGTCCCAGCTTCTGCCAACCTAGAAGTTCAAAAGCACATAAAAAATGCAAGTAGAGAAATAAAGACCACCTTTGGTGGGAAAGTAACAGCGTTCCATGCACCTTTAGTGTTTAGTCATGCCGGCCATATGACCACAGAGATGTCTTCGGATAGTGTTGTCTCTTTGGCTTTGAAACGGAGGTGAGCACTGCCCCCTAGAGTCAGGAACGACTAGCACATATGTGCAAGGGGAACCTTTACCTTTACCTTACTTTCCCCAATGAGTATTTTATTTATTTATTTATTTATTTATTTGTTTGTTTGTTTATTTGTTTATTTATTTAGAATTTGTATACCGCCCTTCTCCCTGAGGACTCAGGGTGGTGAACAGCCAAGTAAAAACATCAAATACAAATATTAAAATACAATTAATATATATATATAAATTTGGCCCCATTAATTAAAAACGATAAACAAAACAATTAAAAACACTTTAAAAAATTAGGCCAGCCCGGCTTGCTGCAAAAAGAAGGTTTTAAGGGCACGGCGGAAGGCACTGAGGTCTTGGATTCTCCTTATCTCTGGGGGCAACTGATTCCAGAGGGTAGGTGCCCCCACAGAGAAGGCCCTCCCCCTGGGGGTCACCAGCCTGCACTGTTTGGCTGATGGCACCTCGAGGAGGCCCTCTCTGTGGGAGCGCACGGGTCGATGGGAGGTCGTTGGTGGCAGCAGGTGGTCTCGAAGATAGCTAGGCCCTATGCCATTTTGAACTTGCTTCAGGTTTTCTTCAGTGAATAATCACTATTTCCCATAACTTTGTTTAAGATCTTTGGGGGGAGGGCAGAAGACTTTTTAAGTGACCATGGTTTAAGAGTCTGCATGTTATTCTGTTATGTGTGCATCAGGGGTGAAATGTAAAATCTGTTACTACCGGTTCTGTGGGCGTGGCTTGGTGGTGGTGGGTAATGTGACTGGGTGGGGTGGCCAACTTTTTTTAAAAAAAACTTTTCAAAGCATTTTTTCTAATGCTTTGAAAAGCCTCTGCCAATCAGGAACTCAGCTGGGATCATCAGAGACTTTTCAAAGCATTATTTTTACCACCTCTTCGGCCAAGAGGTTGCAGAAAAAAATGCTTTGAAAAGCCTCTGATGATGCCAGCTGAGCCGTGCTTTTTTTAAAAAATTTTTTTTAACTTTTAAAAGCATTTTTTCATTGGAAGAGGTTATAGAAAAAATGCTTTTAAAAGTAAAAAAAAAATCCTCTGATGATTGTGCGGCTCAGCTGGGTTTGGGGGGGTGGGACGCAGGGATTTTTGTTCCTGGTTCTCCGAACCATCCGCTGCCATCGCTACCAGATCGGGTGATCCGGTCCAAACCGGGAGCATTTCACCCTGGTGTGCATTCAATTTACAAATTACATAGATATGGTGTAACATATACTGCCACACCTTCCAAAAATCTGACTGAACCCCATAATCCTGGACCATCAGCCATTAATTGGACTTGTTTTAAAGAATTTAGTAAGATCTTGAGGAAATGATAATCTAGCATTTCTACAGCCCTTTTGAACCTTCAGTCATCCTGACTGCTATTCTGCTGTAATTAATAAATCTTTGCTTATATATGCTTGCCACTTTTTCTTTGGTTATATTGATGGGATACATTCATTGCATCAAGGAATTTCATTTATAATGATTGCATGACTTTCTAACAGTATTGTTCTCATTCCTGTATGCTGTTTCACATAATGTCTCTCTTCACCATAGCCACCTCTCTGAAAGGCAGATCGGTTGAGATATTGAACATATGGATACCAAGCTAGTGCCTTTTCTCAATGGAAATAAAAACATAAAAGCACTACATGCTTCCTTTGTTGCATTTGTAACTTTTTAGTGGTTGAAATGATGGAGATAGTAGGACAGATAAGAGTATATTCTACATTTATTTCGGGAGATAAAAGCAGCCAAAGAGATAAAATATTATGGCTATCAGAAAACAAAGCAAAATGCCCCCTTTTACTATGAGTTCAAAACGTTTTCATTTCAGTTCAAAACATTTTCATTTCATTCCTTATTATGTTCAGGGCTATTTACCCAAAGTTAGAAATTATTCATATATATGGAGAGAGGGAGGGAGGGAGGGAGAGAGAGAGAGAAAGAGAGAGAGAGAGGGAGGGAGGGAGAGAGAGCGCTGATATTTCAAATAGACTTCTAAGTCAATGGCCAGCATCCAGAAGAGGGTTAGGCATGCTTAATATCATTGAAATAAAAGCATTTAAGCATGCCTAACTCTCTACTGGATCCTGGCCAATGTATTAAAGATGCTAAGTGCTGAATTAAATCCAAACGTTTCTTTCCTGCAATTCTTACAATAGGAGGCGGCATAGTTTTAAATAAAGCTGTGATTCTGCTTAATTCTATACTCTGAGCTGCAATGGTCCCTTCATGAGTGATATCTGTTTTAATGCAGACACATCAGGCGGTGGTGTATCAAAGGTGAGGGTATCCATTTCAATTGCAGGCAAAGAGGGGGTGCTGCCAGTGACAACTAGTATGGAGTTGGTTGTTATTGCTGGTATCTCAATCTGCTTTATGGTCAGTATAAAACATTTATGTCTTCAAATCAGTTTTGACTCATGCTAATTATCTTTGCAATCTTCTTGGCAACATATTTCAAAAGTGACTTGCCACTACTTTCTTCATAGGGCTGGGAGAGAGTATCTGGCCCCAAGATCCCCCACCCACCCAAGCTGGCTTTGCACCTATGGCAGGACTAGAATTTACAATCCTATTTTTTTTAGCCTGGTGCCTTAACCACCACACCAAACAGATTGTGGAGAAGGGGTTGTTAACAAATGAATTGATAGGGTATCAGATATGCTAGCACCCCACTTAGTTCACCACTGAGTTTTGAGTGGGGCAGAGCAGCTCCTTCTGATATAGCTTCTTCTATGACCTTACCTTGGCAGTACTGGAATGGCAAAGAACTCTAACCCTAGACCAAGATTTGATGGACACATTGCTATAGCAACTCAACCTCTAACTTAGTCTAAATTGAATTGACCTAATTGAATTGACAAGATAGCAGTGTTCCAATATCTCAGTGGTTCCCACAAAGAAGACGTTGTCAAACTATTCTCCAAAGCACCTGAGGGTAGAATGAGAAGCGATGGGTAGAAACTAATGAAGGAGAGAAGCAACTTAGAACTAAGGATAAATTTCCTGACCGTTAGAACAATTAATAAGTGGAACAACTTGCCTGCAGAAGTTGTGAATGCTCCAACACTGGAAATTTTTAAGAAGATGTTGGATAACCATTTGTCTGAAGTGGTGTAGGGTTTTCTGCCTGGACAGGGGGTTGGACTAGAAGACCCCCAAGGTCCCTTCCAGCTCTGTTATTCTATTCTAATTTCTGAAATTGGTCCCAGATTACCTCCCGTGATCTGTACTCGACTCTAATATTACCACAGCTGCAACATTCAACCATTAGGCAAGATTATCTGAATAAACTGGCCAAATCCAGTTGTTTAATGAGAATCCAAGAACAATGCACATTGTTCTTGTCCATGCATAGTGCTTATATTGTTTGTAAAAAATATGCAAAACAAATAAACAAGCAAACCCCTGTGATTCCCCCCAGTTCTCTTTATTCTGATGATAGAATGGTCATCTTGGAAATTTCATTTCCTAAAAGAAGAAATGAGTTAATTTTTTTTAAAAAAGAACTTAAACAGGTTGCAGCTTCCTTGTCTTCTGTCATTTCTATTAAATCCCAGGAGCACATTGCAAGAAAACTTTTCTCATGGAGGTTTGTTTGCTTGTTTGTTTGTTTGATACCAAAAATAGGGAAATTTCAGAGAGCTGGCAATATTTATGTAGGGCTACCAGATGAAGGCTGTAATAATCTAACTTGTGGTCATGTGTTGATAGTCCAGATTTTTATAGCCTGGATCTGTTGTTCTGATGTTGAGAATATTGTAGGAAAACAGAAGCCTCTTTCAGTTTTTCATTTTTGAAAAACTGAATGGCAGATTTCAGAACGATTATTTGCTTTTTTCTTGGCATTTTGTTTAATCCCAATGATCACTATTTAGCACGATGTTTGAACTAGTATATGATGGCTTAGGGTTGCATCTAATGCAAAGTAATGTATAGCCCCTATTATAATAGACGCTCAAGGCAAATTTCCTTATTTCTAGCCAGTTGTTATGCAATGTTGTAATATAGGCCCCGAACAAGTCTGCACTCTGAGTGAACTCTCTTATTATATTTGAAAGGCAATGTGAAAAATTATCTTTAAGTTTGCTCCTTCTTGCAGCCATGCTATGTTATAATAGCAACTTCCTAGCAAGAGATCCTCTTTAGGGGTCACTAAATATGTCTTGCAATCCAGAAAGAAAGGAGATCCAACAAAGTGTTGAGACTGATATTCTCTCCCCCCCCGCCCCCCCCCCAAAAAAATGTGGCTTCTGCTTTGTTAGGAGATCATTCATTTCATTTTGGTATGTTTTTCAAGCCGCTGCGTGGTCTTGCCAGTAATAATGATAAGTGATAAAACAAGATACCACACCGATTTTCACTGTTACTATCACATATTAACATCTGTTACTGGTACTTTTTTAAAAAAGCATTCCACATCAGTTTAAAATGTCTTCCTAATTGTATTAGGAAAAAGAAATAAGAAAAATGTCCATGACATGCATTAGATTTATTTATTAAATTTATGTGCCACCATTATCACTGGTAAGGCAACTCATGTTGAAAATTATTACTATAATGCTTATTTCAATTAAAGAAATATGATTTTTAGGGGTTTTTTTTCTTCAGTTAAAGAAATAATTTCTACAGATTCTACTGGAAAGACTGTGTATTACTAGCTTTTGACATTTTTCTCTCTGTCTATATGTAAAACTTACTTCATAGAAGGGGCTAAATGAATGGGTCAAATGACAAAATTGGGGATTTTCCCCACTGAGAATTTTAAATAGCTGAGGGAAGGGTTTTTCTCACCAGGAAGGGGAATTACTGGAGACCTAATTGTTGTTTTGCAGTATTTGAAAAGGGCTGATAGCATTGATCTAGACAAATTTTCCCCACTGGCAAAAACTCAGAAATGAGATGACATTATGCACGACATAGGAAATTAGGAGCAGATAGAAATCTGACACAAAACTACTGTCTCCTATCCAAGGAGAAGTTCACATATTGAATGGATTACAAAAAGTCACCACTAAAGCTGGCAAAATCAATTCATTAAAGAGATAGCTAAAGAGTTGTAGACAGAGGGCACAGTCCACAGCACACTCCTGCTGAACATCTGCAACGAATTTAAAACTTGCTGGCGCTGGTCTCATACGCCACATCTGTTCAAATGAAAGGGGGCAGGATTGGTGGCTGTGAGTCTATTCTTTATTAGTGTTACCATGGAGGAAATAGTAATAACCTTTTGAACGTTCCTTCAGGAGTAAAAACCTTCTATTTTATTTTTCAGTCTTTCGCAATACCATAGAGGGACGAATCTGGAATATCTGTATGTTTTCTAGTGACACTAATCTACTTATGACACTAATCTCCAAACCAATTACAGCTACAGAAGTTATGGCACTTTAAAGAAAACAGTCATCAGAGTTATTCATGACTATTACAAGTGTTTATCTCCACGGATTTTAAACATGAAGCCAAGGTACCTGGAAGTTGAAGAGCTAACCCCATCCAAAGCCTGATTTCAATCATTGCCAATGGGAATACATGCTTGGCTGACCATAATTATGTGCTGTCCAGGCAAAGGAGGATCGGAATAAACAAATTGCATTGCTTCTCATCAGATCATCTGCACTATCACACACACAAAAATTGGAAGCATCTAGCTGGACTGGTAACAAGTTTGACATAAAATAATTCATGCTTTCTGGAGACACCAGCAAGAAACAGAGCAATTTGGTGTTACAAGTTTTTGCAAACCACATCTGCAAAGTGCTTTTAAATGGACAATCACCATATCCTGTTTTGTTCTAGAGAAATAAATACTCCTTCCTCTGTGAGAGCAAAATCTTGGATTTATCTCATCACTAATAGAAGTTCAAGGTGGGCATATTAGGGAATTCTTTGACTTTGATCCAACATCTAACCAGTAAAGAAGCTTTGCCTATGGACAAAATTCATGGTGCATGTTTCCCTTTGCCAAAACTTTAAAATTTAACATAGTACCTATCATTTTTATGGATAATAATAATTTCTTTAATGGAGTCATTGTGGTTTTTTTTTGCTCCATATTTAGTACCCCTTTTAAAAACTTGACATTAATAGAAAATGCAAAAATCTTGCTTTCCCTGGCACTTTAACCCTTTTATGTCAATATAAAAACATACCAGATTAATATTCAAAGTCTTCCTGATATATGATTTGATAGAGTGAGCTATAGCCTTCTGGTAGTAATCTGTGATTAAACATTTGAAATTGTAATTTTACATTGTATCTGTTTCCTTTTCCTTTTTGGGGTTGGGGGGTGGGTGGGTAAAGTAGCCTGTACAATAAATGGTTATAAAACTAAATAGCAAATCTTAAAAATGCTGAGGGTCTTTCTTTTCTTATTATTTTCACATGCTGGCTGGGGAATTCTGGGAATTGAAGTCCATACATCTTAAAGTTGTTAAATTTGAAAAACACTACTTTAGAAAATGTGTTTCTTCAGAGTGGTCCCCTTTGGAAATGCAAAATTGACTATGTTTTGCCACCCTGTTTTTTGCTATTAAAGAACAAATTAAAGAGACCAAAAACAAAGAGTCCAGGTCTCCTACCACCAGTTCCTGCCCGACCCAGCCAGAACTGCCCAAGTTTATCATGGTTTCTTTTTTATTCCCCTAAAGAGAATTGCAGGAGAAATGCCAAAAGAAAAAACGGAAAGCATTCCTGGATTAACCATTAAGAAAAATAAGCATGTACTTGGGGCACTAAGTGAAAGGGGGGCATCCCAGAGCTATTATGACCTTAACCATTTCACCTCTTCTTTTCAGCATTGGAGTTTTACAGTCATGTCAGTTAAACAATGTAAGGGCTGAGGGATATTGGCAGGCCTTAATCTATCCTGGACACTCTTTTTCTTTCTACTACATGAGAAATCCTAAAATAATATCCCATAAGCAATATAATCTGCCTGGAGAAGTCTTGGTTATGAGAGGCGGATTACCAGGTTCCAACCCTTTCAGGAGTCAAACTGGAGCCAAAAATGACTGCTTGAAAGTTTAATAGAAACCCAAATAGATAATTGGCTCAGGGCAAATCTTTTGACCTTAGCATGACTCGAGTACATTTTTTAAGGACAAGTAGCTACTCTATCTTCCTCTATGCATCCTCAGATAAATAGGAAGGAAGTCTTTGGTTGTCTTTTTCTGTTGTATATAAAAAGTCTTATTTTCTGTCTTTTGCTGGCTCAAATGGGCTTCATTTTGTTATAAGTGAATAGCTTCACTCCAATTAGTTATTGTCATGCCAAATGACCCTCCCTTCCAATCATGGTCAACCCTATGCTCTCCAGCCCTTAATTTACAAGTTCACCAATTGAAGGTGTAAACCTGGGCTTTTTTTTTTTTTAAAAAAAAAACCATTTACTGTTGAGATGGTGAAATAAGACCCTTGCATTTTGGTTTTTACTACTGGTGGAATAGCGGATTGATGAAAAATTAATATGCCCTTTTTCTTCCCCACCCAACTATGAAAAATTGACAAGAATTCTGCCATTTCCCCTTTCTAGCCCAAGTGACAGGAAAAATGGTGAAACTATGCACTTTTCTTTTCCTGATCCATGAGGGGTGGATAATAAAAAGAATTCAGCAACCAAGGACCATGTAAAAATAAGGTCTGGACCAGGAAAAACATCAGGCCATCAACATGGCCAAAGTGGAGAAGAGACTGAAATCCAGAAAGAAAGTTCTTAAGGCAGATTTGCTTCCAGACAGTTTGCAATGTGGAAAAATCCTTAGAGAAAAAGGATCAGGATTTTTTTAAAAAACAATAGGATTAAAATAAAGGCAAAAAAAAAAGAGAAAGAGAGAGATTGAGATAATTCAGATAAGATTTTGAGCATGTCCAAAAAATTTAAAAACAAAACAAAAAACAACCTTCTGCCACTTGATAGCTGATTATTCCTGCATCTAGAAGTCTGAAAGCATTGGATTTCTTTTGCCGTCCTTGAAGATTTAACTCCACAATGAATGAAGTAAAATGAATGACTGTAAATTCCTTCCATCCCTTGCAGCCAACTACTGCTCTCCCAGGAAGATTTAAAGAATAAAAGCATCCAGGAAATTCTTCCAGTAATTTAAGGGAGGTATTTATCTAACTAGAAAATAGAGGGTATCAATCCCTCTAGGTCAAATGTAGCTGTGCTGCTGCTTTAACAGAAATATCTGTAGCTTCCACTATTAGTAGAGTGAAATTTTTCACTGAACAGGATCTATAGGTAAATAAAAATTAAAAAAAAAAAATTCCAATATCATCTGAAGTGAATTAATGTGCTCAATATGTTTTTGAATTTGTGTTCATATGGTACAATTTTTTTTTTGTCCACATAATCTAGCAGTATTGGTTTACACATATAAAATAGGATAGATCAGGGGTGTCAAACTGACAGCCCATGGACCAGATGTATCATGTGCAGGCCACACTCATTCCAGCTCCACAAAGGGAAAAAACATTGCGAAACATCACATGATGGCCACGTGACGCTGCAAGTTTGATTACCCGTGGGATAGATGGATAGATAGATGGATAGATAGCGTGCATGTGTGTGTGTGTGTGTGTGTGTGTGTGTGTATGTTTATACCTGTTTGTCATGGATCTGCCCCTGGACCCTCTCCAGATGCAAGTTCAGAGTCTAGATTGGGAGTAGCTGCTGTCTGGTTTTTTTTTTTTTTAATTTATATGCCGCCCTTCTCCGGAGACTCAGGGCAGCTTACAATGCGTTAAGCAATAGCCTTCATACTTTTGTATATTTATACAAAGTCAGCTTATTGCCCCCACAAACTGGGTCCTCAATTTACCTACCTTAGAAAGGATGGAAGGCTGAGTCAACCTTGAGCCTTGGCGAGATTCGAACCTGCAGTAATTGCAGGCAGCTGGTCTTAATAACCAGCTTAATAACAGGGTGCCTTAGATCACTGTACTACCAAGGCTCTTTTAGTGTTAGTGTTAGTGTTAGTGTTAGTGTTACTGTTAGTGTTTGGCTTTGGCTTAGCATGATCCATCAATCCAGTCATGTGTATATTATTGTTCAGAGATTTCCGTGTTTTATGTAATTCCAGCCCAGGGGTCTGCAACCTTAAATACTCAACCTTAAATACCCACAGAAAAGAAAACACTGGGAGCCACAAAACCTGGGTGGGCGTGGGCAACTCGATATCATTCACTTCTATCAATCACATGGCCCCCTAGCCATGCCTACCCAGCCAGTCATTAGGGCAGAGAACCAGTTGTTAAAAAACACCGGGAACCACAAAATCCTCTCCCCTCCCTCCCTCCCTCTCCTTCTCCCCCCCCCCCCCGTATCTCTCTCTGTCTCTCTGTCTCCCCCTCTCTCTGTATCTTGCTGTCTCTGCCCTGGCCACTTCTCCATCCCCCGCCGTCACCCTTACCTTCTCAGGCCGGGCGAGGAGTGACTGGGAGGGAAGGGCAAGGGGTGGGGCCATCCAGTGGTGAGATCACCTGACAGGGAGCACAACAGAGGTCCAAAAGAGCCACATGCAGCTCCAGGGCCGCAGGTTGCTGACCCCTGTTCCAGCCAATGGTGACTTATTCAAAAAAAAAACAAACCTCAAGGTTGAGGAAACCATGTCATTATAGTGTATGAACACAGCCTCAGGAACTACCCTTTCTTTAAGGTGCCCACAGTCTAAGAGCTCATTACGTTCTGTATCTCTGGATGGTTGCCTTTAGAACCCCTGAAGATACAGAGTGGATATACTGAAACATACAATGGAATAACTACAGGAATTTGCTAAATTTAAGTTTGTGCTCTATTCGCAACAGAGAGAATGTGTGTATTGGAAAAATCTTCATATCTTACCCACTTTATTACTACCGTTTATGAACTCTTTTTCAGAACAAGGCAACAGAAATCTGGCTTTCGAATAGCTTTGCAAACATCAGACCACAAAAGTGAAACCATTCAGGTTTAAGGTTAACAATCCACATAGTTTGCACACCACGGTGGTTTCTTTTTTTCCATCATGGTATGAGTTAGGGATGATTTGTCAGGCATTCTGTGGCTTTGGGATGGGGGTAGGAGATTGTATAGCTATGTGGGATATGAATGAAATCTTTTTTTTAATGTTTTATTAGGAACATTATTTGCCATCTTTCCATTCAACCTTGAAAGTATTGGCTAAAATTCAAAACCCTCCAGTTAAAACAAGATCTATAGTATGCAGGGAGAAGGGAAATTATGATATCATTTTAGCTTATATATATATATATATATATATATATTGAAGTCTTTAGTCATGTTTCTACATTTGATATTTGGCCAATTCAAATGAAACCAAAAGTTTATGTGTTGGAATCCAGATTTGGAGATGGTAGTAGTTCTGGGGAATGATAAAAATTGAAGGAGATGAGCAATGCCAAACAGTGTGAAAAGGCAAAAGCCTTGAATTGAAAGTGAGAGGTATTGGCGTATGGATATTTTGGTAGATGCCAGAAGATGGAAGTAAAGAGTAAAGCGGATGGCTTTAAGGGAGAGAGAAGAAAATCATTAAAAAGACAGAAGGGAGAAAATAGATTAAGCCTGGGACATATAGAAAAGTATGCAGAGACACGTCCCTAAATTCACACAGTTCTAAAAGAGAAAGGAAAAGAAGTACAGTCAGTCTTGCAAGATTCAGCCAATCTAAATAAAAATAGTTTTTAATCTAAATAGTCTAAACTAGAAATAATATTTCATTTATTTAGCCTAAATAAAAATAATATTTAGATCAAGTTTATTTCATGGTCTGGTCTGCCTCATAGGGATGCCAGTGGCTGCCTGTAATCTGCCAACTTTATTATTAATTTTAATTTTTAATAAGTCTGCCTCTTCCTTGAATCAGCAAAGAATTCTGCACACATTGGAATTTGGATCTGATTTTAACACTGGAGGCAACCAAATAACTTCTGAGCAAAAAGTCTGTTTATGCGATGGTACTTCCTCTCCTCTACATGACCCTAAGTTATCTTCAGTCACTCCAGAATCTTTGACAAGGCTTCAAAGGAACAAGAAATCACTCATTCTATTCCATTAATGAAATTTGATTATTCCTAGATTCTATTCATTGTTACTAAAACCAATGATATAGATTTGTAAAGAATTAGAAATTTTGTAAATAATAAATTTCTAAATTTATATTGATTCTGTGACAATATTCATTTCTGCAGTACATTGAAATCCATTTTATCTCCAATAAGGCCCATGGAACTCTGAGGAAAAAAAAGACTCTGAGAAGAAAATGAAATGTTCTCAGCCAGTAATGGTAATTCTTTCATCTCAAAACAACATGCCAACAAGATGTACTTTTCAGCAGTATGTAATAGTCTGTAGAAATTCTCAGTCATCCAGGTCATGGTTGTCCCAAATATGCTTTTCCAATTGCCTTGGACTTGTTTTTTCTTTGAAGACATTTTGCTTCTCATCCAAGAAGCTTCTTCAGCTCTGGCAGGATAGTGGGGAATGGAAGGATTTATATTCCTTGCAGACAGCTGGTAATTTGCATCCTTTTAGAAGGTCATTGAAGCACTTGGAGGTTTATCTGTGTCCTCAATGTCACCTGAGTAGTGCTCCTGGTTTCTGTAGTCTGCAATTTTTCCTCTAGCTATACAATTTGGGATGAACACGCTTTGAATGGTGTAGGAGTAGAAATGGATTTCCAGAGGAAAAATTGCAGACTACAGGAACCAGGAGCACTACTCAGGTGACCCTGAAAACACAGATAAATCTCCAAGTGCTTCAACAACCCTCTAAAACATGGGAGACAAATTAACAGCATCATATTGCCATCATGTGATGTATTGCGATGTTCTTCCCCTTCGCGGAGCAGGGGTGGGAGTGGTCTGTGCATGATGCATCTGGCCCGTGGGCCTCCAGTTTGACACCCCTGCTCTAAAAAGATGCAAATTACCAGCTGTCTGCAAGGAATATAAATCCTTCCATTCCTCACTATCCTGTCAGAGCTGCAGAAGCTTCTTGGATGAGAAGCAAAATGTCTTCAAAGGAAAAGCAAGAAAGTCTAGTTGCCTCCTGAAAAAGCACCTTTGGGACAACCAATTTGTAATATATACAAAATTAGATGGATTGGTAAAATGTTTCAATTGTCCAGAAAATTTATTCTCTTGCTGACTTTAAAGAAAGTGAAAAAATAGATTTTAGGACAAGCCAAGTTACAAATGATCAAAAAGACCCTTATTTGTGGCTTGAACAAGATAAAGTCTTTTAAAAAGCATGAAAGCAAACTTTTCCAATATAAGTATAATCAATTTGGAAGCTACAGCAGTGTAATAAAAATTCTGCCTGTTTGTACCTAGTGCACAATAATAATGATAATAAAAAAACCAGAGTTTCAGTTGCACTATTATGGTCAACATCTTGAATTTATTGACCATACCCTGTGGACACTTTTTAGCATAAATCAGGAAATGATAATTGCATTGTGTGGTTTTCTACCCATCCTGCCTAAATCCCTTTCTCTACTTATTAGTCAGTGGTGAAATCCGGCCGGATCTATCTGGCTCGCACGAACTGGTAGCTTGGGCAGCAGAAGGCTCCGCCCACCCGCCAGGACGTCATTATGTCCCGTTTTTGACCCTCCAGAAGAGGTGCGCGCACTCACACTTCCGAACTGGTAGTGAAGCTAAGTGCATTTCACCGCTGTTATTAGCTGTACTCCAAAGAAGAGTTTATACCATGTTAACTGGATCGTTATTTAGGTGCCATCAGTGACCACCTACTTATAAGTTTACCTTCAGATAATGGTGATAATTCTTCATTTATTCTATGGTAAAAAGAAAAAAAAATGACTTCCTCCCTCCCTCCCTCCCTATAAAAAACAAATCTTTATAAAGGTAATAACTTTTTGATACCATCTGCAAACTGAGGTTTACAAAAACAGTTATAATTTTTGCAAATTCTTCATCATGTAAGATAGTAATACATAAATACATAGAGAGAAAAAAGGGAGGAAGGGTAGCTGGAAAAGGAATATAAAGCTGGGGAAAGTACTGTCAATGACAATGAATTATGTAACATCTATGAACCATTTGGAGGCTTATTTGCACCTTATAGGGTAAGATAATAAGCCGATAAACAATCTGGAAATATTTATGGAAACAGCACATAGAGGGAATGGTAGTGGAAGCCTCACTTCTTCCTGTATGACTGCTTTTCTGTTTGTTTTTGGACTTGTTTGCTTTGGCTAGTTTGAGATGAAATCTTGCTGATAGAATTATTTTGACATGGAGATAATTCCATTTCCTGTGTCTCCTTCTGTTCTCCTTTTCACTAAAGCCTGCTGGGCTTCTTTAGCTTGCAAATGTATATTTGCACATGGACATCTGCCAAAGTAAGTTACAACCTTGAGATTTGCTGGTAAGCAGCAAATGCTAATAGACTGATCTTCTGCTTCAAAAATAAGCTCCTTGTCCCCATCCATTGTTGTTACATGTTGTCGGTCTGGAGTTGAAAGGCTGTGCAATGGGAAATTTGCTTCAGCACTCTTTTTGATAATCCAGTAGACTGACATAAGCCACCTGGTCTTCTACCAGGAAATAGTTAAGTTTCAATTTTCTCTGCATTGGAGTGTCTTCTGCCTAGACAATATTTCAATGCAATATGTAGTACTACTTTCTTGCATTTGTGTTAAATTCATAAAATTGATTGATTAATCTTTGCTATAGCTTTATGCCCATAACACCATATTTGCACACAAAATTGTCAACTGTCCATAGATTATTTGTCTCTGTAGGATTTGGAGGATATGCTTTAGTTTTAAGTAAATAACTAGCAATTCCTAGGAAAGTTAATTTATACCCCAAAACATGTATCCCAATCTTTGGAATATAAGATGAAGAAGAAAAAATATGTAAATCTCACAATTTAAAATATTATCTATATGTATCTGTTGCCTCTATTTTCTCCGCACAGATAGAGTGGTATCCCTACAGATAGAGGGGCCTGGTGGCTCAGCAGACTAAAAGCATTGTGATTAACACCAGCTGTCTGCAATTACTGTAAGTTCGAATCTCACCAGGCTCAAGGTTGACTCAGCCTTCCATCCTTTCTAAGGTAGGTAAAATGAGGACCCAGTTTGTGGGAGCAATAAGCTGACTTTGTATAAATATACAAAAGGATGAAGGCTATTGCTTAACGCATTGTAAGCTGCCTTGAGTCTCCGGAGAAGGGCAGCATATAAATCAACTTTTTTTTAAAAAAATCTTTTCTCTTTATCTAGCCATCTAAAGATCCTTCTGTGTATGGTCAGAGAGAGCAGTTGAATAGACGTAATATGTAAGATCTAAAGACATGTAAAATTTGCAAAATATAGTCAAGTTTAGGAATTCAACCTTGGAACTGTGTAATTTCAAGCCATCGACTTCTGACCTTTCTTGACTTTTAAAATCTTTCATGGCTAGAGTAAGATTTCTTTTCAATACCAACCTGTTGTTCATTAAGAGCTTCATCAGATATTCTTCTCAAGGTTCTCCTTCTATCTGGAATATGGTGGATGGCTCTTAAGTAAAAGGCCTTATTCCATCAAAAGGCCCATTGAATCTCTTGCCTATTTTAACTATTTTTGCTGTTTATTTTTTATTATTTTATTTTTTGTCTTCAAGTCACTTTCAACTTCTGATCTAGTCCCTGCATTTTTCTTGGCAAGTTTTTCATTAATGTTTTCCATTGCCTCCTTCCTGCTTTGCACCTAAGAGAGGACTAGAATTCATGGCCTTCCAGTACACCAAACTCTTGAAACATTTTTGATGTTAAAGAGATATAGTCTTCCACTCTCTCTATTTTGAAGATGAATATATATATTCAATATATATAGATAGATAGATAGATAGATAGATAGATAGATAGATAGATATAGATATAGATATAGATATATGTATGTATGTATATATGTATATGTATGTATGTATCAATATTATGCAAAGAACAAAACAAAATAATAATAAAAAGAAATATTATATTATCAAAGCTTTTTAGCTTACTTTAGGATTAAATTAATGATACATATGTGAGTCACTCACATATGTATCACTACATATGAGACAGTGAGCCACTGTCTTAGCAACATGATTATGAAGGAATCAACATTGGTTCATAGATTCTTGATACCAGGGGAAACAATAAAGAAAAGATTGCTATCCTTACCAGTTCATTCTCTTGGAGGAAGACACACAAAGATAGGCAGAAAAAGCCAGAAGTGGGAATAGGGTAGTCTTTGCTCTTAAATAACAGGAAATCTCTTCCAATTGAAATTATGGACAACTATCAAGCCAGAAAATGAATTCTCAAGCAGAATAGTATCCCAATGATAATAAGAGATTCTGGGTAAGGTGAAAGAAACCAAGAAAGATCTTTGTCCAATGCTCAACATTTTTCTCTCAAGGATGCATAGTTAAGGACACAAGCATGAAATCTGTCTCCTTTATGACGAAAGAAGGGAACACATTCCTGGCTATCTCTGAAGAAAGACCAGCTGTATCATTGCATTAAGGAGAGAACACTTACCGGAATGGGGGAAAAAATTACCTTTCAACTTTGCTAATATTATTTAAATTGCTTCCTTCTTTTAAAATGAATGGTGTATAGTCAGGAATGTGAGAGCTAGATGGGGAAGAAAGCCATAAACATGGGATAGTAGCAGCTGAAAAGTGTCACTAATATTTTTGAGACTAAATCAGACACAAAACATTTGGATAAGGGATAGAGCGCTAACGAAAAACAACCTTAACTAAAACTAAATTAGTTTCCTCAGCAGGAAGTTATGCCATTTATGTTTCAAGGTATACTTACTAATAAAGGTCTTATCTGGTTTATCTACTATGATTTAGAATACATTTTATAAAACATACATGAGACTTTCTGATGTGTTCTTCTTTAAGCTATTAGGGAAGGGGTGTCAAACTGGTGGCCTACGGGCTGTGTGCGTCAAGCACAGACCATGCCTTCCCCTGCTCCGCAAAAGGAAAAATGTCATGTGATGGCAACTTGTCATGGCGAGTTCGACACCCGTGTATTGGGGTATATAAAGTACAGGTAGTCCTCAATTTATAACAGTTCATTCAGTGACTATTCAAAGTTACAACACTGAAAAAAGTGACTTATGACCATTTTTCACACTTATGGCCATTGCAGCATGCTTGGCAACTGATTCGTATTTATGACGGTTGCAGTGTCCCAATGTCATGTGATCCACTTTTGCAATCCCCTCTGACAAGCAAAGTCAATGGGGAAGCCAGATTCACTTAACAACCATGTTATTAACTGAACAACTGCAGTGATTGCCTTAACAACTGTGGCAGGAAAGTTTGTAAAGTAGGACAAAACTCACGAAACAAATATTTCACTTAGAAACAGAAATATTGGGCTCAATTGTGGTCGTAAGCCAAAGATTACTTGTATACCACTTTATGTTGAGGACACATCTGGAGAAGCCGGAAACCATTTAGAAAATGTAACACTTGAGTTAATCTCAAGTGTTTTTTCAGTAGGCAACACTTATCCTTTCAGTAGGCAACACTTATCCTTAACTGCCACATCCTTCGGTAGTTCCACCAGCTGACTCACCTTTCTCCAAGCTGCCTTGATCTTAGCCTCCACCCTTATTTCATAGGGGATGGTGATGGTATGTACTGCTGTTCTTGATTGTGTAGCCAAGCATCTCCAGGATGACCTGGTGGCGCAGTGGTTAGAGTGCGGTACTGCAGGCTACTACTGCTGATTGCCAGCTGTTTGGCAGTTCAAGTCCCACTGGCACAAGATTGACACATCCTTCCATCCTTCTGAGGTCGGTAAAATGAGGACCCAAATTGTTGGGGGCAATATGATGACTCTGTAAACTGCTTAGAGAGGGCTGTAAAAGCACTGTGAAGCGGTATATAAGTCTAAGTGCTATTGCTATTACAGCACACAGCAGCTGTAGAGTATACCAGATCATTGGCTTGAGTTATGGTGGTAATAGGGATTGTTGCGAGGGCTCTATTGGTATCTTCTAGGATACTATCTGATGGTAATCTCCATTGAGCCTTGGTGATCAATTTTGATGGTTGAATGTAGCTAGTTTAGGCATGATCTCATGTCTCATATTAACTGCTGTGCTCTGTAATGGAAGGGATGACAGTGATGTTCCAGCGTCAGTTGTGGGCTCACATCCAGTTGTGCTTCCAGGTCTTTTTGAGTCCACAATATAATGTGTAATTGATCTAGATCAAATTGGAGAGCAGCTTCCTATTCACAATGTTGAAAAGTGGGGTAACTAGCTGTTCTTCAGTTAGTGTAGATGAAGGTCTTCTGTCCGTGCATAATTCGGTTATATGTTTTGTATATCCCCTTTCACTGGTCTATTGTTGTAATAGCAATCCCAGGTTCTCGTATCTCTTCCATGTATAATTTGTTCCAGAAGCTGATGTCCCGTCAGATTGTCCTGGTTGTCCAACATCAGATGCGGACCTTGTTAATCTGGGTGACATCTGAATTGGCATGACTCTCTTAGTTTGTATCCCTCTCATATCTGAGGTAAGTAAGCAAGTGAAGAATTAGGGGGGTCTTTGCCCAAGGAGAAAATTGGTAAGGTAGATATCAGTTCAGAATTTGAACACTGGATTCCTGAATCAAAGGGCAATGCTCGAACTACTATGCTACCCAGCCCCCCCACCTTTCTCTTAAATATACATACATATATATGCACACTCACATAATTGCAAATTAAATTTTCTCTACCTTCTATTCTCAAATTCAGGAGTAACACAAACTGCCCTAAAAAGCACATTTAGTGAAATGAAATGTATCTTGGTCTACATAAAATATTCTTTCTAACACTCTGTCTGGTACTTATAAATCTGGATCACCAGAAACAACTTATAATGACTTAAACAGTATACCAAACAAGAAATTCTGTGGAGTGAGGATTGGGATATAATGTCAACAGGTTTATTATTACTCTTCATATGGCTTAACCATCTGCTTTAGCTACTTCAATAATCTGATAAGACATCTGTAGTGATAATGAGTAAAACTGTATTACACTACAGTCAAACAAAAACTGAGGCAGAATAAATATGACTTGATTGCTAGGAGAAACATTGACTTTCTTGACAGTAAAAAACGTTTTTAAAAAAACTTTTAAAAAGAGTGTTGGCTATCTACCTGTAGATCTGGCAACCGGCTGTTCTCCTATTACCAGAGAGAGTCTATATACCATATTTTTCTTTAAGACATTCCGGACTATAAGACGCACATTAGCTTTAGAGGAGGAAAACAAGAAAAAAAAATCTGCCTCTGCCTCCACCACCCGTTCGCCACTGCTGCCCATTCTCCGCCACTACCTTTTCGCTCCCTCCCATTTGTCGCTGCTGCAGTCCGTTCACCATGGCCTATTTGCCACCGCTGCTGCGGCTTGTTTGCCGTGGCCTGTTCTCCGTCGATCACCGCAAATGGGCGGCAGTCGCAATCCCTGCCACCTAGAACAGCTAATCGGCACCACACCAATCCCCTTCTTAGCTGGAGAAGCATGTCCTTATATAAATGTGCATGGAGTTGTGTTTAGTGATGATGATGATAATATGTGTTTGTTGTAGTTCATTCATATGTTTAACATATGAAAAACTTTAACAAAATAGATTTTGTTAATAGAACAAAATAGAGCTTTTCTGGTAGCACATACAAGACTTTTTGCCTATATAAAATGAATAAGCCACCATACAGCTACCAGCTTTCTACTCACCGTGCCAGAAGCAGTTTTGTGTTGCTATGAATATCCTCAACGTTGTTGTCCTTACATTGCGCCTGAATCCCACAAGCTGACTAGAGCTCCGTCCAAGTGGCCAATGGGAGAGTGCCAAAGACAGCTTCCGGCCAGCATCCCTCTCTCTCTCTCTTCATCATTGCTCCACTGTCATTTTTGCAGCCAGTAAAAACAAAAGTCACTATACTGGGGAAAAAAAGAAACACTGAAATAGTGGGTCAGCTTTATGGAGTCTTAGTGATGAGGAGGAAAGAAGGCCAAGAAGCCAAGAAGTTGGAGAGTGTTACTCACCAAAGGAAAACAGTTTGCCTAACAACTTCAGAACAGTTGTCACAGCACAGTTGTGCTCTTGTGCAGCTACAGAGGTCAGTTGCAGAAAGCCAATAACACTGCGGGAAAGAGGCAGCATGGCACAGGGATTAGACTGGGCAAGTATGACTGTGGAGGATGCCCTAAAACATCTGCCTTGTGCTTCATGCTACTTTGTGCTAGGCAAGGCCTGATACAGGCCTTGCCTAGCACAAAGTAGCATGAAGCACAATAATTATATATAAATAATATATAATTATTTATTGCACTCAGATCACCCTGCTAACAACTTGCACACATACCATCCTTCTTGCTCTTTGTTTTATCAACCCTCAGTAATCTGCCATTTTTTTTATTTCTATCAGCTGCTATGTAAGTAGGGAAGAAGGAAGGAAGGAAGGAAGGAAGGAAGGAAGGAAGGAAGGAAGGAAGGAAGGAAGGAAGGAAGGAAGGAAAGAAGGTAGGTCCAGGTACTAAAACAATACATTAGTATTACATGGCCACCAACGTATTGTACATTTCAATGACATGAAGAAGAAGTGTATCTAATCTGCTTCTGTCTGTTTCTTTTGTTCTCATTAATGTATTTGCTCTCTGTTGCTGAAGTATCACTATAAGTGGGACAGCAAGAAGATTGGTTCTGTATCTGGTGGTACCACAGTGGTAATGGTAGTAAAAGAGAGGCAGAGAGAAGAAATAATTGACAAAAAGAACTGCCTCTTGATCTTCCAAATATCTCCTCTATGATCGTTGGAGAAGAAAGAATGGAATTAAATAGGGTAAAGAAAATAATTGGGAAACCAGGCGAAGCCACATGAAACCTTCTATTTTGGCCCTAGATTCAATCATCAGTCTACGGAAGCTTTTTCTTGCAGGAGGGGGGGCAGGATGTTAGGATGCTATTCTGAAAATAAATGTTTCCTGAATTATTTCAAAGTCAGGAGGTGAGCTGAGCAAAGAGAAGTATGGAATGACAAAAATGAGGGGAAGAGGGGGAATGCAAACTAGAGGAGCTTCAGCTGACAAAGGAAAATCTGGGTTTTGTTAGAAGTCTATGTCTCATGGTCATTGTCAGCCATTCAGTCATGTCTGACCCATGGTCACTCTATAGATCAGCACTGTCCATGCCCCTCTGTCTCACCACCTCCTTCGGATCTGCCATGGTCATCCTGGTATCATGCTTTATAGCAGTGGTCCCCAACCTTTCTGGGTGGTGGCCCAATGGTGGGGGGTGGGGGTGGGAGGGGATGATTCTGTGTAAGCAGTAGTCCAGTGATGAAATCCAATTTTTTTTACTACTGGTTCTGTGGGCGTGGCGGTTTGGTTTGGTGGATGTGGTGTGGCTTGATGGGTGTGGCTTGGTGGGCATGGCAGGGGAAGGATACTGCAAAATCTCCATTCCCACCCCACTCTGGGGCCAGCCAGAGGTGGTATTTGCTAGTTCTCCGAACTACTCAAAATTTCCGCTACCGGTTCTCCAGAACCTGCTGGATTTCACCCCTGCAGTAGACGCATACGCACATGAACATCTCAATTTGCATGAGCAGTGGTTATGGACACCTGCCGCTTGCACAAATGGAACTTCATACATGAGCGCGAGCTCCTGCCACTCATGCAAGTGGAGCTGGGCATGTGCACATGTGTTTACCCACCACTGGTGCAGCCTGGTTCCAAATGGGCCATGGCCCACTAGTGGGCTGCACCCCAGAGATTGGGAACCCCTGCTTTATATTATCCAATCAGCAAATATTAAGGTGGCCCCTTCTCTTTTTTCCACTGATCACTCCCAGCATAATTGACTTTTTGAATGAGTCAGCTCTCATGACATGACCAAAGTATGATAGCCTCTTTTGGTGATCTTGGCTTCAAGTGGTATTTTTGGTGAAGTTTGATCTAGAACTTTGATGTTTGTGCTTTGTTTGTCCTTATCTCTGCCTAGCAGGATGCATTTTAAATCCCCTGCCTACCAACCATTCCAGCATTCCCAGTTGACCCTCCTCTGGCTTTAATTGGCTTTGATTTAATATCTTCCATGTCATCAGATATCTTGTAAGGTATTCAAAACCTTCTTGCTTCTCCACTGAGGTATTCAAGTCAGGAGCAAGTTTTGGCCTCTGCTCCAACACTTCTTTTTTTGGCTTGCACAAAGATAACACTCTGCAATTGCTCCAAGAAGTGTTTTAAGCACCTCCCATGTTCCATTTCTCTTGTGTTGTTTCTGATTCTGCCTGATGTCAGGGGTCCCCCCCCCATTTTCGTTTTTTGTACTTTAAATCTGTTCCTGTTTCTGCATTACGATTCCCCTTCCTCTCCCCCATCAAAGTGTTTTCTTTAACAAGCCCATCAACTGCAACAGTCTGCATTCTTCAATTCTAAGTCACACATAAACTTTAAAGATGCTGTTTGTTCGGTGTTGACAGAAGCAGTCATCTATCCTAATTTACCTTCTTTCTCTGTTTTTATTAGAGCTGTGAGAGCGTGCATAAACCAAGTGGGAGGACAGTCTCACCAATCTCTTCCTTCCCCTCCCCCGCTTCACAGAATTTAAGCTTTCTTGGTTGCTGGAGTAGGGTGATCTGTTATATTGGGGGTGGGGGTGGGGTGGGCAATTGGGAAGATATAGTAAATTTCATGGGACATTTTTGGTAATATCATTGGGAAATTTCTGCCCATCTATCATTATAGTTTGTGTTAGATTTTATCCTCTTGCTTGAAAGTTTTAATAAAATTATATACAGAAGAAAAAAGATAGAAAGAAATATTGCTATTTGGAATGGGAAACACCATTGAGACAAACTCAGAGTTGCTAACCAGAACTCTTTACACAAACAAGAATGGAATGGAATGGAATGGAATGGAATGGAATGGAATGGAATAGAATAGAATAGAATAGAATAGAATAGAATAGAATAGAATTCTTTATTGGCCAAGTGTGATTGGACACAAAAGGAATTTGTCTTGGTGCATACACTCTCAGTGTACATAAAAGAAAAGATACATTTGTCAAGAATCATAAGGTAGAACACTTAATGATAGTCATAGGGTACAAATAAGCAATCAAATCATATTAGGAAACAGTCAGTATAAATCGTAAGGATACCAGCAACAGGGTTACAGTCATACACTCATAAGTGGAAGGAGGTGGGTGATAGGAACATTGACAAGATTAATAGTAGTGCAGATTTAGTAAATAGTTTGACAGTGTTGAGGACATTATTTGTTTAGCAGAGTGATGGCGTTCGGGGAAAAAACTGTTCTTGTGTCTAGTTGTTCTGATGTGCAGTGCCCTATAGCGTCGCTTTGAGGGTAGGAGTTGAAACAGTTTATGTCCAGGATGTGAGGGGTCTGTAGATATTTTCACAGCCCTCTTTTTGACTCGTGCAGTATACAAATCCCAATGCAAGGCAAGAACAGCAAGGCCTGGCAAAGACCTGAACAGAATCGGACAACAGGGTCCTTGTATTCTGCTGTTCAGTCATCCAGAGAAAGGTTTGCATTTATGGGACTGCTGGGAAGAGGACTGTGGATTTTCCCAAATCATCTAATTCATTGTTACAAAACAGAATGCTGGACTGTATGAACCTTTAGCCTGGTTCAACAGGTCTCGTCTTTGGTTCTTCGGTTATTTTGCTAAGATGATAGGTGCATGGGTCAAATGGGCTACATATGTGATGAATGCCCAGCTTTCCCAATCTAGCAATCGAGAGCAAAGTATTCAAATACATAAAATAAGGCACTGTAGTTTTGATGTAGTGGCTAAGGCACCAAGTCAAGTTCAGTGATTGGGACCAGTCCTTCTCTCCTTCAGTCCTAGCAAGCAGGCAAGGACAAACCACTTCCGAAAATTTTGCCAAGCAAAATTGGATTAGTCCAAGCAGTTGTCAGGAGTCAACACTGACTCAAAAGCACCAAAATAAATAAATAAATAAAATAACATTTTAACAAGTTTACTCATTGCATAGATTTAAAAAGACCCAAAAAACTAAAAGGGCAAATGAAACTTCCAATGCTGGATGAGGGAGTGAGGCAAGAAGACATTAAAATAATAACTGCAAAAGTTATTATGATGAGTAATGCCTCCCATCCCAGGTCATACCACATTGGTGTCTCTCCCTGGAATCTCCTTTCACCATGTCAGCTGCAATAACAACAACTGTGCTTTCTTGGAGGGGAATCAAACAATTCCCTTTTCCCCCTTTAGTATATAATAAGAAAGCTTTGCTATCCTAGACTAGTTTTTCTGGAATCAAAGTCTGGATTCCGAGCTTTGGTTTTCAATTTGCTGCCATTATATGACATTTTATGAAAAATGTTCCAACCCGTAATTATTTGTAAATATCATCATTTATGACTATTTTATTCATTATGTTTCTTACCTTTTAAAAAGGGTAACAAAGAAGTAATTATACCTCAGTCCCAACACAACCCCACAAATGCCAAAGAGTAATAAGTCCATTTTCACACGTAATTTGCTTGTGGAGCAGTCAGACAAACTGATTAATACCTTGGTGGGCTTCATTGGGATGGGGAGAGGGAAGTCCCCTCTTGGATCTGTGCCTGCCTGAGTTATGGTTTGGCATCAGCCACAAAACCCCAGATGAAAGAGAAGAGTGGTAATTGTCATCTGGACAGCTTTGATGACTTTCAGAGGCTATATACCACAGGTAACCAGATATGAGATCTTCTGGTCAACATTGAGCTCTGGAGACCTATCTTCTTGCTATGCAGTGGTTTCCTGCTTCATTTGCTTGATTCCATCACTGGGTCAGCAGATGACTACCTGATTAGCTTTCCCCTGGGTGTGTTGAGTCTGGGGAACCTCAGATGTTCATGGCCACCATGACAACCATGGATCTGTCTCAAATAACTGACGGTCTGACACATATTAGAAGGTTGCATATCAATTCTAGCTTTTTTCTCAGAGCAGTTGAGAATATGATCTGAAGATGGAGAATATTACTATTACTCTGTTGCAGTGGTGGGTTGCCCCCAGTTCACACCGGTTCTATAGAACTGGTAGTAAAACCGGTAGGAGGCTCCGCCCACCGACCCCAATGTCATCAAAACGCTTCTGTGCTTGCGCAGAAGAGTGCGCACATGGTCCTGCTGCGAACTGGTAGTAAAGGTAAGTAGAACCCACCCCTGCTCTGTTGTCATTGTTAGATACCTTTTTGATAGCTTTTCACTTGCTAATGTTGCCTTTGTTCCTGTCAGACTCAGCCTAATATAGAATAATCCAGCAAAATTCAGTTCTTTATTTGCATACATCCAATGGACAGAATCTTGCCAGACTAAACCCTTACTACTTTCATCTTAATGGATATAACCTAAGGAGTGGCCATCCTAACTCTCTTTCTCTATCTCCTGTCCAGATCCAGGCTGTGCTGCCTCTAAACTGGTGCTTCCTTTTAGTCCACCACACCACATCCTCCTCCAGGGGCACCTTCCCTCACAGTTTCCCAATGCCCTTTCCAGCAGTGAGATAGGCTCTTTGGATTTCTCTGCATCAGGAGCTGAACTCAAGAGGTTCCAGAGAAATTTTGGAGGTTTTCCTGAGGATCTGACAGGCTTCACCCTTGAGGCCATAGTTTCTCCCTTGAATGGGTAGTGACAAGGATCTTGGACTAGACTACTCTTAAGTATATCAATCCTGTAGGAGCTGCCTGGTTTTTCAAAGAACTCCAAGAGATGAAATGTCAGAATAGATGTTTAGAACATTATTGGAGGAAGATAAAGCGTCAATCTGACCTATCACATGTAAGAACCCAAAGTAGAGGTTATAACACGAGCAGTGGTTATTTCCTATTTCATCTGTTGACAGCCAACTAATGACCATTTCTTCTTGGGGATGCATAGGCCTCAAAATTATCTTCTGGGCTGCTGTGAAGGCACTCTAGTAGATGATGTCACTCAGATTCACTCAGATTGGATTTAATTGGGCTAGGCTGGTTGAGGTAAGAGAGACAGACTATTGTTTGGTCAATTTTAAGACTTCAATCAGATTAACAGATTAACAGAGTTGGAAGGGACTTTATAGGCCATCTAGTCCAACCCCCCACTCAAGCAGGAGACCCTATACCATTTCTGACAAATGGCAGCCCAATCTTTTCTTGAAAGTCTCAAGTGATGAAGCTCCTACAACTTCCGAAGGCAAGCTGTTCCATTGGTTGATTGTTCTCACTGTCAGAAAGTTCCTCCTCATTTCTAGGTTGAAACTCTCCTTGGTCAGGAATCCTGTAACTGCTGAGGAAGTGAGCATGATCCTGAGCAGTATTAACTCAGCCCTCAGCCCTCAGTTTATCAGGCCCTCCTGGGTGGTGAAACCATTTGGATAGGTGAAATGCAGCAGGAAGTATCAAGGGACAGAGTGCTTCCATCAGCTTTGAAGGAGGTGGTATGACCTGCCTCAAAATAATGATACCTGGATCCAATTGTCCTGCACAATTTTCCTCCCTTATTGAATCTCCTCTTCTGGAGGAAGGTTGTTAAGAAGGAATTTGGGCTGCATCGGCATAATGTCCTGGAAGAAGTGGGAACTTTTCAGTTGAGTTTCATACCAGAACATAAAATGGAGATGATTATACTTGTTAATGGTTTTGGTGGAACCAACATGAACCAGCATCAATCCTGGTCTTTTTTGACCTCTCAGTGGCTTTTGAGCAAATACTGAGCAAACATTGTATGGTTCTGACCAGCTATGGGAAACATAGCATGTTCCAGTTAGTGCGGTAGTAGGGTACATCAAGTGCATAGGCTCTGATGGATGAGATGTCACAGGACGTAACACTTTTGCTTCTCTTTACATAGACTCCACATATCTATTGGTTTGGTATCATAAATATAGGGATGATAGTCAGTGGTGGGATTCAAGTAATTTAACAACCGGTTCTTTGCCCTAATGATTTCTTCCAATAACCAGTTTGCCAAACTGCTCAGAAAGTTAACAACCGGTTCTCCCGAAGTGGTGTGAACTGGCTGAATCCCACAACTGATGATAGTCACAAATTAAGATAAATATATGTGCCCCATGATAATATTGTAGATAAATTGATCATCAAGACCAAAGGTTTATTCTTCTAAGCTTTCTGGCTCATGCTCATCAGACCTCTGGTTGACTGACTAAGCAATGCTCTCAAGGTCTTGTTTCAGTGCTGGAGGCTGTGAATGTCTGTCTGGGAAGGACTAGGCTCAGGTCCCAGCGTAACAAGTGCTTGGGAAACCTTTGCTCTTCTAATTCTAGCCCCACTCGAGTTGCCTTTAAGAAAGCTTCAAACACTCAGCTGCTTTCCCAAGCCTTGATTTAGAGTGTTTGGGGGACTTCTTCAAGCTGGGGAAATTGTAGGGGACTGGGGTTTCCCCCCCCTCAAGGTGACTGTTGCTCTTTTAATTTTTTTCCTTTTAATCTCTGAAGCCACCCAAAGTCATTTTAGACTTGGGTGGCCTACCCATTTGATAGTTAGACAGGCAAATAAGCAAACATTGCCCCACCCCATGGAAAAAGTGGGTTTTATTTGCTCTTGTCTTTTTCCCCCCAATGAAATGCAAATATCATACAGCCCCTATAACAGGCATTTCTAGAACATAATTGTAGAGAGTCCCAATGGATCAGTAACGTTATAGCAGTTTCTCTAAGCCTACCTGTGTTCTTCTATGACACTGTGGATTTTCTAATCCAGTGAATGCTATTTTATAGACATCTTTGCTTGTGTATTATGTCTTGGAGACAGTAATCTCAGAAACTAAGCCTTTGCAAATTACCTATCCATTATTGTGCTTAAACTGACTATTTATTAATGAAGTAAAAGGAAAAAGTGTTCATCCTTTTAGCCTTAATTGTTCTTAATCTCTGGTTCAAGGAGCGGAAAAGAAGTGGTCCCACTGAAAGCAATCACTGACTGCATCCACTGGAGCTGGCCCAGCTGAATGGGTGAGGTCTGATACTCAGGGAATGAGAGCCTTTATAAGCCCTAATTCACAGATTCTGAAATAATAAGCTGTTGTTTGAGATTTGCCCATTCCTCTTCCTTCTACTGCATTTTAGTAAATTGGATTAAAGCAGAGCTGAATATCTGGCACATGCCACTGCAGATATCACAATGAAATGATCAGCGTTTTCATTATGACTGAAGCATGCTTTGCAAAAATGGAGAATTCATACAGTCTCACGTATTGGCTCTTTAATTTTTATGCCAATGAAGTCTAGACTTAGGGAGAAATGCATAGCGGATTAGCATGTATTTCATTGATGCCATTATTTGGAACAATACAAAAAAAGTCCTGTTTGGTTGTGTGGGCTTGTCGGTTACTTGCTAATTGTGGTTCCCCCTCCCCTCCACAGGTCAGGAATGTAACACTACCAGAACTGTTTTATGAATAATCTAATGAACAGCTTGCTTCTTTGTGCAGTTTATAACAACTCTAAAGACTAGAAGAGGAATGAAAATTTCCTTTAAAAAAGGTAGTTAGAACTCAATATAATACTTACAGTTCTCCTTGGGCTGCCAGCCACTCTTAATGGCACCTGTCAGTTGGGACAAAGGCTGTCAGCAATAAGCTTTGATGGAAAATATACACGGGGACTTAATGAGCTGAAACAGCACTCCTATTTCATAGAGTGGGTGGGAGTTCGGTGTTTAACCACTCCAAATCCTTCTTGATGCAAGAGATTACCTGTTCAAATTCTGCTTAAGGGCTTCTAATGAAGGACAAACCACTGCCCTCCAAACAGTTTTCTTGAGTAGCTTATACTATTATGTTTGTTGCTTTGTTTGTTCAATGTCAACATTGTCCACCTCACCTAAGTGACTCTGGGCAGTTTGCAATACTAGGACATCCTTCTATAAGGATATTCAATGTACAATGTAAGGTATGAAGCTAGCCTTTGCATTATTCATATGGAATTCTCTTTGAATGTGAATTAATTGCTTCAGATCTTGCTCTAAGGAGTAGCAGAAAACCAGTTTTCTCCTTCACTTTGTGACAACCTTTGAGATATATAATGTATCTTTTCCATCAACACGTATCAAGTACTTCAATTTTTCAGGATGGTATGAGGAGGGTAGGTAGGGAGTTAAAATAGAAAAGTTCCAATTTTTATAAGGTTTGGTTATTAGATCATCTTTATCATTTTTTTGCTGCATGCGTTCTAATTTGTCAATATTTTTCTTACTTCAGCCAAACCAGAATAACATGGTACCATCAGTCTCTGTAATCTTAATACTGTATTTCTCTGATGCAAACTACATAGAATTACATTTAGGGTTTTTTTTTTATTATGTTATTATGTCATGTCTGAGTGCTTAGATTAGGAACTGACTGAACACTTTGTGAGCTCTATGCAGTCTCCAGCCCATTTTTGTGGCTCATGAACCCGCAGAGCCTCAGTTCTGAAATTGCAGTTCTGAAATTGCAGTTTGCCACTGCAACAGTGGCAAACTGCAATTTTTCTGCAGCAATTTTTGCCTTTGGTTTTTAAAGTGTTGCAATGCGGATTGGCGTATTACATCTCCTCTTGGATTAATGAACTGATTCAGGGTATCATTGATTTCCTAATAGTGTCCAAATTTCAACTCTAGTGATCTTCACAGCATCAGCCAAGGCCATCAACCAAATGCCAATAGCTAGAACTAATCGGATGTATGCTATTGAGTTATATAAGTATTGGGCTTGGTTGAAGAGACCTGGGTTTATATAATCCTTATATATGCTGACATTCAGTAGGATAACTTGGATCGGTTGCTACTTTCACTCTATCCTACATTGGGGCGGATTTCAAAACCTGTCAACCCCCGGTTTGCTCATGGGCGCTCGTGCACACACGTGACACTTCTGCGCATGCACAGAAGCATCTGGGGTGAACCGGTAGCAACCCACCGCTGTCCTACATCATACTGTTGTTATAAAGATACTAAGGGCAATGGCAACTGCTGAGTGCATTGGATATTTCTTCATAATTATGATTTAAATGATTTCAAATTCCATACTTTTAAGAATTTCTAGAGGAAAATAATATTTGGGAGGTTTCTGAATGAAGCAACTGGATGATATGGTGGAGAGAAAGAGACCCTGTAGGTCAGGGCTGTCAAACTCGGGGCCCATGGGCCAGATAGGTCACGTGCTGTCCATGCCCATTCCCATTTAGCAAAGGGGAAAAACGTCCTGATACGTCATGTGACGACGTGAGTTTGACACTCCTGCTGTAGGTGCTTCAAAGCCTTTATTATTTATATCTCATGTTTCTAGACCATCCATTTCTCTTAAGGAAGGGCTCTAAATGAGATGGTTTGGAAAAATACATGAGATAACAGCAAATCAAGCAAAGGGAATCTACTGCAAAGATAGTGCTTTAGCAAGATAACTGGATATCTCAGCTCAGATCAGGGGTGAAATGCTACTGCTTCGCTCCGGTTCGGGCAAACCGGTAGCGATAAAAACTATCGCATGCGCAGTGCACGCCAAAAGGAGGCTTGAAAAGGTAAGTAGAACAGTGAGGGATCAGCTGTGGCGCGCAGTTTAGCTTTGCTAGAAAGCAGCAAATCCTGTTTTCTAGCAAAGCTAAACCGCGCGGCACAGGTGATCGTCAGATCGTAGCTTTTTTAAACTACTGGTTTGCCCGAACTGGTAGCTTTTTAAATGCGCAGTGCATGTTTGGCACGCACTGTGCATGCTCATGCAGCACACATTTGATGTGCATGCGTGCACACAGCACGCACTTGGCACAGCACGCATGTGCGGCCAGCGAAGCAGTAGCAAACCGGTTCAGATTTCAGCCCTGAAGAAATCCATCTTCAGTTATAGAATCAATTACATTTTTTCAGTCCAACTTGCGTCAAGGGCTGTTGGGGAGAAACTGGAAAAAGAAATGATAAATACACTGCCTGGAGCCTCAGAGAAAATTCAGAACATCAATTCATAAACCATTCTGCTCAAAATTTGTGTTAAGAAAAGAACTGAATGGAGCTCATTGTCTTTGCATGGAAACATACACTACGTGAATGTACATACGTTATGCAAGCAACATATAAAGCAAGCATGGCGTTACTTCTGTTGTTCAAAGTGACTTACTGGAAGAGACATCTTGTATAAACATTTCATTTAGTGCCTGAGAGAGGGAAGGAAAGCTAAATAATGAATTAAAAATGAATATCAATGTTTATTTGATTGAGTTGCATTGCTTCCTAGAGGGAATAGGTCTATTAATTTTTTTCATTGCCCATAGATGCTGTTGCATGTGCCTCACATGTCAAGTGGTTACACTAAATGACTAATTCCCAAAAACTCCCTTTCAACATTTCTTGGCATTTGAATAAATTCTTGTAGATAAGATCCATAAACTATACACATTACATCAGCAGGCAGGAGAAACAGTAGCATATAAGTCAGTCAAACTCTTCTCCCTTTTTCCTACTTCTGCATAACATAAAGGCTGGATTTGTAACAAGACAAATGCCTGGGTTTCTATATATTTCAAATGCCCATGGAGATTCTGTGAGATCCAAGCATGATTCAACACAGGAATCCTTGAAATTCAGACCAATTGATGGTAACTGGAGATAGCACCTGGCTTTTCTCTATATTAGTCAACAGTCAAGAATAATATTGTGTTGGGAGGAACAGTGGTCAGATATGATTTGCAGATCCAGTGTCTGAATTTTGGCAGGGAATTTATAGTTGAAATAATCTTGAAAACTGAGCTTTTAATAAGTGTATGTGAAAGAGATCAACTGTCAGATTTGGGTTTGTCTCTGCTGAAACCAGCTGTGCTAATATCATTGAAAATATTAGGCAACTGTTGTGAGTTGTCCAAACCTCAGCTAAAAGTGGTTTTCTCCCAATAGACATCGTGTGAGAATAATCACTGCCACCTTTGCAGCATTAGGATTAAATATCTTGACTTTTCTGTCATCCACTTTCCAACAAGTAAGAAGAAAATAGGTTAACTCTTCTAAGTGAAAACATAAGCAGAATCTGTGACATTTCATTGAGTCACATAAATAAGAAATCAAATATTTCATGAGGAAACCTGTTCAAAATGAGCAGATGGATACAAAGTAAATGGAACCAAGATGGATCACTTCTGCATTTGTGTATTCTTGAAATGTTCTGTTTTGTTTTCCATTTTAGATGGAGTAATACAGCCTTCCTTGACTGGTCTTATGCTTTCATATGATGCCGTACAACCTTCCAGATGTTGATCTACAACTGGCAGAGTTCCCAATGGTCATGCTAGCTAAACATTGTGGAAGTTATAACGTAACACATTAGAAGGACGCATATTTGAATTTAGGCATGGATATCAGATAGCCAATGCTTGCAAGGCAGATCCAAGACAGATAGTAGGCGAAATGTTGCTAGTTTGGCTTGGTAGTAGTGGTTCAGCAACATCCAGATAAGTGAAGGATTAGATGAGAAGAGAGACAAATTCTTCTTTTGCTCAACTACAATTCAAGCAGTAGAAGCATCATAGTAGAACCACTCTATAATTCAGTCATCACTGTATTTTCAGCAACATATCTGGCTGAAATATATACTTACAGAGTTGCCAGGGAAATATATATATTTTTTCTGGCAGTTTGATGGGAAGACTGTGCTATTGATGCTGAAATCATTTTCTCAGCACACCTCAACATTTCTGCACCTGGGAGGTACAAAAATATGGTAGCTGACAAGCTAATAGGTGCTGGTGTCCAAGCTAAAATCATATTTTAATTACCCAGTAAGTGGTAACTGATTAGGACTGAAAAAGTGATACCTAGAAGTAAGGGCAATGCCAGAAGTCTCAGCAACTTCTGACTAAGGAAAACAACAGATAAAATATTGTTCATTTAAACTCTGAATTTCAGAGAAAAATAAAAATGGCAAGAAGTTGATTGATTATGTGTCCTTGTTAATGTTGACTCTTAGCAACCACATAAACTTACTCCACAATGATCTGTTCCCAATCTGGAACTTCAGATCTTCCAATTGTGCATATACTACCATTGTAATCAAGTCCATCACCCTTGTTGGTCATCCTCTCTCTTCTACATTTCCCAGAATTATAGACTTCTCGAGAGAACTAGGTCTTTGCATAATGTGTGTAGAATATGATACTTTGACCTTGGCTATTTGTACTCCAAGAGAGAACTCAGGATTAATTTGTTCTACCAGTATGATCTATCAGTTTGTTTTCTTGGCTATACATGGTATTCTCAGGAGTTGTCTCAAACATAAATTGGATCAATTCTATTTCTATCCTTCAAAGTCCAACTTTAATTTCCATAGATGGTCACAGAGATAAACAGTGTCTGAATGACTCTGATCTTTGTAGATATGGAGATACATCACCAGATGTGTGCGTGTGTATCTTTCCCAAAGTCTCCACTGCTGTCCTATCAATTGCTAGTCTATGGAATATGTCTTGATTGCTAGTCTTTTTATTGTTGAAAGCCAATCCTAAAAAGACAAATATATCTGCCATGAAGGGAAAATGCCAGCCTACTTTTGAATAAATTGGAGTAGCAAAGTATAAGTATTTGAAGACTTTTTACGTTTTGAGCATAAAGGCCATTCTGAAGAAGAAGTTGAAGAAGAGGGAGATGCCAGAGGATAACAAAAAGAAGTCTATAGAGAAAACACTTGCTAGATTATTCTTGTTGGGCTTGTACAAACAAAGACTCCTACTCTTCTCTGCAGGTGGTCTTGATACATTTTATTGTCCAGGAAGACAAAAGAGTTGGTTCCTTAAACTGGAGACCTTCCTCATCGAAAAGGAAAGGGGTCAGAGACTACACAAGTAAGGAGTTGCTTCTATGCTCAGAATTGAAGTTGGAAGGCTGGTTGAGATTGTTGGTATACATTGTAAAAGAAGGAGAATAAGTCTCAAACTGCTACCGCTGGATCAGTTTAACTCCTTCCTGGTTAGGCATTTTAGTTTGAATGTTACCTGGAGATGTTCTGAGATTTTCATTTTCCTAAGCACAGTTTGACTCGATTGATAGAATTTAAAGACCTTTCTAATAAACCCTGTATTGATTTCTTGTTGGCATTATTTATTGTGCATCAAAAATAATTTTTCTTCTTTCTTTTCTGAAACCAGTTTGAACATCTGGCAACTCCCTTTCTGTGTAAGACCCTAATATGCATTTGATGATTTCAAGCATTTTTTTTTTTGCTAGTCAGTGTAATTAAGGATATTGTATAATAGTTTGTACACTTGTCAAGTTTCCTTTTTAACTTAATATTTAAACTGATTTCTTTCAATCTTTGGGCCACTATATCATTCTTCAGATTTGCTGGAATAGTTTTATTACAAACTTTTTTGATTTGGCTTCTGTGACTTGCCTTAATTATGTAACTATACCATCAATACCTATAGCCTTCTGATTTGGTGTTGATTTTACTTCATTTTCTAATACTAGACATTTTTATAAATAGAAACTATCTTCAAGGTATCTTGGATGTTGTACAGACTTACTCCTTCCATCATTATTAGTCTTTGAAATCAGTTACTAGTACACTAGCTTAAGTTGTAAAAATAAAGATGGGATATAATCAAAATAATAGTAATCATCACTACCTGTCCCCTGGTATACTTTAATATACCAATTTAAGGTTCTTACTTTAGAGATTTTGGAAGACTTCCCTTCCCTTGTCAGTTTTCATCTTTTATATCTTTACAATATCACAGTAATATTGCTTCTTGCTCTTCTGTACGTTATCTGAAATTCTTTGTTAAGTTTCTTCCTGAGATCTTTTTCTTTCTTGGCTTTGGCTTCTCTTCTTGGCAATTTCCACTATCTGTTTTGACATCCAGTTTGTTTTCTTCTGTTTCTTGGTCTTTGACAATCGCTTTTCACATTCTTCCTTAACAACTTCTTTGATTTCATTCCATGATTCCTCTGGTTCCCTATCAATAAGGTTCAAGACTTATTAAAGTGATTGTTAGTGTTAACCTTGAAGAGATAAGTATATGTTCATGAACTATCATGGAAACTGGTTGGCTGATTTGGCTTTTTAGTTTGACTTGGAACTTACAAATGAGTGGTGCATGGTCTGTTCCATAGTTGATCACTGGCCATGTCTTTGTTATTACAATTGAACTGTTCCATGCCCTCTACCCAGAATAAAGTCAGTTTAATTTCCATGTACTCTTTCTGGTAATGTTCATGTATATAGACATTGTTTTGATTGAAGGCTGTGTTAGCACTAGATTGGCAGAAACTAATAAATCATCATTCTCCTTCATTTCTGTTTGCTAGGCCAGCCAAATGCATTTCTCTCCTTAACATTTCCAACTTGTGATCCACAAGCAGCACATCTTGCTTGCCTGTTATGCTGATTTCAGATTGAGTTTGATTGCAAAACTTGTCAATGTCTTCGCCTTCTGCAACAGTGGTTGGACCATAAACCTGAATTGGATAATAAAGTTTTGTCCATGACATTTAATTTATTTTATTTATTTATTTATTTATTTATTTATTTATTTATTTATTGGTTTGATTTATATGCTGCCCTTCTCCGGAGACTCAGGGAGGCTTACAATGCGTTAAACAATAGCCTTCATACTTTTGTATATACCTGCTTAGTAGGGCTTTCGCCCTCTCCAAGCAGTGTTCTTTTTTATACAAAGTCAGCTTACACCCCAGGCCACCCCAATGATGCCCTTGAAGTGATGTCTCGGTGCCTGGAAGCCGTATGGATCTGGGTGGGGAGGAACAAGCTCAGACTTAATCCTTCCAAGACTGAGTGGCTGTGGTTTCCGGCATCCCATCACAGTCAGTTGACTCCATCACTTACTATTGGGGGTGAGATCTTGACCCCCTCAGAGAGGGCTCGCAACTTGGGCGTCCTCCTGGACTTGCAGCTGTCCTTAGAAGACCATCTGACGGCTGTGGCCAGGGGGGCTTTTTATCAGGTTCGCCTGATTTACCAGTTGCGTCCCTTTCTGGATCGGGACTCCTTACGTACAGTCACTCACGCCCTCGTCACTTCCTGTCTGGACTATTGTAACCCTCTCTACATGGGGCTCCCCTTGAAGAGCACCCAGAGGCTCCAACTGGTCCAGAATGCGGCCGCGCAGGTAATTATGGGAGCGACTTGGCGCTGCCATGTAACACCGCTCCTGCGCGAGCTACACTGGCTCCTGGTGGTCTTCCGGGTGCGATTCAAGGTGTTAGTTGCCACCTTTAAAGCGCTCCATGGCATGGGCCTTGGGTATCTATGAGACCGCCTTCTGCCACCGATAGTCTCCCATCGACCAGTATGCTCCCACAGAGAGAGACTCCTCCGGGTGCCGTCAGCTAGACAATGTCGGCTGACAACCCCCAGGGGCAGAGCATTCTCTGTGGGGGCCCCCACCCTCTGGAATGAGCTGCCCCTGGAGATTCATAGAATTCCTGACCTGCGTACCTTTCGTCGTGCCCTAAAAACATTACTATTCCAACAAGCAGGGCTGGCCTAAATAATAATAATATTTTTACTATTTTAATGGGTTGTTTTATTAGAATTTTTGGCCAATTGATTTAATTGTTTTAAATTGTTTTTAATTTTTATACTGTCATGGTTTTATTTCTGGCGGTACACCACCCTGAGTCCTTCAGGAGAAAGGCGGTATAGAAATTTAATTAATTAATTAAATAAATAAATAAATATTGCCCCCACAAACCGGGTCCTCATTTTACCTACCTCGAAAGGATGGAAGGCTGAGTCAACCTTGAGCCTGGTGAGATTTGAACTTGCAGTAATTGCAGGCAGCTGATGTTATTTAACAGCACTTTAGTCTGCTGCGCCACCAAGGCTATTATTTGATCAGTGGCTGCAAACACTTTCTTTACAATATCTTTCATGACTATGAAAGTAACATTACTACTTTTTCATGTTCCAAGAAGTAAACAAGAAGATTGTCTGACTGCCTATCCGATTCTGGTCCATTTCAATCCCCTAATGTCAAAGTGTAGTCAATTCATTTCATCTTTCGCTATGTTAATGTTTCCTATGTTGGCAAGGAGAAAATAAATAAACAATGCAAAGAAGACAAGAATAATAATCAAATGACTGGAACAAGAGATGTATTAAAGAAAATTACAGAAATCAAAGAAAACGTTTATGCAAACGTGAGCATGAAAAATTCAAGGAAAGGCATACTGGGGAAAGAAAATATAAATAAGAGGTAGTAAGCATGTACAGAAAAACTGTACATAATTACTTCCAAATCAAGGCTATGTACAAAGGTTTGATCACTGAACTAGAACCAGGCATTCTGGAAAGTGACACTCTTGAAAATATTGCTAACAACAAAGCCACAGGAATTGATGAAATATCTGTTTGAGACCTGTTTCAAATTTTACAAAAGGATGCAGTCAAAATGCTGTGTATATTTTGTAAGCAAGAATGGAAAACACATCAGTGACCTAGAGACTTGAAAAATCCATCTATATTTCAAAAAGAAAAAAGAAAAGAAACTTGGGCAATTGTAAAGAATACTACTGAAGAGTTACACTTATCTCGTATGCCCATAAGATAATTTTGCAGTTTAGGACTTTAATGATATATGGAATGAGGACTACCAGATGTATAGATTGGACTCAGGGTATTCCAAGATGCCTGCAGTCACATCATTCATATGTGATGAATTATGGTAAAAGTCAGGGTATTCCAAAAGGAACTGTATTTTAACTTTATGGGTTATATAAAGACTTGATTATGCAGATACAACAAATGATCAATAGCCCTTATCAGGTCACCTTGTCTGCCCACTTGCATAATGATCAAGAAGGTACAAAACAGAATACAGAGCAATTAAGGTTACTTTGGAAAGGAGTGCACCAAGATTGTAATTAGTACAAATTAAATGTATCTCTTTGTGATGCGTTGTGAATAATATACGTTAAAATACTACGTCTTTGTACATTTTATTCATTTATGATTTATAGAGATTTGGTTGTACATGAGCCAGAAATCTCTGGATGTATGTGTGTGTTTATTATATATATAATATATATATAAAATTTCACAGACAAACCAAATCCATGGTAGAATAAATCTCTGAAACCATAAATGAAAAGTATGAGAAAAAATCTTTGTCCATAGCTGTGGGACCTATAGGTCAACATGCATTGTCATCAATCATAGCATTGTTCCTCAACTCTATCCTTTCAGATTTGCAGGGATTCAATCCCAATTAGTACTGCCACACTGGCTGACAATGATGAAGCAATCGTCCATTACCTTTAGAGAAGATCAGGTTAGAGAAGTTTTACATAGAAAAGTAAATATTGTTCATAATATTAATTTATTTCCTGGAAAGATCGCTGGATCTACTAAGCAATTTGGGGGGAACCTATGGAAACCTCCCTTGAAATTAAAATTTGTGTAGCAGCAATATTTATTTATTTATTTATTTATTTATTTATTTATTTATTTATTTATTTATTAGTTTGATTTATATGTCGCCCTTCTCCGGAAACTCAGGACGGCTTACAATGCTTTTAAACAATAGCCTTCATACTTTTTTTGTATATACCTGCTTAGTAGGGCTTTTGGCCCCCCCTAAGCGGTGTTCTATTTTATACAAAGTCAGTTTATTGTCCCCACAAACTGGGTCCTCATTTTACCTACCTTGGAAGGATGGAAGGCTGAATCAACCTTGAGCCTGGTGAGAATTGAATTCGTAGTAATTGCAGGCAGCTGGCAGCTAAATACTACTTTAACAGTAGTTTAGTCCACTGAACCACCAGGATCCTTACTTGGCAACTCTCAGCTTTTCCTATTTCTCATACTAATTAGTTCTCAAAGAAATTGCATTGAACATAAGAGCATCCCATAGTGTGCCTTAAAAGGAAAGTAGCTGTTTCTGTGCAGAAGCTAAACTCATAATGGCCCTTATGATATAGGATTCTGAAATATTTAATACAGCTTTAATCCATGCCATAAAAAAATAAGAGTGACCTCTTGTGGCCAGCTCAAAAAGATGTCAGTTCTACTTTATCTCATGAATCAGGTTGCTTACATGATAAAATGTTCTTTTATGGTTTCTGCTTTATAGGTTTATGTTATATATTTATGTTATATATATATATATATATATATATATATATATATATGTATATATATATATATATATATATATATATATATATATATATATATATATATATATATATATATATATATATTATGTTATATATTATTACACTCTCCTTACATGTTTGTTATCTTACTTAGATGCCTTTACCATCAAAACTCAAGTCTACAGAGCTAAAAAGAATAGTATTTAATGTGAGGCAGTTTAAACTGTTTTCATATAGGACAAAGTAATAGAGGAAATACATTCAGGGACGACTCAGAGACGACTCACACCCTGGGCAGCCCTTCTTTATTCTCCTACCATCTGGAAGGAGATATAGAAGCATAGGCAGCCGCACAAACAGGCCGAAGAACAGTTTTTATCTGTGGGCTGTCAGACTCCTGAATGAAAAATAACTCTACAACAACATAGCATGATTGACTTGAGGGGTTCAACATGGTGCAATAGGACTGAGTGTTTGTAGGATTCACTGGGCTAGGGATTTTCTTTCACTGTGAGTTGTATTGTGTTGGGGGGGTGCACGAAGGGAGGCTCAGCCAATCTCATTGTACACATGTTGTGCATTGACAATAAAGGTTTGAATTGAATTGAAGGTAAACAAATGCAATACAGGTAGTTCAGTTTCCCCATCCCCTTAAATCACATAATGAGAAATGTAGGATTGTTTTTCCCCTTAAAACATCTTCATTGAAGTTATATTTATGAGAATAAAAAAGGTAAGGAGGTGGCCAATTTGTTTGTCCCCCTTATTATTATCCATTTTGACTGGTAGACAGTTTTCCAAAGACTCAGAGAAAAGGTTCTCCCAGCACCTGCTATCTGTTCTTCTACTTGGAAAGGTCAGGAGGTTTGACTTGGGATTTTCTGATTACCAGCATTCTCCAAAGAATAGATGATTTTAGACCAAATCCCACATTTCTGGGACTTTAAAATGAAGATATGTTCAAGAGATTTTATTTTTTTTCATTGTATACTATGAACAGATGCTGATATTTCTTGACCTTGATAAGAAATTGTGTAGATCAATAGTTTCAGCCAGCTTTGCATTTTCTTTGCCTCGTTTAACAGTTGGGGCAAGAAAAATATTACTTAAGCATTATTGGAGCATAATTAAGTGTTAACTATAATTAATTAACCAAGAATACACATCTGTGGATTTAGGCTGCTGTCCATCAAAATAATAGCAATAGCAATTAGACTTATATACAGCTTTACAATGCTTTACAGCCTCTCTAAGAGTCAGCATATTGTCCCCAACAATCTGGCTCCTCATTTTACCGAAATGGAAGGATGAAATCGGAAGGATGGAAGACTGAGTCAACTTTGAGCTGGTGAGATTTGAACTGCCAAACTGCTGGCAGCCAGCAGAAGTAGCCTGCAGTACTGCATTCTAACCACTATGCCACCACGGCTCATAATGCTTATAGTTTGATTTATTATTATACTACAGTTCTTTTTTTTTCTTTTTACAATCCTGTAATCCCTTAATTTGGGGTAGAGCCGAGGTGACTGAATGGAGCTAAACATTTACTGGCCAGATGCCCTTCCTAATACCTACATGGAGTTTGTAGCAGATATTTTCTGTTTATACCCCGCTGCCGCTACCTAGGATTAAATTCTTAACCTTCTGAGTGGGAGGCGAGTGTTTTCACCACTAGGCCACCACACTGCTCATTACACTATAGTTCATTTGTGCTACTCTCAATGTAAGATACTCTCAATCTTACATGGGAAAAGACCCAAATACACCAAAACTTGCATACCTCTACCCGTGAAAATCTACAAAAACAAACATGTGTGTATGTATACACACACACACAATAAATTTTCTTGTCTTTCCATTTCTGTCCTTTCCAGGTGAGACAGAACAAACAGAATAAATAACCAAACAAATAGCAAAATCATAGATCCATCAATACAATCTAATCCTCAGAAGTAGCTACCTGCTATAACTACTTCATTTCTTCCTTTTTAACTTTTGTATCCCTCAACTGCATCAAAACTTAGTTTCAGTTAATATTTCATATCTGAGATTTCAAGGCATTCTTTAAGTCAAATGTTCAGGATCAGAAGGGTTCATTTAGTTTCACTAACATCTAGCATGAAGTTACTACAGCGCTGAAAAATAGCCACATGTCCATTGAATCCCAGTCTTCCCAAAGGGGAAAAGCACAAGTGGACCATATTTTGATGAATTTTCTGTTAGAATGCAAAAGAGAATAAATGAAAAAAAGAAAGCAGGTATTTTGGAACATATGATCATAAATGGCTAATTTGAGAGACAGAGGAGTGGACTGAATAAATATAGAAGGGATTTATTATAAAATTCTTTAGTGTTGTTGGCAACAGAATCAAATTGCTGGGCAACCTTATATCACCAAAATCCAGGAAATAGCACAAACACCAAACCACGATATTTTCAATGACAATAATGAGAGACGCTTTAGCATTTGGTTGGCATAGCCACAAACAGCACATGTTGGCATGTTCAGGAGCCCGAATGATAGATTTGCTGTTCGACACTTATAATTATTTAATCAACTCCAGATTGTGGAACCTGGAGGAATATCAGGCATCTTTGTAAAAGAAGCAAAAAAGGAAAATGAAACCAGAATATCTTCATAAGGATGGAGTATATTGTTCCCCTGGGTGTTTTCTATCCTGCATGTGAAATTCTGCATTTTATTTTCTTTCTTTGGGTGATCTTTAGGGTTTGATACGGTAATGTATGTTAAGTGTTAATGAAAAAAGGGGTGAAAAAAGAAAGAAAGCTTGGCAACTGTTGCTGTATCTAAATGTATTTTTTTTTTGCAAAGTAAATGAAACACTCCAAAAGAACATTACTCTTTTTAAAGGAGCTTGTAAGTCTCACAAGAAAAAAACAAAGCAAAACACAAGCAAGTTGTTTCAGATTTCCCAGGTTTATATTTCATTACCGGAGTGGTGTATTATAGCACTTTTCATCCTCTCTCTTTAAATATAACAGATATGTACTTTCGGAAATAAATAACGACAGTACTGTATATTTTCCATTTTATAACAAACAGGAGAATTTGCACATCTGTTCTGCTCTGAAGCCAAGCTTCTCATCGCCATGATATTCCATTTAAGAACACTTTGATGGAGAACAGTAGGGTTTGTTTTTTTCTTAAGAAAAGGCAAATATATTTTTTAAATGTCAAAAATATTGTGTGAAAAACAAAAACAAACTGGCAAATTACATTAATGTTGGATATATTTTAGAGAAATGTTGGATGAATTTTAGAGAAACAGATAATGATTGCTTTGTCTATATTCTCAGTTAATATTAATATTAGTACATAATAACAAACATTAAGCATTTTTATTATGAACCTCTATCACCTATTAAAATGACTGAAATTTCAAAATACATAAAAATCTGTGAACGTAATGACCTTTCAGGTAAAATCCTAAAAATAATGAACTGTATAGTATAGTTAATAAAATATATTTACAAGATATTTTCTGCCAAATTCTCAAAATTTAGTTTTCATGAATTAAATATAATTTATGTGTCCATATTTAACTTCATACTTGCAATTTAGTTAAGCAACAGTTAATGATAGCTGATCATGATCAATTTTGGATACTTATTTTTTTATGGATTAATTAGGAATAAGACTTTCAGCAAATGCTGAAAATAAGCATACTGCTAATGCATTTAACTTTTATTTATTGTATTGCTTTAAATAGTGACAAAAATAAATGTAAAATAAAAATAAAAATTCATATATTGGCAAAGAAAAGAAATTTTAAAGAGGGCTTTTAAAAGAAAGCAAAAAACAAAGGAAAAAGAAAAAAT
Organism: Arizona elegans; assembly: GCA_022577455.1. Lineage (NCBI taxonomy): Eukaryota > Metazoa > Chordata > Lepidosauria > Squamata > Colubridae > Arizona > Arizona elegans. Next base: position 112,839,332 of record JAKOOJ010000003.1, read on the forward strand.
AATATATAATTTTAACAATAGGTACAGTTATTTTACATTAAATTATTTGTAAACATTTAAGTATTTAACTTTTTAACAGTTTAATATTTTATGCAATTAAAAAAAATATTCCAAGTAGGTTTTTTTTTTTTTTTTGGTTTAATAAATAATTTGCTTGCATTATCTTTTTAATAGATCTCATTCTACATTCATTTATAGCTGTTTCACAAGACTGCATATTTCTCTAATAGTTATTTCCATTTGCAGTTTTTAATTAAAATATCATATAAGTCACAGACTAATTCCAGATATTAAACGAAAGCAGTGAAACAGTGGTCATTGTAATTCATGTTAAAAACTGATCTGAAAATTTAGGGATTTCATACTTAAATGATCTAATTGGAGTTTCCCACAAGAACATAATATTAATTTTGTACGGTAGTTATAATATTTTGTATGGTAGTTTAAATATTTGGATAATAAAAATGTTCTGGCAAAATGTACAAAATCAAGTATAATTTTGCAGTTACATAAATCAGTGAGCTGTTCATTCGCATACAATTGACATGTAGTCACACAATAAGATCAAATTTTGCCCATTCATGCAGAAAATAATTGACAATATACACTTATAGCACATGTTTTAAACAAGCCTATACAAGAATACATTCCATATCTGAGTTAAACTAATTACCAAATAAATTTTTAGGTAGAATGCTTTTTCAGCTAAATCTGTTTTTTAATGATATCCTTGCATCTGAATATAATTATGTATAGACAGATATAATTATATATAGATAGTTCACTTAATTGTGGAAAAAAACACTATTTAAATAAATAATGATCTTCAGTGAGTAGTTCTGATCTTGTTATTTGGAAGTTCTTATTAACTCTTTGTTATCCTTGAACCTAATTTCTTATGTTTTCCCTATTCATTTCCAAGTTTTAATAACACCCATTCAAATGTACAGGTTCAAGCTGGTTTGCTCAGTGCTAGGAATATTCTCAATATTTATATTCGGGATATTTCCCCTAGGTTTTAATGCAAATATTGTTTCTGCTTCTGAAAAGGATTTCATCTCAAATAATTTAGAACTCCTTTCTACAGCACTAAATCTGATCGGTATTCTGTATCTGAGCATGTTCAGAAAATAATAGGTTTTTTTTTTTACAACATACTATTTGAAATAAATGAATGACATAAGAAGAAATCCTCAAAGAATAAGGTTAATTCATAAAGTTAACTAATAACCAGCCTACGTCTACCTAATTATCAAGACCAATCAACTTTAGTCAGTATGACTAGCAGAGATGACTAGCAGTGACAGCGAATTATAAAGCATCAACATCTGGAGAGTTTCAGGTTGCTCATCCTGTTCTTTAAAAATGCAAATAGGAAGGGAAAAAAGAAAAGCAGACGGAAAACCCCAAACACCAAGTCTACTAATGTGGACTCAGGATCTTTTTTAAAGTAATGATTCTTCACATTGTCTCTGAAATAATATCTCCAACCTATGCCAGAAGGACATTTACCTCACTGTTTTTTGGAACATTTCTTTTTGGGACTAAAAAAGTATGCTGCCCAATAGTGCCAGCATTAATTACGCTACTTTCTGTGAAGACTTAGTCAATGCCAAACAAAGCTGCCTTTGCTATCTGAGCATGCATTCGTTTATGGATCTTTGTAAAGATGATGACCTTCCTTTGACACCAAGTTCTCATATACAAAATGATAATCCTTGATTATATTTGTGGGATATCTCTGAATGTCTTTGTCAGCCAACAGTTGACTCCCCCACTCCTGAAATTAGGTAAGGTAGGCAATGATTGAAGCACATTAATCCTCCTTTAGTTATGGCTTGTTCTGGATATCAAAGCAGGAATCCTGACCGGTTCAGTTACAACCATCCAGATTGTCAAAATAAACTCATTAAATCTGGAAGGTCTTCTAACTTGGAAAGGACTTTTAGAAATCAGCCTCATCCATTGTTTTGCTCAGGTAGCATTTAAGGAAGGGAATTGAGAGCACAGCAACTGGAGGCGGAGGCACAAAGCTAAATAATGCTCCCCTTTCAACAACATCATTAGCAAAACAGCAGCAGTTTCAAGATGGATGAATCATCTCAGTTGTCTTCAATCTGACAAAAGCTAGCAAACAAAAGACATGTTCAGCCTAAAAGCTCTGCCCAAACTTGTTGATGGGTAAATAAATAATTGTTAGATACCTCTCAATAAAATGAAAACTCATTTTGGGAAGTGCTGCTAAAAATGAAAGATATTTCCACTGGGAAAACTTAGATAATAAGAATTAATTTTATTGAGGATTCTGTTGATCAATTTTTCCACAGCTTCTTTAAAGGAGGAGAGTTTGAGTCATTCAAAGATGCTTAAGTCACACTCAAGAAACCACTAATGATCAATTTCTTTTGTTATGGCCATTTGATTTGATCCATTTTTCTTTCATATAGATAATTTAAAATTGTGTGTGTGTGTGTGTGTGTGTGTGTGAGAGAGAGAGAGAGAGAGAGAGAGAGAGAGAGAGAGAGAGAGAGAGAGAGAGAGAGAGAGAGGGTGTTTTCAGATTTTAAAATTGAACAATACAATGGAAATCTGGTTTTGAGCACTATTCTAAAAAATAAGACATTGGCATAAATCAGGATTAATGTTCTGGAAACAAATGGATTCATTTTAAGAACATATTTGGTCAAAGACCCTGTTAATGTCTGCCCTTCAAAGTAATATAGACCAGGAAGCCAAAGTTATGAATGCTAATACTATTTTTATTATAATGTTATAGTAACAGAATCTTGCATGCTTGAATAGGCTTCTTGCCTCCCTACTTTTATATTCAAGAGAACTAGGAAGGATCAAATCTGAATTCCCCACCCCAAATTACATTACTACTTTGGACTCAGATTTCTCTTATCTGGCCATTCATGTTGGCTGTGGCTTTTCCTTCTGTTCCTCAAGCTTGTACTTTATCTGGCCTGCCCCCAGCCCCGTTTTATTAGAGCCCCAATATTATAGAGAATAATGCTAGAATTTAAACAAATCTTAGTATATTTGTATTTTATTCTTAAGAAGGCTATTCTTCAGCTCAAAAAGAATAAGGCGTAAGATAGGTAGGGCACAGAATTCTATATATATAGGTACCATAATTAAACTCATCTCTTCTTCCCAGAAAAGACCAAGAAAAGCTGAACAATAAAAGTAACTGTTGATAAGGAGTACAGGCAACTAACCTATTGATAAAAGCAGAAAGTCAAGCTCCCAGAGAAATCCTTGTGATAGGGACATTTGTGGGTTAAGACCCACTAGACATTGTAAATTAATTTTTGGACCTGCCAATTACAAAGTAGTTTTGTGTTTTCTTTTACTTAATAAAATAAAACAATAATAATTAGTATAATTTAGTGGTATGCTTTTTCAAAGAACAATAACATTGGGAGATAGACCCAGTAATAGAACAGGGAGTATGTTCTGAGTAGAACTACTGTAGCCAGTTATATATGTTCATTCTTGAAGCTCTCCTTCTTTAGAACCATAAAAAATACAGAATTGGCAGACTCCCAAGAATCTTGGGAATAAATGTCCATATTAAAAGTCTAATATTATATTAGTTGCAGAAAAATATTCATGCTCTTCAAATCAATGTAGTTTTAAGAAGCCCTGATTTTTAAAAATCTTCTATAGAACTGTATGGAGAAAAGATATAAGGGACACTGTTCATTTTATATAAAAAAAACATGTCTCTACTCATCTTTTGCCATTTTTGCTCATCAGAGCTTTAGAAGTAAGAAATGTGAATAGGCCAATAAAAATGATTGATTTGTCCAATTCAGAAATGGGCTAATCATGATTTAATCATGTAATAGTACTGTTCAACACATACAAATAAATGCTATTAAAATATTACTTAATTATGAGTCTGTATTACAAGAGCATTATATTATTTTCAATGACTTCAGTCCTCAACTTGATACTTCAAATAAAAATAGGAACTACTTATCCCAGTTCCTGGTATCTCTCACCCTTGCTATTCTTAAATTGTAGATCATCAAGATCAGAAGAGCATCAAGTGCTCACTTCTCTTACAGCAAATTGTTTGCGAGCTCTGATTAATGTCACTGTTATTAGCAAAATATCTAAGTTATCTATTTTGTATTACAGAGCAGTTTGGAATGTTTATGAATAAAGTAATAAAGAATAAAGAATGATTATGAATAAAGTGACATAAACGGAGGCCAAATCAATTAGATCATTCATAAACAACTGCAAAAGATGATAAATATTTTAGAAGTGTAACAGTTGGTTGATTAGAAGCAAATACTAAAGTGCCATAGCAGAGATATTTATGGAATTGATTTTCATATCAACTGCCGTCTTCTGGAAACTATTTTGCAATCATTAGAAAAGCCATTGGGAAAGTTTAATTACTAATTTTTGAGACCACCATGTGAATAACATTTAATCAACATCTTCAATAAAGTTTTATCATGCAAAATTATCTCTTGCCTCCAGATAAATTCCTACCTGCCCTGATCTTTGGTCTTGTGAAGAAAGGCTTGTAAAGCTTGTGTTGCTGAAATATAGATTTTCTGTAACTTGTCTATTGCCTTGAAAATGCTAACCTCCTATTATGTTGGGGGTCAGTTGTGAAAGCTGAGAAAGATGACAATGAACCATGCAAGGTTGCTTGCTTGCTTGTTTTCTTTTCTTTTAGAGAAATCAGAGAGCGAGATTAATTCCAGACTGGAAGGAAGGGACCAAGGAAAGGCCCAGTGAATGCAAGGGAATGAAGCCAGGATCTTAGTAGAAGGATAATGATTTAAAAGTTTTAAAACTCCTGACACCTTTGTAGCTCATAAAGAGTGCATCCTGTAGATGTGTGAAAGAATGTCCACACATAAAATATTTTCCTTATTGCTCCTGCTTTATGAAAGCTATATTCAAGATCTTCTCATTTGTCTATTGATGTTCACTCCCTAGGTGTGTAAGAGTGACAGACCCAGTTCATAGGAGAAAGAATTCCATGCAAGGAGTTACAAGAAAGGCTTGGTGGAGCAAGGAAGCTTGGTGGAACAGTTAAGTCTCAGAGCTTGGTAAAGGCCCTTGTGTGTCACCATTATGATCTCATATAGTAGTAGCCAGCTTTATGCACTGCTATTCTGCTATTCATGTTCTCCAGGAAAATGATGCCATATTTTTGTATCCACACTTGTTTCCATAGATTTTCATCTGTTTTGGGCAAGGAGGAAACTAAAATCTGTATTTTTTTTTTCAGCGTAACAAATATTATTTTTGCTCTTGGTTTATTGACTCAGACTGATTAAGCAAGGCACTCACATGATCATGTTAGAATTTATCAGCTTGAATCTCAACCATAATTCTACCAAGTCACAAATTGCTCTAAGGAACACTTTGGTTAACCACAGATTATTCAAAAAGGCACAGTTGGCTGGGTTCACACATAGCACTAAGCCATAAACTATGGCTTACAAAACATAATTATGCTCAAAGCAAGCAAACTATATTCTGGTTTACTACATGATATAAAACTAGTCATAGTATCTGGTTCTTAAATTGATGATGTTTAGGGGATCTTACAAATGTTAGGTATTCTTATCATACTTGTTCTTTTATTATCAATAGTCTGCACTAATTGGAAAATGAGACAAATATCCTACATTGGATATAATTAGATTTCTAGAACTGATTCTCTATATCAGTGGTGGGAATTTTAAGAGACATCTCTATAGTGTTTATTTGTTTATTATTTTTCCCCTCCCTTTATTATTTTGCTAAATAACTCAAGGGAATGAATATACCTAAATACTCCTTCCTCCTTCTAACCAGTATTTAATCTATTGTGTTAAATACATATAGTGAGTCAATTTAATTATTGGATCAATTTCATTTTTTGTCTGGTTTTCTAAGACAATTACAATAATTTTATTAAAGATTGTAATTACAACAGTTAAAAAACTAATATACAATGAAAAAATAGAGGGTTAAAAAAGAATGAGTAGAAGGTGTAGAAAAAAGAACAGAAAAAAATAGAAAAAGAAAGAAAAAATAAGAGAAATAAAGAAATATAAGAAATAAAGAAAGTGACTTCGCACTTTCATCACAAATACAAACCACTTCAATAACTTATCATTTTCTCTTAAAATATAAGAAATGATCTCCCCAGATCTCATCATTTATCTATTTACAAAAACCACAAAGTGTCATCATTTCACTCCTGATATTAGCAAAAGTCCATTAAGGGTTTCCAATTTTAAAAGCTTCTTTTGTAAATCCAATTTAGGAAAATTATCTTGGTTTTCTGTTTTCATATCCCTTTTAATTATTAAGGCATTATTAGGAAGTTAGGGTTTTTTTGTATGTCATGTCAGTTCCGGCGTGCCGGCTGGCCCGGAGCTGCCATTCGGGGGGGGGGTGACCACCCAGCTGTACGAGGAGCTAAAGGGGATGCACACTACGGCGCTGCGCTGTCTGGTACCTGTGGGAGCAAGATATACATCTTTTTCCATGTCATTCTCATAAAACACACAAACTCAGACTCACTCGTCAGGAAAAACTTGCTCCTCTTCTATATAATCTTTTAGACACTGTCTATCTGTAGAAGTGGACAATATTAAAATTAACATCTGAATCCACCTTTCAAAAATATCATTCAGTATATCCAAGGTTAATTTTTTATGCTTCAATCCAAACTCTTAGTTCAAATTTAGCTGAACCTGTAATTTTTAAAATCAAAGGGTTTTTTTGCTGTTCACTAAAAAAAATAAATTTCTTAAACTTGTAGTTAAAACTTCTTTTACTAAAGATTGAAGGAAATTCATCCGCTGTTTTCAAACTTGTCAAGCCAAAGATTTTGCATAACAATTTTGGAAATTTATTAGAAAAAGATGTATGTAAATTTAGTGTCTTTTCAAAGGCATAGACCACAGTTTAAACAAGATGGATATTCCACCATCTCCCAGAGCATTAAACCCACCAGAGACCACTATTTTGAAGTCTCCTCATCTCCAGAAGCAACTGTCTGGAGTACTTTTGGGCAAACTCAAATCATTTCCTTATTCAGAGAAGAATTATGAAAAGCTGGCCTACTTGCCAGTTTTTATTTGCTGGTTCTGCTTTTCATGAAGTTGTCTTCAGTCTTCCCCAGAAATCCCAACGAGCAGGACAATTCTAAATGCATTATTAGTCTACAACAAAATGCCATAGATTCAAATCTATCTGACTCTTTTTGATCAAGGGAGAAAAAAGATGGAGTCTAGGACAACTCACCACAACCAACACACCTTGGCCAGCTTGCCACGGCCAACTTACCATGGCCAATTCACCACGGCCAACTCACCACGGCCAATTCACCATGGCCAACTCACCACGGCCAATTCACCACGGCCAACTCACCACGGCCAATTCACCACGGCCAACTCACCACAGCCAATTCACCACGGCCAACTCACCACAGCCAATTCACCACGGCCAACTCACCACAGCCAATTCACCACGGCCAACTCACCACGAGACAATTCACCATGGCCAACTCACCACGAGACAATTCGCCATGGCCAACTTGCCACAGGACAACTTGCTGCAGGATAAAAGTTACATAATATTGAAAAAAATGGTAAAATAGAATCATTAAAGAAAGGCTGAAAAAGGAGGGACAAAATGAAACGTGAACAACAAAAATTAGTTTTTAAAAATTATTTTAAATAATTAAATAAAATTATTGAATTGTCCCGCAGCAAAGATTTCCTGTAGCAAATTGGCCACAGCAAACTGGCCCATGGTGAGTTGGCCATGGCGAATTGTCAGCGTTGAGTTGTTTGCAGCAAATTGGCTGTGGTGAGTTGTCCCATTCTGAGGAAGATGAATAAAAAGTAGGGGGAAGAAGGATTAGGATGCCCATTAGTTTTATTAAATGTGATTTGCCATTATTTAAATAGAACCCTGTAGCCTATATTATAAAATAATTATGGACTTGGGCCTACTTGTTCTGATTTCTGATTTCCTTTGATGTAATAGGAGTATATATTTATTATTATCATTATTAGTCATTCCCTTTTCTTTAGAGAAGTTTCATTTGATTAAGTCCTACTGCATTATAATTACATTTTTTTAATTACAAATTTAAATCAAGTTTTTTCAGCTCCTCATTTGTGTTTTGTTTATCATTGATTTTAATAGAAAACCCCACTCGTCTTCAAATGCCTGCTGGGTTAACATGGCATCATTTCAGAATTCCTAATCTTCATTGATGCATCAGATTTGCCAGACGACCTAAGAACAGCACAACCATTGCCCATTTTATAAGCTGTCTTGGAAAATTATTCTCTTTGTAAACCATACCTGCTGTTCCAGGAGGTTTGTAATAGAATTAAATGACGAATGAATAGGATTTCATTTAGCACTGATGTGATTGAATTCAATCAGTTCCACAGGAATGAAATGAATGAGTTTATGTTTAATTTTGCATTCATTAACAAAAATAGAAGAGACATATACTGTACCAGTTGCAGCTGGGCATTTTAGAATACCTTTTCCATTCTTGAAAACAGTCTAGGGATTTTTCATGAATTTTAGTCTTCTTGTGGAAACCTTGATTGCAGTATTTTTATTTTATTTTATTTATTTATTTATTTACAAATATTTATATGCCGCCCTTCTCTCAAAGGACTCAGGGCAGCGAACACAAGTTAAAAACATTACAATAATAAAGGAAAATCCTAATTAAAACCAATTAAAACAGGGACAAATAATTAATAAAATCCAAGAATCAGAATCAGCCCATTTGTTGAAACAGCCAAGTCTTTAGGCCTCGACAGAAGGAGCGGACATCAGATGCCATCTGAAGCTCGGTAAGTAAGCAGTTGTTTCTACAGAATTAGCTGTAGTATCAACATTTCACAAGAATAGAAGCTAGACTGAGCTTTTTTGTAGCTACTTCAATCCTTTGAAAAACATCAATACATTTTTATTGATTTAAGAGATACATTTGAGAGATAAGAGCCTTGGCAGGACAGTGGTCTAAGGCACCCTGTTATTAAGACCAGCTGCCTGCAATTACTCCAGGTTCGAATCTCGCCAAGGCTCAAGGCTGACTCAGCCTTCCATCCTTTTTAAGGTAGGTAAATTGAGGACCCAGTTGTGGGGGCAATAAGCTGACTTTGTATAAATATACAATAGAATGAAGGCTATTGCTTAGCGCATTGTAAGCTGCCCTGAGTCTCCGGAGAAGGGCGGCATATAAATAATTTTTTTAAAAAAAATGTAACATGGTTGGATCAAAGCTTATAGAGTCTCCAAATGATTACCTGGCCCATCAACATCTAGGTTGGCATGAACATGCTAGGGCTGATAAGTATTCATTACACATTACACAATCTAAGTTGGGATGTAATCAACCAGGTTCATTACTAATGAACAGGGAGGAACTACTCAGGGTACCGTCAGTCAAATTATGTCGACTGGCGACTCCCAGGGGGAGGGCCTTCTCTGTGGGGGCTCCAACCCTTTGGAATGAACTGCCCCCGGAGATACGGAATATCCCTGAACTCCGTGCTTTCCGCCGTGCCCTCAAGACCCTGATGTTCCAACAGGCGGGGCTAAATATACGAACATATGAATGATTTTTTAAATGTTATCTAATTCTGGGTTTTATTTAATTGACCAAACTAAGTAATAATTTTAATTAGCAATTTTATGATGTTTGTGTCTATATTTTTCTTGACTGTACACCGCCTTGAGTCCTATGGGAGAAAGGCGGTATAGAAATATAATAAATAAATAAATAAATAAATAAATAAATAAATAAATAAATAAATAAATAAATAAAGCTCATTGTTTATACATACACATATATGGTTTGCCCCAAGTAAATGTGTTTATCACAGGTCCAGGAGAAGTCAGTTCCATTTCAAATGCAGATCATGACAGAGCCAGTTCCATTTCATAAATATGATCATGACAATGACATAAATTGGGTTGAAACACAAGCCTCATGTCTGGCCAGAAAGACGACTTATTATTTGCCTCTATCCCTACAATTCAAGTACAGGTGGCATCTTCTGTCAGGAGAGTTCCCTTGTGGGAGTTCATGTACTAGAAACATGATGGTGAACTTATGGCATGCGTGCCAGAGGTGCCACACAGCACCCTCTCTGAGGCACGTTAACCGACACCCCAGTTCAGCTCTGCCGTGCATGTGCATGTGCCTCCTGCCAGCCAACTGGTCTTCGGGTCTCTGTTGGGCATACACGGGGTGCGGGGTTTGTGCGGGGGGTGCGGGGTGCATGTAGGGGGCCTGTGCAAGCATGTACGAGGGTGGGGATGCATGCACAGGGGCCGCATGCACATTGCATTTTGGGGGTTCAAGCACGCGTGAACATTCGCATGTGCGTGCTTTGGGCACTCGGTCCAGAAAAAATTAGCCATCACTGTACTAGAATGTGCAGAATCTGGGGAGAAGAATGTCTTTGGAATTCAGCTGTAATCAATATACGCCGTAATAATGCTAAGTAATCATTCAATTATTTTAGTTGTGATAAAGATTTGAAGTCATTACTTTATCTATTTTTCTTTCTTTATCATAATCTTACTTTTTCTCTTTTTTTGTTGCTCCCCCACCCTCCTTCCTGCACTTATGCATAGCTTGTATCACTCTTCTCAGGAACCTCTGTTGCTCCCCCCATGGTACCTTCATGCTCTTTATCTGGGACTCCCAGTGCTTCCCAAGTAATAACTTGCTGATTTTGGCATTACGACAGCCAATGGGATTGCCAGGATTGTTGTGGCTAAGCAATGCAGTCACATGATATCTCACTTCATAACTGCATTCCTTATTGATGGCAATCCTGGTCCCCATTGTAACTCAACGACAACCTGTATAGCATTTTTCTAGTCAAGAAGCTTGATTTCTGAAATTTCTATCTGAACAAGTCAGATGGTTGAATAAACAGCAGAAATGTACTGTATTACACAAATGTAAATTCCAAAGCATCTCTTCTGCATCCTTTTGAAAGCATATTCATCAATAATAGTTCCTTTCTTTGGCATATGGGAGTTTAGTAGACTACTTGTGGGGCAAAGAACAATATAACAATGGCCTTTAGGCTAATTTACAGTTCCATAGTGCTTTACAGCACTCTCTGGGTGGTTTTCAATATTGAAGCATTACTTGCATTACTTGCCCCCAACAATCTGGGTCCTCATTTTATTGAACTCAGAAAAATGGAAAGCTAAGTCAACTCTTGAGCCCCATCAGAATCAAACTCTAGGTTGTGGGCAGAGTTTGCCTGCAATACTGCACTTTAACCACTGTGCTACCAAAATTTCTCTAAGGGTTATCTGCTAATGTAAACATACTAATCTTGATGCTAATATGCTCTTTTTACAGTTGAATAATAATTAGTAAGGTACTGCTGGGAGGTTGGTTTTTTTTTAAAAAAAACCCTTGAATAGAAAACAAATTGAATTGCAGATAAAGTAGATAGCTTCATGTACCGTAATATATGTGTTGTTAGTTCAATACTGTATTATGAGCAGTGTCTTCTTTTTCATGGGATAAGTTTCAGATATCCAGTCCTGCTCTTGAAGGACTGCTATGAAAAATAATAAGCTGTTTTCTTCTTGATTGAAGAAATAGTTGCTAATTCTGGATCTGTTTCCCAGTGTAGAGATCACATTATTTAAAAAGTTCCAAAGTTTCATATAAACAGCTCTGTATAACATCCATCCAAGTTGGATAAAGATTGGGAAAATAGTTATAAAGCTATTTGTGTAATTGCCACAATTGCTCACAAAGAGTGACAGAATGAAATCTCCAGCAAAGCAGGAATTGATATTTTTGTCTTTTTTTTTTTTTGTGCAATTGCTGGGGAGAAGGCGGGGGGGCAGGGGTTGTAAGATTTGGGATATTTGTATCATGAGCCTTGTTTGCTAACGCAAGTGAAAAGGAAAAAAGAATTGGAAACTAAGTGTAGCAGCTGAGAAATGCAGGCAAATGGTTTATGGCATTCAGAGTAAAATGTACTTAGTATCTCAGAGAATAAATTACATTTCAGAAGAAAGAACAAATCTTATGCACACACAAGCTAGCTAATTCTGCCAGCATTTATATCACAGTTAATTTCCTTCTTAGCATGGCAAAGTTCTAAATGTGTAAGCTCTTAGAAATGTTTTTTTTTTATAGTTCTGTTTTGGCACTTCTTTCTCCACAATATATGAGAATGGAAATCTCTCTCTCTCTCTCTCCCCTCTCCCTCTCCGTCTTTCAACTCGACAGATCTCTGTTCTTTGTTTATTGGTTTCAACCTAGCCTCCTTTTTACATTTACCATTTAAAAATCAGAATAGGAAACCCCTTCTTATGGAAAAGCCCCTGGTAACATGAAAGTGTTTTATACTGAACATTTGATTAAGAGAAAGATGGGGTTTGATGTTTTACAAGTTGACTGGAAGTCAGGGAAAAATTAAAATACAGGAGGAATATTGAACGAATGAAAAACAGACTTATTTTGGAAGATGCCTGAAAGCACTGTTTCATCTGTAGCAATCACTCAGCACCATGTAGGGAAGTTACATATCTAGTGTACATGTGCTCCTGTAGAACAGACTTATCTTTTTTTTTCAGCTTAAGTGACAAAAATCCTTCTGATTTCTATAGCTCATTCATTTTCTTCTAAGGGAATAGCTGCATTTTAACAGTCATTTATCTTTCTAATGTTGGTACTCATGGGACATAGGGTAAAATTTTCTTAGCTAATAGGAGCATGTGGAGCAAGGGATATATACTCATCAATTTTAAAAAAAAATGTCTGGAACATCTGAACTGGATCTGTATAGAAGGAGGAGAGTTATCACAGGCTAACTCTTTACTTTCTACGGAAATATATAATGTGGAGCTCAAAAAACCTCCTTGTCCACAATCCAAGTCCTGGTGATTTCACAAAGTTATCCACGTAGTTTTCTTGGCAAGTATATGGAAATGGGTGTCAGTGCTGCCTCATGAGCTGGTTTTAGACTAACCTACAGCAGTGGTGATCTCCCATTCAAGTAGTAACCAGGTCTGATCCTGCTTAGCTTTTTGAGGTTAGCCATTGCGCTTATATTCTGTAAGTGCTTATAAATATTATATACAGAAGTCCTTGAGTTACAACTGTAATTGAGCTCCACAATTATGGTCATGAGTCGTGAAAGTCATAAAGCAAGTTATCTCATCACAGACTCAATTTTACAAAAAAAAAAAAAAATTTGCAGAGGTTGTTAAGCAAACATGGCAATCATTAAGCAAATGTTTACTATGGGTGGATTTTGCCGGAAGTCAAAACTAAATGCCAAAACATGACAAAAACATCATAAATCGTGATTATATGACCACGATTTGCTGCAAATGGTTGTAAATGCAGGTCATAAATTGAGGACCACCTGATACGTACTGTATTCCAGAATGCTGAACATACATGCATACATACATTTGTTTGCACTGGAGCAATTAAGTATGAAAAGCTCTCATTCAGGTAGGAAAAATATTTCTATTTTCTCCAGCTGATGCTGTTTAGGTATGCTGCTGTTACAAGTCCCATTATTCTCAGGAACATAGCCATCCCAACTATGTTGGTTTGAAATTCTGGAGTCAACAAATCTGCAAGGCAACAGGTTGGGAAAAGCTGGCTTAACTTTGACAGCATGGCTGAAAGTAGGTCTTGGAAGAGGAATTCTTCTGCATTTTCCCGCTGCCAGTTCTCATACAATTTGATGAATTGCTTTAGAAAGGAGAAGAGTATTTTAGACAAATTCCTGTGGGCAGAATGCGGTCTACTTGCACCTATTTAGTTAAGAAGTGGTCAAAGGGTGTGTCTTGGATGATATAATTATCTCTCCAGCAGTCTACAGCCTTTCTGACTTCCTAGGCTTCAATTATATCCCAAGGAAAGACCTCATGAGGAAACTCCTCTCATGGGCCTTTTTCTCAGTAGTGGTGCTGCTCTCGTGGCTATGGAAGAGGCTGCCCATGAGAAATTGTTGAAGAATATATTCAGCCAATGGAAACTTTTAGAGCAATCACCCATCCGATTCACAGTTCTGGCATGGCAGAAGAACTGAAAAGAATCAACCAAACCTCAGCCAGCACTAGATAATTTGAGATCCTAGAATGGAACTTGTTTCTTCCTTTTCACTCTAGATAGCCACTTCTGTCATTTCTTCTGCCAGAATGATCCAGCTCTTCCTCTTTTCCCTCTTCTCTTTCCAGTAGATAAAATATGTTCTCTATCATTTTCTCCATCTTTCTTCTCCCAACCCAGTTGGGATGAAGGAGCACATGGTTTCTGATATCCACTACCATCATAACTTTGTCCACTGTTGATTTCTCACGGCGGTCAAACTTGCATCGTCACGTTGCTGTCACATGATGTTTCATGACATTTTTCCCCTTCACAGAGCTGCAGTGGACGTTTCCTGTGGTGACACATCCGGGCCACTGGCCACCAGTTTTAACACCCCTGCGGACTGAACAATGAAATGATGACCAGATGTCACACAGCCATGCTTCCATACACAGTATTCATTGGTGTTGAAACTGTTGGGAAGAGTGGAGAGAGCACTCCATTCCAATATTTATTGTAAGCTCAGGATTTGTCACTAAGAAGTGACAATAATAAAAGGAAGAAGCCAGCAAAAGCAATAATAACAAATGTTAGAAGATAATGAAGAGGCAAAGCTTTGGTTTCTTAAAAATGCTGACTCCTAATGCTTAACACAGATTGGCCAACCTAACACCATCTTGCACCCATCTTTAGGTTAAATCAGCATTGGTGCAGTGAAAGAATCCACTTGCATGGCAGCTTATCCTAATGTTTTAAATAAGACTGATGCATTTTGCTCAGACATTGATTAACAAGTACCATATTGCTAAATAATCACCAAGTCCATGAATGGACTCTAGGGATATTATCTGTGCAATGGGAGCTGGTGGAATGTTTGGCCATTGATGAGCTATGATGATGGTTGCTGACCTTTTCATCCAGGCACAACAAAAACCTTCCAGCTAACCGAGCAATGGATAAGCAAGCTGGACAAATTATGGAATCTATCTCCCTTGAAATATGCCAGGCAGGTTAGTGAAATAGTTTTCTGACATAATGGAGTAGGCATCTCTTCTCAACTTCTCGGATCTGTTCTAACTTACTTTATTCTGATTCTGTGAGAACAGTGTTATACTACAGTCTGGATGCCCTGGGAGTACTGAATTTTGAATTCTTCTATTTATCTGAATGAGGTATGATTGATGGCGGATTCTGTTAAGTGAGTCCAATTAGCCTCTGGCATTCTGTTTTGAATACTGATGTATTAGTGTTACAATACAACCTCCATATTGTCATCATCATAGATGTGTTAAGACTCAATGTCCTTCCAGATTTTCAGCCTTCAACCTGAGCACGTAATAAAGCTTTATTCCCAAGTATTTTAGCTGCTCCAGACAAGAATATCAGCATTCTGCTCAGCCAATTGGAACAAAAGATCATGTGTGTGGCTAACTCTGTAGCCAATGCTCAGTCCAGATGTTCTTCCTAAATAATATATTGATGTGAGCAGACAACTAGGGGAAAAAACGGTTTCTAGTCTGTGGTCAAACTCAAAATGACTTTTTGGTGTCCGGAGCTGGAAGCCTGCCTTGGACAACAAAAAGGAGCAGAAGAATCTTGAGGAACAAGTAGGCACTAATTGCACAAAGATGTTTGCTTTTATACTTTAGTCTCTCACCGAAGAACATGGCATTTCCTTTCAGAACTCTCCAAACTGTTTTCAGGGCATAATTATAGACCTATCATTCTACATGCAAAAGGACATGTTTATATAGATGTGCATGTCTGCAGCCAAATAAACCTATAAGGAAAGTTTATGAATGAAGCGGTTGACACACTTTTAACAGAACGCTGGCCCATTGCTACAGCAAGGGATACACTTCTTTGTAGTACAGAATCTCCATTTATGGAAACAGGCAAGTGCTGTGATATAGTTTTATAGCGCATTAAGGTCAGTATAGATATCAATTAAGTTCCAAGCAGGCAGGCTCTTGTCTCAAGGATTAAGTTTACTTTTCCACATCCTGTTAAGCCATAGCTTAGTTAGCAAGGAAATGGTTGGATTGCTAAGATTCATTCATGGTTTTCAAACTGCAGTAGCCTGGGTTAGTACAACATACAAAGCCAAGCCAAACCAATCATATTATAGCTTGGTGTGATGTGAAGTTTGGAGTGGTTAGAAAATCCCTGATGTAGCATTATGAGCGTTATTTAAGTGGACCAGAGCACTGCTTGAGTTGAAGGTTGAAAAGAAACTTGCTGAACCTGTTTTGAAGAAAGAGCAGGATACTAAGTCAGCAATAACAGAGATTGATATCAAGGGAATTTTCAGGACAATTTGGTCTGCTAGCTGCCATATGTGTTTGGCCTTTTTTTTTTTTAAACAAAAGTGCCTTTGAGGCAGATAATAATTTAAGGGGATGATCATTGCATCTTTGCGACAGTAGCTCTGGTTTCTCTGAACCTTTCTGAGCAGACTCTTCTCCAGCACTTATTCCAACTTACATACCTTGGGAACAATAGGACAAGAAGAGTGAGCAGTTCAAGTTCAAAAACCCCCAAAGTGTAGAAAGATAAGAAAGTGCGGTAAACACAATCACCCTGAACAGAGGAAATGAGCAAATGAACTTACACTGTCTTTAGGTTGGTTCAATGACCCTAATAATATTAGATTAATTTTTTAAAAAAAGTTAACATTAAGAGTTGACAGCTTTTCTTTCTTTTATGACATAACTTCCCTCCCTGACATATACACATGGAAAAGGACTACGCACATTCTCAGATTTACCTGACATTGTTTTGACAGAAAATGATGAATGGCATCATTAGTAAATCACGTTACAGAAGCAAAATGAACCTAGCACCTTTTTTTCTTTAAAGGTGCAGTTACTGCAATTACTGCCAAATTACTTCTAAATTATAGCTTCCACAGCCACAATTGCCGGTGAACAATTGAGAGCAATGATTTTCTGGAGCCATTTTCAGTTGTCTCCATGCCGAGGGCCTTCCCATGAATGCCTTGACTTCTAAAAACCCTTCCAGAAGTCAGTGATCAGATCCCAACACTGGGGAACAGGACACAAATGTTCCTTGCAGCTCAACATTGCTGCTCTCTGGTGTATGGAAGCTGATCAGCTAGATAATAAAATGGATCTTAGCCCTGCCGAGATTGAAACTGATCAGCTTTTGGTAGATGATCACTACTTTTATGGTCATACTGTTTTATCTTGGCCTTATTTGAAAATAAAAGCCACAGGGGCAAATAGCGGCCACTTGAGGGATATATAAATGCCTACTAGCATCAAAATCTTATTTCTCCTTGCAGCTGGCCTTTTAATTAATAGTTTCCTCCTAGAGGTTTTTTTCCCTTCTTTTTAAAGTAAATGGTCTCCTCTTCTTAGGTACTGTTCCTTTAATGATGGTTTTCTTCCCATTCATTTGCAGAGCCATCACATGCCTGGATCGCAAGGGTCAGGGTTAATTACTATTTCCCTTTTTGTCTCCAAAACAACTGCCTGTTAATTAATTTTATTTTATTTATTTATTTTTTAAAAAATGCATTGCCACATTGCCTTTCAGCTCTCTTTTCCATTTAAAAAAATGAACAAAAATATGAATGATCCATTGCTTTGGCTGCAAAGAGAAAACAATCTGTGTATGACCAAGGAGCTGCCACTCCCTCGGTCAACCTTGGGTGAAGAAAATACTGTGCAGCAGAAACTGTCCTTTGACTTCACAGAGAATGCCAAATGAGAAAAAGTCTTGATCATTTCCTCCTTTTCCACCTCTGCTTTGTATACAGTGAGATACCAGAGAGCTTGATGTTTGCCTTCATCTTGATATCTGATCATCAAAGAGAAGGACAAGGATAAATAAAGCAAAGCCAGTCTTTGGACAACACTTCTATCCCAGGAAGCAAAGAAAAAGCTAAACAGACTTCTTCTGTCACAGTGAAAAAAGTTATTGGTTTCCTTCTTTTCTGTCATTCAGTGGGTGGAAACATCAAAAATGTCATCAAAAAAACAGAACAAAGAATGTTCTTTCTGCGCCAATTCAGAAAGCTCAAACTGCCCAAGGAGCTGCTGATACAGTTCTACAGAGGAATTATTGAGTCTGTCATCTGCACCTCTATAACTGTCTGGTTTGGTTCTGCAACCCAACAAGACAGACACAGACTTCAGAGAATAATTAGAACTGCAGAAAAAACAATTGCTACCAACCTGCCTTCCATTGAGGAACTGTATACTGCACGAATCAAAAAGATGGCTGTGAAAATATTTACAGACCCCTCGCATCCTGGACATAAACTGTTTCAACTCTTACTCTCAAAAGGACGCTATAGAGCACTGCACATCAGAACAACTAGACAAAAGAACAGTTTTTTCCCCGAACTCCATCACTTGATGAATGTATTTTTTCTTTTATGTACACCGAGAACATATGCACCAAGACAAATTCCTTGTGTGTCCAATCATACTTGGCCAATAAAGAATTCTATTCTATTCTAATGAAACACTTGCAAGCCAACACCCAGAAAGCAGTTGGTACTCTTGGATTGTCTGAATGGAAACTCAGATAAAAACATTCAGCTCAATTTCTCATTGTTAGTTTTCTTTGAATAATTTTTCATCTATTAGGAAAAGAGGCAATGAAGAAGATTGGAGAGGGATGAGGGGACAGGTATCAAACAAACCAATGCTTCAACCCATGTGTAAGGAAACCTCTGCATGTACATGAAGGGTCCCCAGAACTGATTTTGGATTGTGTAGATGGATGTTCGATTCTTAGCTGATGTCACAGTACCACAGTACCACTTGCTCAGACTGATCATTGTTCTTGAGAGGTTGGGCTCTACATATACAACTGTGACTTGGGCAGGGCAGATATATGCATAGCAAATGGCTCATTTTTGCATCTAGACATACATGCATGTGAACTTTAAAATATAATAATCTGTTTTGAATTGCACATAATTCTATCCTAGTTTAAAGGGTTAAAAAAAATCAGCCTCAATAGAATTTCTCTTATGCAGTCTTAAAAATACATCCTATTATTTAGCCAATATATTCTGTTCTCTTTACTGTATAGCTACTATGTTTGCAGACCATCTTCCTGGTGGAGAAATGTTCTATTCTACCCCAGCAGCCTTTTTATCTCTTGTCCTCTCTAGTTTCACAAGGGTATGATATTTCATAAGCACCTGGTGATTCAGTTAAAATAAGGAACCGGGTGCTTTTTACAGGCTAACATTCTTAAAAGCTTGGCATTCAGATACAAAACAGATGTTTAGTGTGCATCTCGGGGAGGGCAGGTTGTCTTTCCAGGAAATCTTACTAGTGCAGTCCCACACATTCAATATTTTAGGTAAAACGGCAGAGAATTTTTTAAAAAATAAAGTAGCAGTTTGCCTCTTAAATACATTTCTTCTTGAAGAACAGATCTGGAAAGGGACGCTAAGGTTCGAGTGTTTAGAAGTGTTTGAATCAGACTTCTGCTGGAGGCTTATTGCTTATTAACAAATTTAATAAAGGAATTGCTGATTGATGCAAAACATCTGTCATGCAGGGATTATTTTAGATTTATCTGTGCCTTCTGGAGCCTAGATTTACCAATGCCCACTGTGTATCAGGCATGCAGCCCTCCAGAGCTCCGTTTTCGCTGGCAGAGGCACCGTGGGCTGGTTCTTCGCTGTTTCCAGGGCAGCCCCAAGGGCCAGATCTAAGTACCCTGTGGACTGGATGCGGCCCCTGGGCCTTGAGTTTGATACCCCCGGGTTAGATGAAAAGGAATGAACATCCATGCATTTATTTGAAATGTGTCTGGACCAGGGGTGGGTTCTACTTACCTTTACTATTGGTTTGCATCGTGCCCACATACGGTCTTCTGCGCATGCACAGATCATTTCTGATGATGTCAGTGGTCAGTGGGCGGAGCCTCCTGCCAGTCTTACTACTGGCTCTATAGAACCGGTCAGAACCGGGGCCAACCCACCACTGGTCTGGACCTGATTAATTCCACTTTAATATTTATTAATTTAGGAGTATTTTTAGCTAGACAATTAATATGAATGGTCCAATAACTTATTAAGCCATTTTACATAGGAAGCTATCAGTCTTTTAAGGTAGGTCAGATCAAGAGCAGGCACTGTATGGCATCCAGGAATACTACTTTATTTTTACAGGGTACATTAGTAAAATCTTCAGAGCTTACCCAAAACCTTCACCCTTCCTTATTAAGGGTAATAAGTGCCATTGAACTTAGACAGTCACTAAATGAATAGTTGTAAGTTGAGGAGTAACTGTAGATAAATACAAAGTATATTAAACATTTGTCTTTAAGGACAAATTAAACTAATAATTATGGTTGCATTTCTATATATTCTTGCCCAGCTGCATTTTAAAAAATCTTTTAAAACTAAATTTATACCAGAAAAAGCAATTGTAAATTAAAAAATTATTTGGTACTTGAATTATTTAATGTCCCATGTACAACAAAAGCAACATTTTTGTGCCAGCTAGCTTATCAGTAATGTAATGTCAGTAACGTTCTTTAGTAGAAATCTCTAGTAAAGTAGAGGGCTTAAGTGGTAAAGAGAGTTCCATCTTAATTAAAACCAATTTTAGATATTCTTCATCCTATTTTCTATCCATACTTTTTTCTATCCATACTTGTGTGGGATCACGGTTCCATTAAACCCAGGATATGTATCTTACATCCACAAATGCACTTCAGATCTGTTTCTCTAGGTTTAGAATATTCATTTTGCTGCTTATATTATCACTTGCATCTGTCAGTGAACTACCCTGTTTCCCCTAAAATAAGACTCAACTGGAAAATAAGCCCTAGTATGATTTTTTTCAGGATGGTCATAATATAAACCCTACCCCAAAAATAAGCCCAAGTTAAGATCGTCAGCCAGACGGATGCACTTAGTACCGTATTTTTCTAAAAGTAAGACCTAACTGGAAAATAAGCCCTAATGCGTCTTTTGGAGCAAAAATTAATATAAGACCCAGTCTTATTTTGTGGGAAACATGGTAGTATCCAGCCACTGACTTATTCACATGTTCCTGTTGATTAATTGAACATGGAGACAGCCAAAACCAAGTGATGAATGGGTTCCCTCTGATGGTGCAGATGGGAACATGATGACTATGGTGGCAAGCAGGCTCTTAGCACATTCTGGGAAGTGGCAGGTGGGCTCAAACACACACAAAGAAATGGACTGAGAGTTAAGCAGGCTCTCACCAACTGAATGCTGGCACATAGGAAGAGGCTATTTTAAGGGGCAAGCAGGCTCTGATCCATGAATGTGAGGAGGCTGTAGTTCATCAGTCATCCATGACTGCACTTGAAGATCACTAAAATAGCTAGTTTTAGTGGCTAACTCCAACTGCATTTAGTTGGAGTTGAGAGATCAGCAAAGGAGAACCATATAGACTCCAGGAATGTTTGAGGAGGATTTTTTAAAATTTTGTTTGTTTCTTTTTTACATTGTTAAAACTATTTGGAAATTCACTGTGAGTTTGTGTATTTAATCTCTCAAACTAACAGGAAGTTGTGATGCAATATTCTTGAATTTGATGTGGTTCCAATGATCATAAAAAGTAGTTTGGATCCACATATAAATTAAGTATCCGTCTCTTAACTAAATGTAGCATTGCTTCTTTTGGCAAAGTGAACACTTGGACAGCATGGACAATCAGTTACTCACCTTGTTGACTGACAATGATTTTCAGGAGTTAGAACTGTTGCTCTATGGGCTTTCAGCAGCCCGTGTCACAATCTGGCATTCTGACAAAATTCTAAAACTGTTGAGAATCTTCTGATCTACAATTGTTAGTTGACTTAATGCAACTCTTACTCAATAAGTCATTAAAAATTTTTTTTTAAAAAAAATAGTGCCTTGAGGCAACAGTTGAATAGCTTTTTAGTACTGCATACTTACAACCTGTAGAACATACAATCAAGTTCTTTGTATAAGGTGGCTTTCCCTGCTCTTATATATTATCTATTTTCTTTCCCAGTTTAGCATCTCCAAAAGCACTTGATTTGGGTAAACCAGCTTAAAGGGAAAAGGTGGAACTATCTAGGTTTTGTTCTACAGCAGAAGTGGAGAATGGTGGCCCTTTTATGATTTGTGGACTCTAACTCCCAGAATTCCTGAGTCAACCATTCTGGCTCAGGAATTCTGGGAGTTGAAGTCATAAAGGGACCATTATTCCCCACCTCTGTTCTAGAGGAAGGGGATTTCCTACTCTGCCTCACCCAGATTCCAGATGTGAAGGACAACTTCCTATTCAAGAATAGGATTATCTACTATTCTAGCTCTCTGAGTCAATGTAAAATTTTCACCTGGGAAAATATCTATTGGGCTCCTAAAAACTGAAGTAGGGGAGATGTTAGGATGGAGATCCCAGGGAGGGTTTTGGAAGGCTGGGGTGAGTGTTGATGATGGAAAATCCAGCTATACATTTTCCCTGCAATGTGAGGTATTTTTTGCATTCATCTGCAGACTTTCAGTTTTTCTAAGTGGTAGGTGATGCGAGAAGGGGGAAAAAGATAACTCCTTAAGACCAACTACTTTTCTACGTGCAGAAACCAATACTAAACATCACCTTAAAGCATCTCTCTGAACCCACAAAAAGGTATCCATTCCTATAATGATGGATCTCAAAACAATATTGAAAATATTACATATAAAATTGGACAACATGGTTGGATTTGAACAATGTTCTTAATATTGGAAGGATTAGAGTTTCGCTGCAAACATAAATTCCAGTCAGTGAAGCAGAGGAGTCTTAGGCTTAACTCTGAAAAGCCTGGCATAGCAATAGCACTTAGATTTATATACCACTTCACTGTGCTTTAAAGTCCTCTCTGAGCAGTTTACAGAGTCAGCATATTGCCCCCCATCAATCTGGATCCTCATTTTACCAACCTCAGAAGGATGGAAGACTAAGTCAACCTTGAGCCAGTGAAAATTGAACTGCTAGCAGGTGGCAGAATTAGCCTGCAATAGTACATTCTAACCACTGCATCACCAGGGCATTGTTGTTGGTTCATCTGTCCCTATATGTTTTTCTCTCTGTGCATACATATAAAATACAGTCCGCCGGCATGACCTAATGAGCTGTTTCTAAACCCAGTCAATAAGGAAAGTAGTTTGATAGAGAAACTGGCTGAAAAACTCACTGCCAAGGTCAGCAGCAGAGGGCACACCTTTCAAAACCCCAAGCTATGCCTATTGTTATCTGATAGACAATTGAGAAAGGGGCCACTGCATTTTTCTGAATTTTTCTTGATGCTTCCTCGTATAAAATATCAGAGATAACCCAGAATTACAAAGCTGGTATCCATAAAGCTGCACTCATAAGAAACTGAGATTGATGAATGATGCTAATTCTAGCTTTCAAAGAAGCACTCAATGTAACTCTCCAGATACTTAATCCTTTATTCAGTTGACTCTCAGACATGACTTAGTAGAATAAAATTTTTATAGCAGACAAGAATGAGGTCTTCTGTGCAACAGTTGATAGCCTATAGCCTACTGCAGAGCAAAGCATTTAAGATCTTGGCCTATACAGCTGGGTTTAAACCAGTAGTGAAATCCAAATTTTTTTACTACAGGTTCTGTGGGCGTGGTTTGGTGGGCGTGGCAGGGGAAGGATACTGCAAAATCTCTATTCCCACCCCACTCCAGGGGAAGGATACTGCAAAATTCCCATTCCCTCCCCACTCCTAGGGGTAGGATATTGCAAAAACTCCATTCCCACCCCACTCAGGGGCCAGCCAGAGGTGGTATTTGCCGGTTCTCCAAACTACTCAAAATGTCCACTACCGGTTCTCTGAACTGCTCAAAATTTCCGCTAGTGGTTCTCCAGAACCTTGTCAGAAACTCTATGTTTCTTTGTCTACCTTTCCAAGACAATAGACATGTAGTAGTATAAGTCACTGAGCTAGACGATGGGATTCTCTTCATTGTATCGTTCCTTGCAGAGAGTATCAGGATTCCTGCATTGAACAGGAAGGGGGCTTGATAATCCCTTCCAACGCCAGCCTTTTTCTGATTCTATGGCATGACCAAGATTTCTTTGTTCCCTTAAATGGCAATTCTTAGTCAAGGTTGTGAGACTGTTTGCACCTGAGCAGCCAAAGCTATATGACTAGGTTATTTTTATTATTATTATAGCATACCTATGCATACCAACTGAAGACTTTAAAAAATGCAAAACACATTGAGCATAGACTGGAGCCTAAGAGAAAATAATTTTGTTTGTGCTATATGATTGACTCAAAATGTTTTATATAAAAAGAAAATGGTATACAGTCTGTTTTCTGCCAATGTGGAGCTGATTCCATGTTGGAAGTTCTGCTGTCAATTAAGCTTCACTAGTATATTTATGAATATGCAGAGCAGTAGGATTGTGTACGTTTTTATATATTATTTACAGAAGGTTGCCATGCCTGCTGAAGAATTGCTGAGTGGAAGCAGTAACTGGCATATGTTCTGGATTGAGCGATGTCAGCCTCTCCCCACCCACCAGTCACCACCAGAGGCATTGAAATTTAGTCTGCATGTCCTTTACTTTAGAGTTGTTCTACTCTTTTGAATCCTCTGACTCCAGAGTTGGGAATGTGAGGATCAGAGCCCTACATTCTCTTGATGCAACCATTTAAAGTTTACAAGTATAACTGCTCTATCTCTTCCAGGAAGGGAAATTAAAGAGCAAAGGAAGAATGTGACTGTTCGCTTCTTTTAGTTTATGATGTACAATAAGATGCAGGCTTCTCCTAGTCCCTTGGGGCAAGTCACAAACACAGATTAGCAAAGCATTGATTTAATTGTCTCTTCCCCCAGGAAAACTGCAGCATGCCTGTTTAAAGTTAACCTTAACAAGGATTCTTATATCAAAGGAGCATCACCCCTACATTTACAGAGTACTTTTGAAATATTTTACAGATGGATCAAAAAGGGCAAACTAATGTTGTTTAATCAGCTCTCTGACTTTTGAAGTTTCTTTCACACAACTGAGATTGTAGCTAGATTTTTGTCTCAAATGTCAGAGTCTGTAGTATGCTTTTCAGAAATAGTGTTATACATGCACAATATTTGGTATTTGTGATAAAAGTCGTTCTCGTAGGAGGTGGCAGGGGATGGGTGGGCTGGGCAAGAGGTGAAATGCACGTTGGGATATCACAATGCAAACTTTGTCCCTTATATTTGTGTGTATACCACAGTGCAGGTACAAAAGGCTAAAGTTTGCATCACAACATCATGACACACCTTTCTACATTTTTGTCATTGTGGTTAGGAACAGACACTGATGATTCCACATTCTTGGAAAGGCTCAGAAGCTTAGCATAATAGCCCATTTGGTATTGTGGATGAATATCGTTTAACTCCAATGCCTTTTCTCAATCTGATCAAATCTCTTTTTAAATACAGCACTCTAAACTCTGGAACTACACTACTATCCCGGTTTGGTTGATAGCCATAATAGGCCAGATCAATAGCATATATTATTCCTGTAATGGAACAAAAGCTTTGAACCAGATTTAGATTAATCCAAAGGAGAATTGGGGTGTAGCAGCAGATTATTAAACTTTTTAAAATACTCATGCTAATGGAATGCAACTGTATTTTTTAAAAGTCTCTCTCACACAAACATACAGTCAGGTCCAGAAATATTGGGACATCAACACAATTCTAACATCTTTGGCTGTATACACCACCACAATGGAGTTGGAATGAAACAAACACAATGTGCGTTAACTGCAGACTGTCAGCTTTAATTTGAGGGTATGTACATCCAACTCAGGTGAACGGTGTAGGACTTACAGCAGTTTGCATATGTGCCTCCCACTTGTTAAGACCAAAAGTAATAGGACCAAAAGTAATGGGACAGAATAATAATCATAAATCAAACTTTCCCTTCTTAATACTTGGTTGCAAATCCTTTGCAGTCAATCACAGCCTGAAGTCTGGAACGCATAGACATCACAGACGCTGGGGTTCATCAGACGCTCTGCCAGGCGTCTACTGCAACTGTCTTCAGTTCCTGCTTATTCTTGGGGCATTTTCCCTTCAGTTTTGTCTTCAGCTAGTGAAATGCATGCTCAATGGGATTCAGGTCAGGTGATTGACTTGGCCATTGCGTAACATCCCACTTCCATCCCTTCAAAAACTCTTTGGTTGCTTTTGCAGTATGCTTTGGGTCATTGTCCATCTGCACTGTGAAGCGCCATCCAATGAGTTCTGCAGCATTTGGCTGAATGTGAGCAGATAATATTGCCCAAAACACTTCAGAATTCATCCTGCTGCTTTTGTCAGCAGTCACATCATCAATAAATACAAGAGAACCAGTTCCATTGGCAGCCATACATGCCCACGCCATGACACTACCACCACCATGCTTCACTGATGAGGTGTTATGCTTAGGATCATGAGCAATTCCTTTCCTTCTCCATACTCTTCTCTTCCCATCACTCTGGTACAAGTTGATCTTGGTCTCATCTGTCCATAGGATCTTGTTCCAGAACTATGAAGGCTTTGTTAGATGTTGTTTGGCAAACTCTAATCTGGCCTTCCTGTTTTTGAGGTTCACCAATGGTTTACATCTTGTGGTGAACCCTCTGTATTCACTCTGGTGAAGTCTTCTCTTGATTGTTGACTTCGACACACTTACACCTACCTCCTGGAGAGTGTTCTTGATCTGGCCATCTGTTGTGAAGGGTGTTTTCTTCACCAGGGAAAGAATTCTTCGGTCATCCACCACACTTGTTTTCCGTGGTCTCCCAGGTCTTTTGGTGTTGCTGAGCTCACCGGTGCATTCCTTCTTTTTGAGAATGTTTCAAACAGTTGTTTTGGCCATGCCTAATGTTCTTGCTATCTCTCTGAGGGGTTTGTTTTGTTTCTTCAGCCTAATGATGGCTTGCTTCACTGATAGTGACAGCTCTTTGGGTCTCATTTTGAGAGTTGACAGCAACAGATTCCAAATGCAAATAGCACACTTGAAATGAACTCTGGGCCTTTTATCTGCACATTGTAATTGGGGTAATGAGGGAATATCACACACCTGGCCATGGAACAGCTGAGAAGCCAATTGTCCCATTACTTTTGGTTCCTTAACAAGTGGGAGGCACATATACAAACTGCTGTAAGTCCTACACCGTTCACCTGAGTTGGATGTACATACCCTCAAATTAAAGCTGACAGTCTGCAGTTAACGCACATTGTGTTTGTTTCATTCCAACTCCATTGTGGTGGTGTATAGAGCCAAAGATGTTAGAATTGTGTCTATGTCCCAATATTTCTGGACCTGACTGTACATGCATATCAAGGGAGGGGTATTGGAGCTAACTAGTTGTTGGAATGGCTGTTTATTCTGGGACTAGTAACTTTTATATTAATTTTTAAGGTGGATTTATCTTTGATAGAAGCTGTTAATGAGAGGTAGAGAGTCACCTATCAGGAATGTTGCATCAATTTAATTCCTGTATCAGCATGTTGATTGTAGGACCTTTAAAATATCTTTTAAATAGATGATCTTATAACTAACTTCCACCTTAGTTCCATTTTTGTACCCACAATTCATTCTCATTTGGATTCTTATGACCTGCATTTCTTTAAAAAAAACCCAAAACTTCATTTCCTTCCTAAAGAATATTATACTGTAAACATTTTGCTCTCCTTTCTGGGTATTTTTTAAATCAATTAAAATTGACTTTGGTGGGGAGGCTTTCTCCTTTACTTTTATTAATCTTGAATTAGGCCAGGATAATTTTAGAGTATTTTATTTATTTTTATCCCACCATTATTATTATTAAAATAACTTAAGGCAGCAAAACATACTTAATAGTCCTTCCTCCTCCAATTTTCTCTACTATAACAATCCTGTGAGGTGGAATAGAATAGAATAGAATTTTTTATTGGCCAAGTGTGATCCGACACACAAAGAATTTGTCTTTGGTGCATATGCTCTCAGTGTACATAAAAGAAAAGATACGTTGATCAAGAATCATAAGGTACAACACTTAATGATAGTCATAGGGTACAAATAAGCAATCAGGAAACAATATCAATATAAATTGGGCTGTTACCAATCTGTTTTCATACCAAAGGCAGGACTAGAAGTCACAGTCTCCCAGTTTCTAGCCTGGTGCCTTAACCACTGGGTGAAGTAGAAAAGATATTGCTAGATGCTAGAGTGGTCAGTGTAACCAAAACACAATGTAATTATTCTCTTCTGTTGGTACTACAGTACATATGGACATCAAACATGTAATTATTTAGTGAAAGGGTATGATATCTGATTGGCTTGGAAAATTTTTCAGTTATGTGCAATGCATATGCATATACTTTTGTGTTGCAGTTATGTAATTCTTAATATTTTTACTAATTTGCAAATTTACTAATTTGCTTAATAAATGCATCACACTCAAATTTGGTCCTGTTCCAAAGAATATTTTTAAAAATTTAAGTCTAAACATTATTTCTGACTTTTGAGAAACCCTTAGGAATTAGGAAATCTATTCTTCAAATAGCACTAAAACAGTACATAAATCTACTGTGTGGATGCTAAATTTCAGTTACATGATTGTTCCACATACATATAATATCTGTTTTGGGGTTGGAGGGAGCATGTTAAGGCTTGCATCATGATGATACTGTATGGTGTAAAATAATGTGGACAGCATGTCACAAATTATATAGTCCTGCCATTTTTATGACATCAAGACACATGTGTCGCTTTAATGTTATCATGCCTACAGTATGTACATCTATGGCAACTGTTGCAGTAATTTATTCACAGTGTAAATAAAATTTAGTTCAATAAACAGTAAATTAGGTCTGCTATTTCTGGGCACCCATTATTTTTGAAGAATTGGCAAACTCTTTATTGTAAAAACAAATGAAATATTATCCTTGATCTGACAAA
The DNA here is from genome assembly GCA_022577455.1 of Arizona elegans. NCBI lineage: Eukaryota > Metazoa > Chordata > Lepidosauria > Squamata > Colubridae > Arizona > Arizona elegans. The sequence continues at coordinate 112,868,354 of JAKOOJ010000003.1, forward strand.
CAAATGTATAGAAACTGCAATGCATTGAGCTATACTTAGGCAAAATGCTACACATAAAATTTCTGGAAGATACCTTTGATATGTTCCTGTTTATATTGTGCAGGTCTTGACAGATCAGCAGTCAAGGCACCCGTTTTTCAATCCCAGGATTTAGATTCTTCTTACTAGTGTTGGATTTAGAGCATCAAAGGCTTCACTATACTGAGGAACAGTTTGGATTACTTAAAACATGCACACAGATGCATTTTTATACAGTAGTTGTACTGGTGTAATAGGTCCCAAATAGCAGGCAAAACTTTCATATTTTAGTCACATTCAGATCTATTTAAACTGTGTAGACCTGAAAAACATTTTCATAACTTGGATGGGCAAAATTGATTTTTAAAATGTTAGAACGTAATGGAGCCTGAAGTCCAAAGTATGCTATATTTATCAGTTGATCCATTATAATTCAAGGAAATGAATAGTAAGAAGTACAAATAATGGCACAGTTTCATACAACTAAAGATGTACAGTTGTGATTTGTAAGTCATTTGTTCCTCAAGATTCCAATAAATAGAAACCTTGGACTCAGTTTTTTTGGATCTGTAAGAAATCATTACTCAAAGACTCATTATTCCCCCAGATATATGGGTACTTGGAATTATACTTAGTAGCAATTATAACAGATACATTGACTTAATGCAACCCGTAGAATATTTGTTCTAAAATACATTCCATTATATTATAAATTGGAAATATTTATTCAATAGTACCCACATTGCTCTGGACATCTATGGAAGATCTATTATTGCACTTGTTGCAAGAGGATCAGATCATGCAACAAGTGACATGGAAAGCAACTTAAATTTATCTAATCCAAATATTATGAGTATTTTAAATTCCCTGCCTTATCAGTATGTGCACTTAAATCCAATATGATACTTATTTATATACCATGATATGTAATCTGACCATCCAGTATAATCATATGGAGTGAGTCCCCAAGCTTTCTTTGTGCCTGTGGATATTTTTGGATTATTAAAAATACTGTGCATGCTATTACAAAAAGGAGTGAAGGCAAAATTATAAGGTTAAAAAAAGAAATAACCAATTTTAGAAATTCAACACAAGGGCTATCCCATTGGCTTTGCCAGAAAGCCTATTTTGCAAACATGGGTATGAGTGATACTAAAAGACCATTTGATGGTACACTGGAAAAAAAATAAAATCATGCACATATACGAATCAATATTGCTGTCTCAGAGGAATAATTCCCTACTGAGACTATGCATCTAGATACAGAAGCCACTGTGTGTGTGCACACATCGCATGAAGTATAACAACAAAAAACAGAGACCCCCCAAATATACCAGTACTTTCCTCTTACTGTATAGCAATTTCTTCCTATCCATCCATCACACTAGCCTTCACATTCGCTCCTCATCCCTTGTTGGCATCCCTGAACACCTCAAACTTTCATTACAATTGGTATCCTCTCCCTACTTTTCTAGAGGGTTGGAGTTGGAGGGTTTCTTTTGCCTTCATTCCCACTCACTTTCTCTTTTCTGGCACCTGGAAGGTTTTGCTTCCAATCAAAGTTACATCTAAAGAAACTCATCTTGATGTGAAAAGCATTAACGGGATTTCAAGATGAAAGGTGGAGGATTTGGTTGCATTTAGAAAACATCACTGCTCATTGAAATATTTGTTTTACAATTTGAAAAGTTAAAAAGGAAAGGGACCCAATGACTATTCAGGTACTCCTACCTATAAAGCATATTTCAAAGGCTTCAGTGTACCACATACAGCAAGCAATGCATGTAGAGAGCTACATGAGGCCCAGCTTTCTTGATCCAAAGAATTTTCTGACTATATAAGATTCAGATGTTGTACAATTCCAATGTTCAGTATTGAAAAGAGAGCTTTCAAATAATGATCCATATTTGTAACAAGATCTCTTGAGACATTAGGACACAGTTGTAGAGTATTCAAGGGCATTCTTAAACCTTGTTCTGAATCATACAGTACTTTCTGAAGTAATGTAACTAATAATGGGGGGGGGGGGAATCCTGTCCTCTATTTCTCTTTTATTAGCTGCCACATGCCTTAGCCTGTGGATCTCATTTGTTTTTGTTTGAGTAATCATTAAGTGGTGGCCTTTTTAGTCCTTCTTTAATCAACATGGCAGAAGTATCTTCATGCTACATGTGGTACTCATGTGCTTTTCCTTTCCCTCTTCCATTAAATGGAACAAAGCAAAATACCAGCCAGATAATGGAACCAATTCAAGTTCAGCTGCACAAGTTCAGCAATAAACTGTTTCAACTCCTACCCTCAAAACGACACTATAGAGCCCTGCACACCAGAACAACTAGACACAAGAACAGTTTTTCCCCGAACGCCATCACTCTGCTAAACAAATAATTCCCTCAACACTGTCAAACTATTTACTAAGTCTGCACTACTATTAATCTTCTCATCTTCTCATCGTACCCATCACCCATTTCCTCCCACTTATGACTGTATGACTGTAACTTTATTGCTGGTATCCTTATGATTTATATTGATATTGTTTCCTGATTGCTTATTTGTAACCTATGACTATCATTAAGTGTTGTATCTTATGATTCTTGATGAACGTATCTTTTATTTTATGTACACTGAGAGCATATGTACCAAGACAAATTCCTTGTGTGTCCAATCACACTTGACCAATAAAAATTCTATTCTATTCTATTCTATTCTATTCTATTCTATTCTATTCTATTCTATGCTATGCTATGCTATGCTATGCTATGCTATGCTATGCTATGCTATGCTATGCTATTCTGTTCTATACTATTCTATTCTGTGGTCTATACACTATCACTTTCTGTATCAGTGCTTCAGTGCTTCTCAAACTTGGCACTTTCAGACCTATAGACTTCAACTCCCAGATTTCTGGGACCAAAAAATACATCCTCATTCAACTATATTACCATACCTTTAACCTGAATGCAGAAGATCCTACCTTAAATATAAGCAGCTGATTTCTTTAACTACTTTAATTCCTTGTTAATGTATTGAGACGTTCATCAAAAATGATGATCATTAGTTGACAGTGGTTTATTTGCTTAGCAGCCCTGATAATCAATCATCAGGTTTCACCACTTGTCTTGTGGCATTTTATTTCATCACTAAGTACACTATGTAATAGTATAATTCCTTACACAAGTTTATTAATGGCATATTTATTTGAGTGGGTTCCACTATAAATAGAATCTATATATTTTTTAGCAAGAGGATTTATTATTCCATTAGCTGTTTGCTTTCCTTTCCAAAAATCTCAGTCAAAGAAAAACTAAGATTGGGGAATCATGAAAACAGTATTCTTTCTTTCTTCCCTAGAATAGCTGATCTTTCAAGGTCAAATAAAGGGCTTTGGATGAGATGTTGCATCTATCTTTCTAATCCAAGAGAATTTATTTACCTCTGGCCTCATCTGATTTATGCACAGAGATACTGAAATTATTAAAATGCCACCACATTAAATAAATATTTGATACTTGGTATACTCGTAATCTCCACTTCTTTGCTTATTTGGGGGTGGAGTGGAAAAGAAGAGTCATCATCAGTATTTGATAATTCATCCAATGGTTGCGGTGGCCAAAATAATAGAAAATCCTTTGACAGACTTCACACGTGCCATTTTGCTAAATCAAGATAATGTTATCCGTCTACCCATGTAATTTTTAATCTACTAATTGATTTCATTTCTGTCATTCAACTTCTCTGTCTTCATATCTCCTCCTTCTTTAAATACTTTACTACCATACCTTATTTTTTTATTTTCTTTCTCAATAAAAAACCCCTTTCCTGAAAAAAATATTGTATTACACAATGTACTAATCCTAAATCCATTTTAACAAAATGGGACTTCTATATTCACATAACGTGTTATGTCCAAGCAATACGACTCAATATGATTAATATGATTAAGTTGTGTTGCTTGAGCATAACATGGTTGATGGTGTGATAATGTTTAGGTTCACACAGCATCAGAACCAAACACTGCCCAACCCATTTAAGCCTAAGCTAGCATTTTGTGTGAGCCAGGTCACACAAAATGTGACCTCTCTGGCTCCCTCCTGAACACCTTACTAGAGCTTCCATTCTTTTTGATAAAATTACCAGAGTTGCATTCCTTAACTTTTGATTTTCCTCCCAGGTTTAATACTGAAATATCAGGACAACATCATCCTGTGTTATTATGAGCAAAGCCAGCTCAAGAGAAGTGATGGCATTACCCAGATTCATATACTGTATTTTTCAGAGTATAAGACACACTGGAGTATAAAACGCACCTTAGTTTTTGGGGAGAAAAATAAGAAAAAAGCTGATTGGCAGGTGGATCGGCCTCCTGGAATACCCTCAATCAGCTGTTCCCAGAGATGAATTTTAGCAACAGGTTCCTTGGTTGTGAGCTCTATGTCTTGCTTTTTTTTTCTTTTTTGCTTTTTTTTCTGCCTCCGAAAGTTCTGAAACTCCATTTCAGAAAAAACTTTCTTTTCTGCCTCTGATAGCCTCCAAAACAGCTTCAGAAAAAAAGCCTCTGAAGCTCTGTTTGGGCGCTTCTTTTCTGAAGCTTCTTTTCTGATGCTTTTTTCAGCCTCTGAAACCTCCATTTGAGAAGCTAGATGGGGCTACCTTTGGAGTATAAGAGACACCCAGATTTTTACCCTCTTTTTGGGGGGGAGAAAGGTGCATCTTATACTCCGAAAAATACATTATGTAGCTTTCAGGGACCTGTTTTCAGAGTAGGTGTGGGGATCTTGGTGGGAGAAGCCTTGGGATGTGAGTAAAGACACAAACCATACTAGTCCTTATTGTGCTTGCCTGGCATGGATAGTGGCATTTATATTATCCGCAGTGAGACTATAATTTCTGGTGGAAGTCTTTCCCTTCCTGTGATTGAATTAAGCTCAGATCACAAAAGAAAAGAGATGCATTAACAACTAAGAAAGAACATATGTTTAGAAGCACAAGGCCCATATACAGCTGAATTCTCCTTCACATACTTTAATAATCCCAAGATTAGAAATGGAGGAATTCCACTGGCAGCTAAGAACAAATATCTGCTTGTAGAATACAAGAATATGTTATACGCATATTAAATAGAACATAGCTGCTAAGGGCAGTGTAAAGTTTTGTGGATATCGTTAGCATGCCTCGACTCTATATTTTCTTTATCTAATTTTGTCATTTCAGATTTTACATTCAAATGTTGAGGAGGAAAAAATTGGTGACTTATTAGTTCTTAATATGATCCTATATTTCTTCGGGCATATTTTTAAAATGTAAATTTTTATGCTTTTTAATTCTGAGCCTAAAACCTTTTTCCAAAACAAATGGTGTAGCTATTGATTGCCCTGACTCAACTACATACTGTATACTTGTGATTAAACTAGGGTTTGGACTCTTAAAAATGCAAAATTTAGTCCATGAATAAACAATAATCATGCACTTTTCTTCACTAGAGTAGTTTCATTTACAGCACAGCGAAATAAATTAAGACAGAAAACCTAAGTTGGAGAAATGTTATTATTAACCTAATTTCTTAACTTTGTGTGAAATGTTGTACAGTAAGACAGCCTTCCATTACCTCAGCAGGAGCTGTTCCAGAATTTCCGAAACAAGTAAGAGACCAGTAAGGTCATAGTTCATTTGCCTGAAATTTTGCTTGGCTGGAAATACAACAACTTCCACAGTTTTATTATGATAGCTATAACATTACAATGTGCAACAAGTCTATCTTGTGGAAATGGAGAGGTCTCCTTTATTAAACTCTTCTTCAAGTCTGGTTCTTATCCTTGAGGAAACACTAACTGGATTAAAAGTGTTTTTAAGTCAGATATGACTGATTCTGTATAATCACACTACTTTCACATAGCAAAAAATTTGGCAATTTATTTGGCACAGTGGTTAAAGTGCAATATGGAAGACACCATACTAAAAAGCAGAGACATCACCCTGCCAACAAAAGTGCATATCGTCAAGGCTATGGTTTTCCCAGTTGCAATGTATGGTTGTGAAAGCTGGACCATAAGGAAGGCTGAGCGCCAAAGAATTGAGGCCTTTGAACTATGGTGCTGGAGAAGACTCCTGCGAGTCCCTTGGACTGCAAGGCAATCAAACCGGTCAGTCCTAGAGGAGATCAACCCTGACTACTCTTTAGAAGGCCAGATCCTGAAGATGAAACTGAAATCAAACATCCAAGACTTATGCATATTCCGCCGTGCCCTGAAAACATTTCTATTCCAACAAGCTGGTCAGGCCTAACATTCCCTTTTTAATTTGGCTTTTAAACTGGCTTTTAAATTGGTTTTAAACCTCTTTAGATAAATTTGGATGTTCTTAATCTTTGAGCCTAAATTACTTAATCTGTTTCTTAATAGTTTTTAACTTCTATATGTATTTGTATTTATTATGGCTGTTCACCGCCCTGAGTCCTTCGGGAGTAGGGCGGTATACAAATATGAAAAATAAAAATAAAATAAATAAATAAATACTTTGGCCACCTAATGAGAAGGAAGGGCTCACTGGAGAAGAGCCTAATGCTGGGAAAGATTGAGGGCAAAAGAAGAATGGGACGACAGAGAATGAGGTGGCTGAATGGAGTCACTGAAGCAGTAAGTGTGAGCTTAAATGGACTCCAGAGGATGGTAGAGGACAGGAAGGCTTAGAGGAACGTTGTCCATGGGGTCACAATGGATTGGACATGACTTCGCAACTAACAACAACAAATGTCAGACAAAATCTACCCACAACCTGGAGTTCAATCCCGACTGGGCTCAAGGTTGACTAAGCTTTCCATCCTTCCAAGATTGGTAAAACGAGGCCTCAGTTTGTGGAGGGCAATATGCAAATAATGGTTCTACATTGTAAACTGCCCAGACAGTACTGTAAAGAGCTAAGGGATGGTATATAAGTCTAAATGCTATTGTCGGTGCTATATCAAATTGCTGATCCAGCTTTAGTGGAGTTAACTCATATTGTTATGAGGAACTGGGTTTACTTACAGCCAGGATGGTTTCTTCAGATTGTCTTTTCTGGCTGGAACTGCCAAAACTGTAGTTCAGGAAGAACTTGAAGGCCATATCTGAGTTACTGAAGTGGCAGATGAACATTATTATGACAGACAGACTATGAATTACAGTTCATTTCCACCACTCGGCTCAGCCTTAGATCCTACTATTTGAGATTTCTGGACAATATCAACTAATTAAAAAATGATATTTCTTGCATATGTACAAAGGCTTCCCATCACTTCTGTCCTCTTTTATCCAGACTTGAGTTTAGATTTAAGATTTCCAGAGACATTGGTTTAACTTTAAGATGGCCTTAGGCAGTAATAGATATATCATACCAAAAACACATTTACTGAGTCAGGAATGCGAGGGATTTGCCTGCTATGATGGAATCAAATAGTAAAATAAACAGGAGTGGGCTGCTGAAAATGGCTGCCCTGCATCACATTTCTCTTCCATTTGATGCTTGCCATAATATACAGTATCTCACATTCTGGCAATGTTCCAATGTTCCAGTTGTCAACAGCAGCCAATTATATGGACATGTGCACAGTTAACACTGCAATAATGTCATCTGGGGAAAATTGTCCTAGACCCCTTCAAGCCTACATTTGAAAGGTTACAGATATGGTTGTGGAAAGCTGTCCTAGATATTAGAGAAGAAAGAAGACAATTTAGCACAGCTTCAGCATCATATAGGAGAGGAGGCAACAAACACATACTCTTTGAAGCACAGGTACTTCAGGAGTAAAAGATAGTTCATAGTTCAGTATTGAAGGAAAACATTGCAGTTAATACATGCCATAATGTTTATTTCCATCTGATTGAAGCATAGTATGTTCAATTCCCCCTCCTCTTCTTAATCAATTTATTTAGGCAAGCATTACATAATTATCTTTACCTTCCAACAAGAGTCATACACAGCCTTTCATTAGATTATGACTTCTGAGACAGTGACTTGCTCTTCATAATGACCTGTGGGATGTTATAAATCTGGCTATAGTTATACAGTCACCTTGTCTGACTGAATTTAAATTTTGAAAAGGCTGGCTCCATTTAATCATGTCGACTGCCTCTGTTTCCTATCTGTTTTCATCATAAGGCAGCACCTGTTCTCAATAAATTATACACAGAGTAACTCCTTGAAAACAGTTCTCTACCCCCACATCCCTGTAAAACATCCTCTCTCTCTCTCTCTCTCTCTCTCTCTCTCTCTCTCTCTCTCTCTCTCTCTCTCTCTCTCTCTCTCTCTCTCAAACACATATACACACACACACACACACACACACACACACACACACAGAGAGAGAGAGAGAGAGAGAGAGAAAGAGAGAGAGAGAGAGAGAGCAAAATGCTATCGTCTCAAGTGCTCTTTATCATTTGGAATCTGATCAACAAACTAATTTAGAGTATTGATATACATGCACCTAAGAGTAGAATAGAAACACCATAAGAGGGAAACAGTTCATGCTAAATATTATGGAAGGCAGTTTTCCTTCTATATTCCAATCAGATTTGGTTATGTGACAGGCTAATATAAATAATTTATACCCTCTAGATTTGCCAGCCATTTGAGGTAGGCCAAGTGAAGAAACAGACACCGCAGGGAATCCTGGAATGCTTGATTGATCAATTAATGCTATCAAGTCATTTCTGGCTCTTAGCAACCATATAAATAGATGTTTAATATTTTCTATCCATATGGTTTTCTTGTTAAAAATAGCATGATCATTTGCTATTGCTTTCTCTGTGTATGTATTTATGTTTTTGCCGTTATCACTAAAGTGATCACCCCACCCACCCCAGCATCTTCTTATAACATAGGCCTCTGTTTGCTTTAGCTGGGCAGCTGCTTATGACCTTCATATTGTGGGTGAGGTTATTTTGAGGTGAGGTTATTTTGAATTTCTTTCTCAAGCTTCATTCACTTCTTAATATCCTTTTTTAACAGCTTATTCCTTTCCTTTTTTTCCCATTAATCTTTCAGACATGCCCCAAGGTAATCTCTAAATTTCTTTACAAGATTGATCTAATTTCCATTTGAAGGTTATGATTCTATACCACACAGACAAGCAGATGGTGTCTAGAGAGACTACCTGATTGTGTTTAATCAGAATTCTGGGAGTGGGCCACTCTTGCTATGTATGATTGATGGTGGAATATTCTATCATTTAATCATGGTAGAATCAAAGTTGGGAGTCTTAGGAAGAGAGGAAACTAATGACAGGTTGCCTGAAGAAGTGGTTGGTTGGTTCCATTTACCTTGAAAGAGATGGTAGTGCCTTCTCAATGAGACTTTGCTGAATCCAATGATTCTCAATAACTGTTGAAGGGCTTCAACTTTCCTTTCTGAGGAAGGTGACTGGGAAGGTAGCTGGGTTGCAGTTTCAGAGGATCCTGCATTATCTAGAACTTTTTTTATTTGGGTTTCAGGCTAGGAGGTAGTTACAGAGCCTGCACTGATTGCATTTATTTATGATCATGGGTGAGCTGAGATGGAGCCATGCAGCCATGCTGGCCTTCCTTGAATTCTCAGTAGATTTTTGATACCATAAATCATGGTATACTTCTGGACTAGTGGGAAGTCAGAGTGGGAGGTCCTGAGGGCTTTTCTTTTGTTTTTTGGTGGTGGTGGTGGTTTTCATCCTGTCTCCAACTGTGTTTTGAGTCTTTGATGATAGGAGGAGAAAGATCAAGTCTAAAGTTCTTCACACTCTTCCTATTTAACATCATCCTGAGACTGCTGGTCAAAGTCATCTCTTGGTTCAGACTCAGGTATCATCAATATGTAGAAAATGCTCACTTGTATATCTCAACTTCAAGATGGTGAAGTGATGCTTATCAAGATCAATTCTAGTAAGACTGAATGGGTATTGGGGGATCCCCGGTCTGGAGAACTTTCAGCTTTAGTATTGGATGGGATCATATTTCCCTGTTCAGTCTTGGTCAATGAGCAGGTGCTAACTGTAGCCAGAAAGGCCTTTGCACACATCTTCTGTATGCTAGTTATGTTTATTTACATAATCACTGTGCACCAGTGATGGGTTGCTCCTGGTTCGGTCTGGTTCTATAGAACCGGTAGTAAAACCGGTGGGAGGCTCCACCCACCCGTCACGACATCATCATGGGTGATCTGTGCATGCGCAAAAGCACGCGCACTCCCGCTGCACACCGGTAGTAAAGGTAAGTGGAACCCACCCCTGCTGTACACCCCTTTATAATGCCTTATAATGTACAGAGAAGAGCAACAAAGATGATCAGGGGACTGGAGGCTAAAACATATGAAGAACGGTTGCTGGAACTGGGTATGTCTAGTTTGATGAAAAGAAGGAGTAGAGGTGACATGATAGCAGTGTTCCAATATCTCAGGGCCTGCTACAAAGAAGAAGGAGTCAACCTCCAAAGCACCTGAAGGCAGGACAAGAAGCAATGGATGGAAATTCTTCTTTTTAAGAAGAGATCAACCATTTGTCTGAAATGGTATAGGGTTTCCTGCCTATAGGGGGTTGGACTAGAATATCTCCAAGGTCCCTTCCTACTCTGTAATTCTGCATTCTGTATGTGGACTACTGCAATGCGCTCTACATGGAGTTCCTCTTGAAGACTTTGACCTGAGGTGAGCTAAGGGATCTTTTGAAATGGAAATAATTGTGGGCTGTCCTTCCAAATACATTTTTCTTGATTAATAGTTTCATGCTTTTTTTTACTGTTGTTCATTATTCATAGGAGATAGGCAGCATCATAAAAACGATAAATAAATAAAACAAAACAAAACAGATTAAAAAATAGTAATGAAATAAAGGATTTTTTTCCTAAAAATACTGCAACTGTTTTCTATGTTGCTTGACATATGTATATGCTTTGTCTTGCTGCCAGATAAAGCCAGGCCCTTTAATTGGTTATTTGTATGTGTTTGTACTAAAAGTTATGCACAAATGTGTTTCTTTGGACATCAATATAGAAAAGCAAAAGAAAAGTCAAGGCTTTGGAATGTAAGCCTAATCTTTCTTTGCCCCTTTTCAAAAGGTTTTCATTCAGCTTGCTTTTTAATTTATATTTTATTGAGGAAAAATGCACACCTGTAAATTAGCACTTGTGGCAAAGACGTTTTATTAGCAAAGGAATGTCAGACTAGTTACTGGAACACCATATGAATTTCACCATGTTTTTGTGTTAAAATTCTCCCTCTCTGTGGTATTAAATCTCATCAAATTGCTTGATTGTAGGGCAAGGAGGGAGAGCTGAGAGAGAACAATGACACTGGTGTAAAGAGCCTGTTAAAATATTCCTAGGGTTTGTTTGCTAATTTCACGGAAAGTGATTATTAAAAAAGAAAATAAAGTAGATTTATTAGGGATGAGACTTTGAAATATTGAGTCAGCTTCTGTTCTCTGTATGACAATCTGTTCCATACTGTGAGAAAAGGGGAATGAGCCTTGATTGTATCACTCAGAGGGAAGAACAAAGAATCAGAATTTGCTGGGACACGTCCATATGGCATGTTTACTATGAAATGGTCATGGGTCCCTCCTTCATTCTTTCTGGGCATCTTCACAACTTCATTAGAAAACCATTCTTCTCTTTGTAGATTTTGCTATCTCCTTCCAAAGTGCAGATAATGAGACTTGGTTGGGGGGGAATGAACAGTAACACAATCACCACTACTATAGATTGACTTATTCCAACCTTTCCTTCATTTATGCATATTTATTTTTCTTTTATGTATTTCTGATAGATGAGTTCACCATTTCTCTTGAAACTTTACCACAATTTCACAATCAGCTTATTGTCTTTATTTATTAAACCTCTTATTTCGTACCCATTTTTTCCTACATTTTTACCAATGAAAACTTTTAAGAACTGTCCCTTTGATGAGACATTAATCAAGAACACATTTGTAAACTAATCTTTTCTTTTAGAAAAAAGATTATTACTAATATGTGTGTGTGTATAATATGTATGTGTGTGTGTGTGTGTGTGTGTGTGTGTGTGTATATATATATATATATATATATATATATATATATATATATATATATATATATTGTTTTCTCAGGTTTTCGCGGGTGTTTGTATGTAGGTCTTTGGTTATTCGGGTCTTCTCCCACGTAAAATTGGAAGTGTCTTGGCGACGTTTCGACGAAGTCTCATTCGTCATCTTCAGGCTGGTGTTCTCGGCTTCGTGCTTCCAGGAGCAATGTGAGATCGCAGCTGTCTCTTCCTTTTAACTGCTTTTAGTTAAAAGGAAGAGACAGCTGCGATCTCACATTGCTCCTGGAAGCACGAAGCCGAGAACACCAGCCTGAAGATGACAAATGAGACTTCATCGAAACGTCGCCAAGACACTTCCAATTTTACGTGGGAGAAGACCCGAATAACCAAAGACCTACCTACACACACACATACACACATACACACATACACACACACACATATATATATATATATAATACAATCTATATATGATTGTGTGTATGTGTATACTAATTACATAAGTGTATGTGTGGGTATGGATGTATATGTGTGTGTGTATACCCACATACATATACATACATCCCCCTCTAGGATCGGGCTTTGACCAGGGGAAGGGACTTGTGTGGGTAAATGAAATTGGACTATGTTGATTTATTTATTTATTTATTTATTTATTTATTTATTTATTTATTTATTTATTTAGTCATATTTCTATGCCACCCACTCTCCGAGGTGGCTTACACCAAAGACAGTATACTAAATAGCATATTGCCCCCAACAATCTGGGTCCTCATTTTACCCACCTCGGAAGGATGGAAGGCTGAGTCAACCTTGAGCCAGTGAGATTTGATCTGCTGATCTGCTGAACTAGCAGTTAGCTGAAGTAGCTGCAGTACTGCACTCTAACCACTGTGCCACCTCGGCTCTTTGTTAAACATGTATATATCCAGAAGGGTCACCCAAGGTAAACAGGCCATGATGGATTCCCCAGACTAACACCAATCACATCTGCCAACCTGCATTGACCAGTATGGCAGATTATAGTCTATTCCTTCAACATGTCAATACAACCTCAAAAACGGCCCTAATTTCTTTTTATTATTTATGGTGGTAAAGCAAAGAAATTTTGGAGTAAGATTCATATTTGAATGCAGAAAATTGTTAAAACGAAGATAAAAATGAAACCAGAAACTTTTCTTTTGGATTTAATGGAAAAAGACTTGGGAAAAAATTGGGAACTTTGATTTTATATATCTTGACAGCAGTAACTACTGTGCGCACAAAAATGGAAGGACAGTTTGATTCCCACCGTGGATGAATGGCTGCAGAAGCTGATGGAGTTGGCAGAAATGGCTAAACTGACCGTTTTGATTAAAGAAAAGAATATAAGTACCTTTGTTGCCACATGGAGACCGCTTCTGGACTTTGTGCTTGGGGTGGGAAAAAAATGAAAATTTGGTTCTGGGTTTTACCAATTAGATTGATAAGTGTTTATAGAAATGGGTAGTTTATATTACTATGGAAAAGCAAAAAGTGGTGGTTTGATGTTAATGCTTTATTTTATTGCAACAGAGTGAGTTGGAAATCAATGCTATTTTTTTCTTTTCCCCAGCCCTTCTTCACTTCCCTTTCCCCCTCCCCCCCCACTGTCTTCCTATTTACTTTTGTATTTTGAATCTTATTTGATAACCTAATAAAATATTTTTTTAAAAAAATGGCCATCATTCCTTAGAGGCCCTAGGGCAGTGATGGCTAACCTTTTTGCCATCACGTGCTGGGAGGGGGGTGGGGGAGGTTTGCGCATGTGCATGCCCACACCCATAATTCTATGCACCTCACCCTGCGCATGTGCATGCAACCCCCTCCCCCCCGCTCCTGTCACACGATGGCCCGGTAGGCCCATTTTTCTTTCTCACCTGGCTCCAGATCCTCTCTATGCATCTGGGGAGGGCAAAAACAGCCTTTCCCACCCCCTCGGAGGCCCTCCGGAGGCCTGAAATGGCCCATTTCCCAACTCTCGGTTGGACAGGAAGTGACTTTTCTGCTGTCCTCAGCCTCCAGAGCCTCAAATGTGCCATGGTGAAGGGCCTGGGATGGAGGGGTCGAGGCCCATTGGCCAGGGCAAAAGAATGGGGGTGGGTCAGCTGAGGAGAAAAGCTGGTGGATAATGTGCGGAGGCGGAACCCTGGAGGAGAAGCAGGCACGACCAACGGCTAAAAGTCCTAGACTGATATTTATGTATGTTTGTGCATTATATATATAGAAGGTGGAGCTGCTGGATTTTGGTTGTTTTGGCTGTTTTTCCCTTTTGGAGCAGAGATCCTTTTTTTTTTTTTTTAATTTGATTTATATGCTGCCCTTCTCCGGAGACTCAGGGCGGCTTACAATGCGTTAAGCAATAGCCTTCATCCTTTTGTATATTTTATACAAAGTCAGCTTATTGCCCCCACAAACTGGGTCCTCATTTCACCTACCTTAGAAAGGATGGAAGGCTGAGTCAACCTTGACTCAACCTTTTAAAGACAGGGTTCTCAGGTAACGACAGCATAGGTTATCCTCGCTTAACAATAGGTCGCTTAGCGACCAAACTTCCCCAGAGCTACTTATGACCCACTTTCAAAGTTTTAGCAGCCACAAAACCCTCCCGTGGTCACATGATTGCATTTGGTTTCAGTATTTTATTAGTTAATCAAAATATAAGATACAAAGAAAAATAAAAATAATGGAAAAACAGAAGGAAAAGGGGAGGAGCAAAAAATGCAGGATAAAGGGGAAAAGGGAAAAAAAAACATTGACTTCCAACTCCTTTTGATGCACTAGAATAACCTCAACCTTTTACTTTTACATAATAATATACACTAGCTATTTCTATAACAACAAACCTATCTAATCAGCAAAAACCAAAATCAAAGTTTCATTTTTTCCACCTCAACCACAAAGTCTCAAAGTGGTTTCCAAGTAGAAACAAAATTGATTGTATTCTTTTCTTTAATCAAAGCAGTCAATTTAGCCATCTCTGCTAACTCTATCAACTTTTGCAGCCATTCATCCATTGTAGGAATCAAGCATCCTTCCCTTTTTGTGCATAAGGTATTCTTGCTGCTAGTCAGCATATATAGCATCAAAGTTCCATCCCACCCCCTCAAGTTCTTTATCCATTAAGCCAAAAAGAAAAGTCTCTGGTTTTATCTTTATATTCACTTTAAGAATCTTCTGTATTAAGATGTGAATACTACTTCAGTATTTCTTTGCTTTGTCACATGTCCACCATAAATGGTAAAAAGTTCCTCCTTTACATTTACATTTCCAACATACATTTGAAGTACCTTTATACATGCTTGACAATTTATCCAGTGTTAAATACAAGCTATACATCACCTTATAAAATTTTTCTTTTAAATTATAATTTAATGTAAATTTTAAACCTTTCGTTCACATGTTTTTCCATTGTTCAACAATATTATACCCAAAGCTCTTTGCCCACTAAGTCATACAGTTCTTTACATACTCATTTCCCAAGTTTAATTTCAATAAAGGTAAAGGTAAAGATTCCCCTTGCACAAATGTGTTAGTCGTTCCCAACTCTAGGGGGCGGTGCTCATCTCTATTTCATAGCCAAAGAGCCAGTGCTGTCCAAAGACGTCTCCGCGGTCATATGGCCGGCATGACTAAACACCAAAGGTGCACGGAATGCTGTTATCTTCCCATCAAAGGTGGTCTCTATTTTTTCTACTTGCATTTTTTACGTGCTTTCGAACTGCTAGGTTGGCAGAAGCTGGGACAAGTAATGGGAGCTCACCCCTTTAGGGGGCACTAGGGATTCGAACCACTGAACTGCCAACCTTTTGATCAAGCTCAGCATCTTAGCCACTGAGCCACCACTCAATAGCAACTGATAAATCTTTGCAATAATACTTTCATCACTAGCACACCATAAAATTTCCAGTTCATTTTTTACAAAATCAAATCCATAGGGTTTTTTAAAATCTAGTTTACTTTAAATCTTCCTTTCATTTGTAAATATGGTGAATACGTCCTTTAATTCCAACTCCTCTTAGATTTGAGGATAAGGTCACCATAATTGAAAAATATTATTTCACCATAAATCCACCAATCTGGCTTTGCCATGCTTACTTTTCTAAAGAAAAGCTTTCAGGGGATGACACCCAAAGAGGCATCTTCACAGAGAAACTTACTTTGCATTTATTCCAAACTCTTAGGATGGCACATCTAACAAAGTGGTTGTCAAATTCAACATTTACTTTAATCTTGTCATACCATAAATAGGCATACCATTTAAATCTTAATTCATTGCCCTCCAGCTCAGGTAACCCCTTATTTTGGAGAGTCACCCACAGTGGTGGGATTCGAAATGGTGAGATTTTTTACTACTGGTTCTGTGGGCATGGTTTGGTGTGCTTGGCTTGGCTTGGCTTGGCTTGGCTTGGCTTGGCTTGGTGGCCATGGCAAGGGAAGGATACTGTAAAATCTTCATTCCCTCCCCACTCCGGGGAAGGTTATTGCAAAATCTCCATTTCCTCCTGATCAGCTTGAACTCGGGAGGCAGAGAATAGATGGGGGCGGGGCCAGTCAGAGGTGTATTTACCAGTTCTCTGAACACTCAAAAATTCCTCTACCGGTTCTCCAGAACTGGTCAGAACCTGCTGAAACCCACCTCTAGTCACCCACTATTTTAGCCAGGCCAAACAATGGACATCAAAATACAATTTCAAATCTGGTAAACGCAAACCTCCTCTTTCTTTAGCACATGACTGCATTTTGGGAGCATGGCAACTGGCTTGCATTTACTGTCATTTGCATTATGTTGCTGTCACATGGTTTTGTCAGAGACCACTATTGACTCCCAATTTCCAGCCCCCCCCAAAAAAAATCCATTACATGCAATGGGGTTGCTTAACAACCACCACAAAAAAAGGTCATAAGATTGAGTGCAGTCATGTGGTGACCCACTTAATGACCAGCATAACTTTTAACTATACTTCTGGGCTCAATTATGGTCATACATTGAGTCTTTTCTCACTCAAGTCTCAGTAGTGATGCCATTTGCTCCCATTAAATCACTCAGCCTTGTTTCTGGAGGGTTTCCAGACAGCCAATCTGGGCGTCTGCATATGAGTTAAAAATGCAACAAATTCTGTACGTGCCAGAACAACCCAAAGGGAAGCAAATGATGGGGGAAGTTGTGTTGCTTTGTGAAAGCTGCTGGTTGGGCCACTTTGCTCAAAGCATCATTGAAACAAAGCAGCCTGTCAAGGCTTTGCACAGATATAATCCTGAATCTCCTTGTGTGGCATCTCTCCAGTTGTCTGCAGCCTCCCTAGCTTGAAGGGCTTCAATTAAATCCCAGGGGAAGATGTGGCCTTTTAAAAATTAAAAATGGGAAACAGTGTCAGCCAAGAGGGCTGTAGGATAAGGAAATGTATTGTAATAGGAAAAAAAAACAGCCATACCTTCCACTCCCTTGAGACAAAAACAGAACAAAACAAAACAGGTAAACACAGTTAAAAGCTGTTATCAAACATCCTGAGGAGAAGGTAGAAAACAGAAAGCTTTTTTTTTTTTTTTTTTTTTTGCAGTGGAACAAAATTGCAAAGAAGCTGAAAGATTTCAGTAGAAGAATAGATCGTTGTAGACCTGTGTGAACCAGAGTTAATACTTTGTTTTCTATGCCTTTAAATATTTCATGAATTACAGACGGTATGTTTAAATATTTGCTTATCACATTCAAAAGTAGAATATCCTGACTGGAAGACTGCTGTGTTTCCTTATGTTTCCATTTTGAGTCAAAAATAATCTCCCTTTTTAAGTCTGGCCTCTCACAGGATTGCATGACAAAGAATAATTTCCTGTGTATGAGCTGATTAGTATTTTATCTCGATAACATTTTGCCTCCTAGTACCACTTTGAGGTTCCACTTACTCCTTTGGTTAATCACCTTTTTTGGCTTTTATTTTAAACCAAGTGCCCCCGAGTCAGGAATGTTCAAATGAGATCCAGTGTATTTTGTTGCTCTTGAAACCTGGTAAATTAATTATGAGAGGTATTTTTTTTTAATCAAATCCTCCTGTACAGTAATTCTCAGACAACTGCACAACAACTAAAGCTTCTGTTTGGACAATATATCAAAGAGCCAAGATGGAAAAATTGACAGAATTTAAGAAGCCGAGTACAGATTGAGGGAAAAAAAACTTATACATATGACCGATTTGAGGAAGGAGAATTAAAACAAGTAAAAAAAAACAACATATCCATAAGAGTCTCAATTCTTGTCTTTGCTTGAACTTCCAGTGAAGGGACAGCGAGAATTCCTGCATTGTTTGTGAGCTTCTCCCACGTTGCAAAAAAGTTGGGCGCTTCCAAAATATTTCCCAATATGTTTTCCACCAGCCTCCCATTCATGATTTTGCTGATGGCTTCCTATTACTGCCACAGACCTTTCTGACAGCCTCCCTCCCTGAAACACATATAAAGAGGTTGACAAAAGATAAGATGTATGGGGGGGGGGGGAAATTAAACAAATGGTTGGTATAAACTGGACCAAATAGGCTAAATAATGCCAGCCTGCTTTTTAAAAAAACTGTTTTCTACCCAAATGTATAAAAAAGTTAGATCTTAATTTCTTGGCAGTTTACTATTGGAATCAAATGTTCTTTATAATTCAGCAGCGATGTTAAAAAAAATGAAAAGTGTTGCAGTGGTTCTCCTTTAAGGTTGCTTTCAGTTGATAGTGGTGAAGGGAAGGAATCAGTCTCAAGACCATTTCTTTCCAAATTTTCACTAGGCTCAACCTATTCCCCACTTCTGATGCCATGATCATGCACAAGCCTGGGCTCAGATAACATTAATGAGCAGATGAGACCCAATTGTGTATCTTGACCCCTGTAGCTGATTTAATTGAGGTTCTATCTCAGTTTTAGGAACATTTATGATCTGAGTGGGCTCTGCCTCAAATCTAGCAAGACTGATAGCTGGGATTCACGGGACCTCTGCTTCCAGGAACTTTTCTGACTTTAGTTGCGGAAAGGATTGCACTTCTCCAGATGGAACTGGTATGTAATTTGAGGATCCTCTTGGACTCATGGTTCTATCTCACTGCAGCTTTGAAGAGTAGAGCAAAGGCAACAAATATGTCCTCTTGAGAGGAGAGGGTAGGTAGCAATCAGTGGTGGGTTGCCCCCAGTTAGGACCAGTTTGCAAGAACCGGTAGTAAAACCAGCAGGAGGCTCTGTCCACTGACCCCGACGTCATTAGGAAGCTTCTGCGCATACGCAGAAGCAAGCGTGCACAGCCCTGTTGCAAACCAGTAGTAAAGGTAAGTAGAACCCACCCCTGGTAGCAATGTTCCTAATCTAGCCATGTCAACAATGTAAGAGCTACCTCCAGGGGTTTGTGCCTCCAATGCTAATAATTCTTCAACAACTCTGAAGCTGCATTCCTGTTACTCTTATCCTAAACTTAGCATTTGAATTGGCTCATGGAAATGCCTAGTGCTTCAATCTGGATCATTACAAGACAGCTCTGCCTCTGCTTCTCTCTGGCTAACAGGTCACTAATTAAATTACAAAGCAAGTTATAGTCTGTGAACTTTTGAAATCTTAGTCATTCTATTATCAGGAAGTTTATGACATGGCGATAAAGGCTGCATTTGCCTGGCTTTCTGAGTTGCCTTAACTGGTACAGGACAGTTGTACTTTCCTCCACTCTGCCTTTAAATCCTAAACAGAGACTCTATAGGCTGAACATGCACAGTTAACTAAGAGCTTTTTCAAGCTGCCCAGCCATATTGATGGTTTTGTATTCTAGGAAAGGAAGTCCATTGTTTTACCCCTCTTCTTCCCATGCATTATACGAAGAGAAATTAAATGGTTCTCTACCTAGTTTCTAGCATTCCTGGACATGTTAATAATATGAGTCTTTTGCTTGAAGATTTTAACACTGATTAAAATAAGCTGCATAATTAATCTGCTATCTGGGCCAGTAATGCAGAAGGCTCCTGTTCTGTTGCTATAACAAAATGCTCTGCAGAATAATTTTAATGAGCTTATATATATAATTAAAATTAATGTGTGAAAATCCCATCAAGACTGCCTCTACCAATCATCATATCAATAGCTACATTATGGGCCTATTAACTAACATCTCTGTCTGTATGTGTGTGTGTGCGCCAGTGGTGGGTTGCCCCTGGTTCACACTGGTTCTATAGAACTGGTAGTAAAACCTGCAGGAGGCTCCGCCCACTGACCCTGACATCATCAAAATGCTTCTGTGCATGCGCAGAAGTTTCTGCGCTTGTGCGTGCGTGCCCCATTGTGAACCGGTGGTAAAAGTAAGTAGAAGCCATCCCTGGTGTGTGCGTGTGCATGCACGTTTCTTTGTGTGTGCGTGTCTGTGTGTGTCTGTCTATCATCTACTATATACTTTTACTAACTGGACTTTGGTGCATCAAAAACTAACACAAGTGTGTGTGTGAGGGGAGGAAGTTACTGCTTCCTATTTATTTATTTACTTAGATAATCTGTTGACCTGCCTAAAATTTTGCTCTAAAAAAAATCTATTACTAACCATAATTTATTGGTTCTAATTATGTTCTTTCCTCCCACATTAGTCTCCTTTTAAAAGATCAGTGATCACAATAACCAAAACCAGATACAGAGGATGTATCAAATATTTATCTTTCATTGTGGAATCCAGTTTGCTCACCCTCTTCTACTCATATTTTGCTTTTGTTCTCCCCTTTGAACTCTTCTGGATATTCTTACATTTTACTAGATTATTTAGCTGACCTTTCCACATGAAAGTCCCATAATCTAGCTGTTACCTTGCCTGCTAAGTTTATATAAGCTTTCATAGCTCTAATAAAAATACCATACATGTGGGTATCGCAAAACAACAATATTTTTGCTGTAAAAATGCCATGTATGTGCTTTTTGGTATGGGGGTGTGATGGAAGATCTTCTCATATGTGAAGAATCACTTGTATGCCGGGAATATTTCAGTGCAGCAAAGGAGTCAAAGAAAATGCTTGCACGATCCAACAGTTCCATAATCTACTTCTCTGGTTACACATCCTGATTCCATAAACACTGGAATTGCAGTTGTTTGTGCTTGCAAAGCTCATTTGGCATTATTTATCTGTCTGCTTCAATGGATACAGTTGTTGAATTTTAAATTTTTAAAATCTTTTGGTAGGTGTTCCTTGTCAGTCTCCATAAGCATTTTGGATTTAAAAAAAGGAAATCTAATTGTTCATTCCAATTTGTCACTATGCACTTATTAACAGAACTCTATTTTGTGTGACTTGCATACTGAAAAAAATCCTAAATGGTGTCATCATAGCAGGACATAGAAAGTCAGTGAACAAGATACAGTGCTCTACTGGTTGAAAAAGAACTTGCATTTTCAGTTCTACTAAGATACTCCCGGTTTAGCAACTATCTTGGTTAACAATCATTTGCAAATATGACGATAATTTAAAAAAAAAAACATTTTTCAAGCAATCCATGCATTTACTGCCAAATTTTGTGTACCTGACAACAACACTCACCGAAATGAGAGCAACCTTGGCATAGCTGTATGAGAGGGCTTTAACTGAATAG
The DNA here is from genome assembly GCA_022577455.1 of Arizona elegans. Classification (NCBI taxonomy): domain Eukaryota; kingdom Metazoa; phylum Chordata; class Lepidosauria; order Squamata; family Colubridae; genus Arizona; species Arizona elegans. Next base: position 112,889,994 of record JAKOOJ010000003.1, read on the forward strand.
CCAGCAACCACTGATCTTTACAGCATCTCTCTGTCACTTTCTCAGTCACATGTTCACCTAATAACCATTTGATTTAATAACCTGGTTGTTGGAAGAGAACTTTGGTTGCTAAACAAGGAACAGGCAAACTTAGATGTAAGTTTTCCGGCAATACCAAATCAAGGTTCTACATCTACATGTGGTCTAATAACACAGTACGACATGGCACACACGGGCTACAATCCCTTGTTTTTATTATATTTCTAGGAAAGCAAAAAACAAGACAATTCATCAACCAGAGAGCCACTTGGCATCATTAGCATCAATGGACCAAGCTGAACATTTCTACAAGCAAGTACTCTAACAGCCAAGCCATGAGCAGTTCATCTAAATATGCCAGAAGTCAAGCAATGCCTTGTTGGACAAAGAGAATAGTGTAAATATCCAAAATATGTGTTATGGCATAAATGTATGTGATGGCTTTCTCAGATGCTTCTCTGGGGGAGGCATGAGCTGGTCCCAGACATGTTAGGTGGCGGAGATGGCAGCATGCTTGGAAGGGGCCAGTGGTTTCAAGCCAGGATCAGCAAGACCATGAGTGGTGGAGTGGTTGAAGGGGAGCGACTGGACGAGCAGCCTGCTGAGTGTGGGACAGTCAAATCACAGTTGCAGAAGAACAGCATGGATGAGGAGGAACTACCTCCTCTGCCTGATTCAAGAGTACACAAAGTGGCAAAAAGGCAAGAGCAATGGTGTTCAGCCCTGCTACTCATGAGGCAACAACCTCACTTGATGGACTGTATTGGGCAATGGCTATTTAGTGCAGCAAGAGAGGGGAACAACACTGGGAACAATATGTCCGTTTTGGTGCCTAGTGTTTGCCAGTTTCTTCTTTGATGTACCTGACCCAGACTGTGGACTTAGACCTTGGATTTGACTCTTGGACCTACTTCTCAGACTTGCCTTTTCCTTGGACCTTGGACCTTGATGGTGGACTTTGGTGTGTGTGTGCCTTGCTTGCCTGTACTTTGTCCTTGCCATGTGGATTGTTCCAGCTTCGTGGATTAGTGCGGGAATCATTTTGGAACTGAATTGGGAAACTCACTGCGGGCTGCCTTGTCACTGGACTGGGTTGAAGAAGAACTTGCATTTTCAGTTCTACTAAGATACTCCCGGTTTAGCAACTATCTTGGTTAACAATCATTTGCAAATATGACGATAATTTAAAAAAAAAAACATTTTTCAAGCAATCCATGCATTTACTGCCAAATTTTGTGTACCTGACAACAACACTCACCGAAATGAGAGCAACCTTGAATCTTCCATGGTGTGTGCATTGTGTGAGCAGAATAATGTATTTTTTTTTGCTTCAATGAGCTGAACATCAGGCATTATTTTTATGGCACTCTTTATTAACATCAGGAATGGGTCCACATTATCTGAGGTACTGTCTCACTGCAATGGGATTGGCCAACCTTGCCTGCACCGGCAAAAGGGGAATGCTATGGATCCTGTCAATCAAGGAATTCTGGCTGGTGGAATCCAAGAGAAGAAACTTTTCTGCCATGGCTCCCACCCAAGAAGCAATGGGTGGAAACTAATCAAGGAGAAAAGCAACTTAGAACTAAGGAGAAATTTCCTGACAGAACAATTAATCAGTGGAACAACTTGCCTCTAGAAGTTGTGAATGCTCCAACACTGGAAGTTTTTAAGAAGATGTTGGATAACCATTTGTCTGAAGTGGTTTGGGTTTCCTGCCTGAGCAGGGGGTTGGACTAGAAGACCTCCAAGATCCCTTCCAACAAATAGAATAACATTCTATTTTCTGGAATATTGTGCCTTCCAAGGTAAGATCCACACACCTCCTTTTGTCATGAAAGGGTCTGCCAAATGGCCTGGGGCCTCAGTGGGAGCCTGCTTTTCTGAAGGTGATTAATGGATTAGGATAAGACTGTACCTCCTCCCTGTGTTCATCTTCCTTCCTTTGTCCATTTTAAATGGATTTTTGTTTAACTATTTATTGTTTTAATGTTTCATATTGTTATCTCTATTGATAGTAAGCTGCCTAGAGTTGCTTCTAAGAGAGATGGGTAACATATAAATGTAATACATAATAAATAAATAAATAAATAAATAAATAAATAAATAAATAAATAAATAAATAAATAAATATTGCCTTCTCACAGACTGGGAACAATGGAAATCCCACCCAATTATTCTAGTTATCTTTATGGTGTGTAATACCCACTCCTGGACGAGGCAAGAGAGTCTCTTTTTATATCATAAGGTCTCGAATAAAAAGGTGTGTGTGTGTGGGAAAGCCAGATCATTTATTTATTCATTTGTACAAGTTGGGGGAGTTTGATGCCATGGATACATCAATCTGTTAAAGGTTAGATTTATTTCCTTTTTGCTAAAAGGCAAAAAATTATGCCCACATTCAAATGTTTGTCAATAAATTCAGAGATGGAATCTGGGACCATTCCAGGGTACCCTAAAAGTACAGTATGTTGTATGAAAGGAAAAATTATATGAATGGTAATAAATATGAATGGGATGTGCATTTATACATAGCTGTTTGATTTTTTTTTTTACAGGAGCTTGATATTTATCCAATCTTCAGATTCTGGTCTTTTAAATAAAATGAACATTTAAGTTCCCTAGATAAAGAATTAACATTTATTTTGGCCTCATGATTTGTTTGCATGTCTTGCCCATTCACCCCTAAGAAACAGCTCATGAGTGATTCAAAATGTTATTTTTTAAAAAAAAAAATGAAACCAGATGAAAAGTAATAAGAAGTACAAGTTCCTCACTTCATTCTTCCACCAAATGTCACCAAATGTCAGCCAAGATGAAAATAAAAGAAATGTTAAAATCTTTTACTGTTCCAAAAACCTACTTAGACTAAGTCACATGCTAACCATTCTGGTGAGTTCTTCTTATGTGCTTTATGTCATGTGTGAGATAAGCAAAGCGTGCAATCCCCTTTGGAATAATGACCAGCAGAAATTAGGACTCTAAGTCTCATTTTGTTTCTATCCATGAAACAGGACCAAATGGAACAGTTTTCCACAAAGCTACTATTTTAGATGGAAACAATTAAATGTCAGTGTGGCTCTCCACAACAATATTTAGTGATCATATCTTGGAACCCTCATGCTTCCCCACCACAACCCCACAACAAGGTTGTTTTGAATGTAAAATGTTAGCGGCAGTGTGGAGTATCACTTTCCACACACTTCAGGTCCTTGGAAGGAAACTATGATATAAATGTGGCATGTAGCTAAGTATATAATTTGGTAAACTTGTATGTTGTCAAGGTAAATGCCAGGCTGTAGACTTCATTTAGATATGCTGGATTCCTGGGGGTGGGGGAGGTGATATGGTAAATATTGTACCAATAAAGGAGAATATTTGTAGCTCAGGATTGCAATGAGGGGTCCTTGGTGCTCTCTGCTTGTTTTTTGTGGACATCTCATTACCCTAACTAGGTAACATCATCAATGCTAGTAAGGAGTGCTGTTTACTGTCAGTTTATATTCTGGTATCTTGTCTGTCTGTGCGGATGGGGGTGGTCTTAGAGATTCTTTGGTTGGGCTGTTTACTGATGGCTCTTTGGCAGTTTCTTGATTGGGGTATTGCTTACTTGATTGTTGGTCTGAAGTTAACCCTGAAGTTAATCTATGCTGACCTGAGTGCTGATTACTGGTGGAAATGTGCTTTTTCTCTTTTGGGTTAGTTGATTATCTCTTTTGCATAGCCTATAGATGTTGTTAATGTCTATGTGTCTATGGTGATGGCTGATTTGTCAGAGTGCCAGTCTTCTAGAAATTCCCTGGCATTTTTGGACTTGGCCTGGTCTTGGATTGTCACATTTTCCCAACTGCAACTACGGTTAAATATGTTGTGAAAGAAAAGAATATTCATCATGTCTTCTGACTGCTAGTTGGTGTTCATCGATGCGCCCTGCCAGTCTTCTGCCTTTTTGTCCTACATAGTGGCTGGTGCAGTTCTTACATTGTATGCAATATTTACCATTGTATTTCTTACATGGTAAATATTGTATATAAGATATATATTGGAAGACCTGAAGAGCCTGATTGGGGACAGATCATTCTGGAGAAGATTCACTTAGTCACTAAGGGCTGACACTGGTTTGATTACACATAGTAATCATCATATTGTTATTAAATAAGTATTCTTATTAAACAATAAAATTATGAAAACCTATACAGAGAAAAGCTGTACTGGATAAACATACTGTATATAATAGCGTAATGTATTTATATAACTCACATTTTACAATATGGTGTATGGTATAGTTAATTTCAAAGAGACTCTTCCCATCCAGATAGCAAAGAAAAGAAATAGAAATAGAAATAATAATAATAATAATAATAATAATAATAATAATAATAATAATGAAGGAAGTTGTCATTATAGTTTCATGGTACTCAAAACACTGAAAGATGCTATATCAAAGAAAGTGTAATGTGCACTGGTGATTGATTAAAGGGCTGGAAGAGCATGGAGATTTTTCACAAGAGAGAGGTGAGCAAAGTAGGTTTCTCTAAGGCAATTTTGCTTGTTTAAAAATAACCTCTAATTAGGGGTAAGAAGTGAGATGGACAGGTCAGCTAATAACTCCAACATCTCCACTGGCAAAATAAAATATAGAGAATCAGTCCAGATTGTATGAATGGGCTTTAAAAGGAGAAATAGGTTTCAATGTAAACAAGTGGTAGTTAAGAAATGTTGGAGCAAGAAAAGGAAACAATTTTACAAATATATTAATGGAACCCAAACAATATATTTACTGAGGATCAAGTTATAAATGGCTAGCTATCAAGATGGCTGCATTGTAAGTCTAAAAGCAAGACAATACATATTTGTATTTATCTGCTTGTTTAAAAGACTGATAGTGCTGCCCTCCTGAAAGCATTTGGGTGACAAACAGCAACAAAAACCAAGATAATAAAAGCCAAAACTACACTTCACTCTTCTTTCTTCTACGCATGCAGTAAAATTGTATCTGGTCTGCAACCATCCCTAACCATTTTACAATTCCCTAGGTGCTGAAGAGCAGCAAAAGAAAGACCATAAAAAAAGAATAATCCTCCTCCTCCTCTGCTTCTGAACATCCTGGGTACAACTGGCTGGCCACCTTGTGACACAACATTAGACCACATGGGAGCCTAGTTTAGTCAGAATGACCCATTTTTAAATTGGGAAAGGATATGACTAGATTGATTTTTTTACGTGTGGGTAAGCCTTATTGAATCTGATGGAAGTTAAAGTTCTGAATGTCAAAGGATTATGATATAAGCAACCACAGCACTTTCTATAAAGTTATTCGGGAATGAAAGATTTATTAAAAGTTTGTTCATTTCACATGGCAGCCTGTTTGCCAAACGATTCTGTCCTTTGGAGCAGATGAGACTGTTTGCCACCCACATTTTCCCATTGTTAGCTTGCCTTTTCATGGCATCAGTCAGCCTTTTTTGAAGTCATATTAAACCTGCACCATTACTGTACTATTATTTTGGGAAAACAATTGCTGGATGATTCTAAAAGATGCTATAAGTCACTAGTGGGGAAATGGCCAAAGATAAACAGTCCTCTTAGGGATTAATAAGTGAATGCAGGAAGAAAATCCAATGATGAGACAAGACTCAAAGGAAAATCTTCCCTTTTGATAGAAAGCAGCAGATCTATTAATTTCAGATCATTCTGTCTTCTTAAAAACTATCCATTCTTGCTTGGACTGTACACTTATGAATATCTCCGGATCTGAAAAAGCCTAAAATGTTTGAAGAGAACTATTAGCATGCATGTTTTAGCTTAATGTTTTTTTCATGTTTAGCTCTTAAGAGGGAAAGAAACATCATATTTTGATATAAACATCTGTTTTATGTTTCCCTAAATGCTCACTTAGCATGATGAGCATTAACTCTAGAGGATTCCGACTGTGCAAGACTTTTTAGCCCAATCCAGATAGACTGCCCAAATACATTGTTATGGCACCAACTGAACAGATGACTTATGCACATTGAAACTCATATCTATATATTTGTAATGGGGAAGTAGAATGATAATGAAAAGGCTGGAGAATCCTCAGACATTTGATTACATGACCTCCCTGAACATGCTCAAAAGGCCAATTTCCTGCACTCTCAAACATTTAAAAAAGAAGATGGGAACTGAATCAGATATGTCCCATCTACCACCCACAGTCTCTCCTTCTCATAAAAATCAGTTCTGCAGAGTTAACATCTTTTTCTTTGTGTTGTTGTTGCTCTGTCTGCCATACTCAATGGTTTAAGATAACCAAGCAACTTCTTTTTTATATACTGGAACTCATTAATACAGGGAGTCACCCCATGCCCAATCATTATTGCTCAGTTAATGAATAAATCATCTTCTTCTTTGGGCCAGAGATATTTTTTGCACATAATATACATTCATATTGTTGACTGGGATACCAGAGGATGGAAGTTAAGAATACCTGTTTTTCTAAAGCATACACCCAAGAGCAAACTCAGGAATTGAGAGTTGAAGTCCACAGGTTGTAAAGAGGCCTAGTTGTCCATCCCTGTCCAAGAGGTCCAACTTATTCTCTCTTTTTTTGGCTAAGAATTTGCTCTCTGGTATCATAGCAGTTATGATGCTTAAACCAGTGCAACCTCCAGATGCATTGAATCATCAATTACCAATTTCACTGTCATATTACCAACATCAAGTGATGAAAACCACCAGAACTGTATCCCTAGTACAGCTGGAAGATGCCAGATTGGCTTTCAATGGCTTCCCAAACTATATAGAAGGGTGGTGAAAAAAGCTTCTTGATTTATCTTGGCATCTGAAGAATGCCAAGATAAAGAGCATCTTGGCATCTAAAGCTAAGAAAGCTGCAAAACAGGAGCCAGTTTTGGTTGAGGCTAAAAAGTAGAATAAAGAATGCGAAGCAATTTCATTTACAATGAATAAAATGAGTTTTGGTTAATATGATTATTTTGTTCATATTTTTCCTCTTTCCCCCAAATTGCAAGTTACAATTTGGTGACAAACTGAGGAAGAGGCAGCATGTTCAAAGTAAACTTTCTGATGCATCTGTGCAAGTCTCAGGTTTCACACCTGTAAATGTATTGTCTTATCCAACTTGCTCAATAATTTCCTATTACAATTGTCAGAAACTCTGTCAGGTCTCTAAAAAAAAGGTCAGTTATATTATCTGATATCTGATTGTTTTAATCAAGCCCTTCTGCACGACATAGGGAAAATTCAGAGGTTCTTCATTTCCATCCATATTCTCCTTTTTCTGATAGCCTTGTCCCAGTTGCTTCTTTACAGTATTTTAGATCTTTAGATTTCAAATTAATATTTGAACTGCATACATTCTTTTAGTAAACTGCCATCAATGGCAATGCGGCAGCTACTGATTAGATGAACCACAGTCTTCTGGGGAGGCAATATTTCCTTTCCTGATGGCCCTGATTTTCCACTCCATATTTATTTTCTGTCCTTGCTGTTATCTTCATATGTATTCTAGGTTCTTTATGTCATTGTGCCATTAAATTTTATAACAGGACGAGCCCCAAAATAATTTTACTGACTGGTCCTCACAGGGGGTAGCTTTGCACTTCATTTACTTTTTCCTGTAGGCCCTATCAGAACAGCTGCCAGCTTTACTACTGAACCTGCCAGCAAGTAATTTTTTTGTAGTAAAGTGTAGCATTCTACAACTCATGATCTTCCCATTGAGTAAGCCAAAATTAACTCTAGAGGGGGACAGCCAGAAATGGCATCTAGCCACTTCTCTGTCCCCTTCTTTATTCTTTTGTTCCTGCACTGGCTTTTCAAAGTGTTTTTTTTTTTAAAAAAAGGGAGGGGTGGAATATGAAAAAGGCTCCCCTCCAAGTGGCCAGAAAACCATGACAGAATGGTAGCAAAGCATAGAGTATTTTGCTTCACACAGGTGGGGACATTCCAGGAGGCTAGGCAGGCTGGGAGTTCCTGCTGACAGTCTCAGAGTCACAGAGGAAAGATTGCAAATCTCTTTGCTGCCTGTTCTCTGGAACAGCAAATTAATTGAGTCAGCATACAAAGATTGACATAAAAACCATGGTATCATAGGGATCAGCACTGCTCTGGCATGCAGAAGAGGAATAATAACATTAATGGTGTGGAATAAAAATTCTCGGTCTCCTTTTTAATACAACATGCTGTGTTGAGCATTTGGAAATGAAGGAAACTACATTCCAAATGTGCAGATTAACACTCCTCGTATTAGCGGTGTTTTATTTTGAAGTAGTCTGTCTGTCTTTCTTTCTTTCTTTCTTTCTTTCTTTCTTTCTTTCTTTCTTTCTTTCTTTCTCCTTTTTCTTTCTTTCTTTCTGTCTCCTTCCTTCCTTCCTTCCTTCCTTCCTTCTTCTCTCTCTCTTTCTTTCTCCTTCCTTCCTTCCTCTCTCTCTCTCTCTCTTTCTTTCTTTCTTTCTTTCTTTCTTTAAAACAGGTACATAGATTGTCTTCAAAAACTTTAAGAGAAAAGTCTTTTTTAACAAACAGAACTGAACTACCATTCAGTCTTTGGACAGAGTATAAGTGTGATTGTGATTTGTTATCATTGTTGCTGTTCTGGCATTACAGTGATCACAACCGACATATTTCTACTTGGTTTCACCCCTCTTTCCCTTGTGATAAATTGAATTTGTGTGCCTTATGGGGTAGGGAAGATTCTGAAATGATTTTCAATAAGTCGTCCAGTGGCTGCCTGCCAGCCTGAAAAACTCAGTGAATGTAAAGCAAACCTCAGTGGTCTCCATAACAGACAAGGCAGAATCCAAAAAGCATTTTGTAATATTTATTTATACAGTCTGAATGAGAAAAACATTCCATAATGTGGTGATGGGGCCCTAATTCTCCATCTCCATCAAGCAGATAGATATCCAGGACTCCTTTCTTTCCCCCCCCCCTCCCCGTGTGGTCCTATTGTGCCAGAATAGCCAAGGGGAAAAGAACAGAGACTTTGGTTTATGTGCCATGTAAATTATAGGAAATGTCTCTTTTTAATTTGCATTATGTAATGGCTTTTGGGAAAGTGATATTAGCTTTATGTCACAATGTAACATTTTAATTTAATTATTAGCAGGCCTAAATTAAAATGTAATAAAAAAAGGACTGAGAGTTACCCACAATTCTTGGTTTGGTCCCTTCCGTTGGCCAGAAGAGCACATTGAGCCAAAAATGAATTTAGCTTGTGGCTTGAGGGAAGTTCAAATATCTGTATGTTGTTGAAGAACAGTGAGGACAAAGGTTGTTGAGTTTGGCTTGCAGATTTTTCCAGTTGAAAAGAACTGGAAGGGGTGAGAAAAGGGGGAAGGGGTGGAAAGTCTAGTCAGAGAGACTACTCCTGAAAGAAGGTAGAATGACAGCCTTCTAAACTTTTGAGTAAAGGCTATACAGAGAGCAAGAGAAGCCAAGAAGCCATTTTAGGGCACGCAATAGAGGTACAACAAGAAAGATCTCTTCCTGTACTGTAAGGATTTTTTAAATCCTCACAATTTTTAAAAAATTGTTAAGGCACAGGTTGCATATAGAATGAAGTGATCTGTCAAGAGATGGTCTGTCATGTCTTTGGAGTTTCCAGGTTTATCCTTTCTTCATATATTTCTGACTAAACTTTTACCATTCTTGGACTACAAAACAGACACTTAAGTCTTCAGAAAAGCTGCTTCTCATCTGCTATTGCAACAACAATATTTAACTGGATGCATAAAGGTCCTTTTGAAGAAAATGAAGCTTGTTTAATCAAGAAGACAGACTGGGCACAAAATCTAATAGACCTATTCTGAATCTGTGGAAATTTCATCAACGGGAGAAAAGAAACCATGGACACTTGGTCCTGAGCTTTTCAACTGTATCTAGAAGTTATATTGCAGCCCACCTCCACATAGTGATTCTGGGTGGCTGACAACCATGTCATATCTTTATCTCCTGAAGTAATTCTATCTTGGCTTTTTCTAAGAAGTTCAAGGCTGCATAAAAGATTCTTCCCTACCCCCAGTTCCCTCATTTTAGTTCTACAAGGCAGGTTTGATTACACTATAGTCGATACCATAATAATGACTTGCTTGACGCTCCTTCTTATGAATGTCCCTGTACATAAACTTTTCCAATGAACAGCATACTATATGATGCTTTGAATCTAAAGTTGTACAAGTCCTGCTCTGGCATTATGATACCCACATTCAGAAAATCAGATTTCAGTGATTTTGTTACAGAAATATTATAAAGATTTTAATAATCTTTTTCTTTATAATTATAAAGAAATGGAGAGTGAGGCATCAGGGCCTTAACATTAATTTTTTTTAATAAAAATCCTGTTGTCCCATATTATTGTCATTGGGTAATATTTTCACAGAATTAACAGTGAGTATGAAACAAAGGACACTGAATCCTACTGAGTGCAAATTTACTACTTATTTGTAATGCTGGCAGGTATTCAACATTTTTATACTAGCGTAAATGACTAGACAGAGACTTCAATAAAACAGACATGAATTGTGTTTTATTTTGTGCTTATGGAGCAAATGCACTTTAGAAGCGAATTACTCATTACACCAATTTTATTAGACCCCATAGGCATAACATTTATTATGTTAATCATTTTCTTTCAGAATGGGAAATGGTGGTTCTAGTTTCTCTCTATATTTGGGTTTTTATGAGTGTTGTACTTCATCAGAGTTTATCTGACAAAAAACTTTTCATTCTAAGTATATTTCTTTTAAACAGAGTAATGAAAATGAGTGGCTTGTAATAAAATTCTCAGTGATGATTTCCCATAAGTTAGGTTCAGATGAACAAAAAATATATATTTATAATACGCACCCATCCACAAGCAGCCCAACTACAGTAAAATTAACAAATAAAGATTAAACACCAGTTCAAATTGCATGTGAAGAATAAAAACAGTACATTTGCTATTATAGCTATTGTAGCCTAAATGTGCTTAAGATCTCCCTTTATTCATGCAATGTACAGTAAACCACCCTACTGCTATCCTGGGACAATCCTAAACCCTGGCAGCCGAAGGTCTTTAGGAAACCATGGAGGAAATTCTGCCTCTCTGTGTTCCACATTTCTGACCCAGATTAGTTGAAGAGATATTGTCACTTTGTCAATATAATACTTCTGCTAGGTACTATAAAATATTTGATATAACAAATGTCATTTAGACTTCACAGTGAATATCAGTGTATTAAGTTGTAAGAGAAGGAGAATGCACAAATGCTGTTGGCTTGTGGTTTTTACACTTTTCCCTAATACAAAAGCTAAACAGAGTGCTGGTGCAGCGTTGCTGGTAGGCAGTATTCCAAGACCACACTTGGAATACTGCATCCAGTTCTGGTCACAATATAAAAAAAGATGTTGAGACTCTGGAAAGAGTGCAGAGAAGAGCAACAAGAATAATTGAAGGCTGGAGGCTAAAACATACGAAGAACAGTTACAGGAATTGAGTATGTCTAGTCTTATGAAAAGAAGGACTAGGGGAGACATGATAGCAGTGTTCTAATATTTGAGGGGCTCCTCCAAAGACAAAAGGGTCAAACTATTTTCCAAAGCACCAAAAGGCAAGATGAGAAACAATGGATGGAAACAACCAAGGAGAGAAGCAACCTAGAACTAAGGAGACATTTCCTAATGGTGAGAGCAATCAACCAATGGAACAGCTTGCCTTTAGAAGTTGTGGGTGCTTTTTCACTGGAGGCTTTCAAAAAGAGACTGGACAACCATTTATCTGAAATGGTATTGGGTCTCCTGCTCGAGAAGGGGATTGAACTAAAAGACTTCCAAGATCCCTTCCAACTCTATTATTCTATGTTTTATGTATAACCTTTCCGAATATGGTGGCATCCACATTGGCAGCTTGGTTTAGTTTGGGATTTCCTGAAAAGCCAGGAGCACCTTTATTCAATTTCAGCTACTACACCAACTAAATCCAATTCTGGGAAACTTATTTGATCCCAATAATTACCTCTCATTTTGCCTGTGGTGCTCTTTTATAAAAACCTTTGAGATTTCTTTTCTTTTATTGGGAAGCTAGCGCAAAACTCAATGACTGCACTGCTATATGGTGTACCATTTATAAAATCAGCAGTGTCTGCTTTTAATCCATTATCCTGACTTCCCATCTGACTCCAAGTCTAGTTCATTAATATGCCCAGTGTGGCTCTGGATTTAGATTGTTTCCTCTCTTTGAGTCTTTCCAAAATGCAATTTAACCAAAGAACCTGTTGCTTGTCTCACTATGAAGAGGAATTAGAAAGTAAAATACTAGAGATGGATATATCTTTTTTATATCAGTACCCTTCACCTTTGCTAATCGCACCACGTCTTTGAAATATTTGAATACAGCTTTCTAAATTATCTGTAAAGAGATTCAGTTTTGGTTTTCATCTTGTTATCGAGATGTTGTAATATTATTATACTCCTTTGTGTTTTTCATTGACCAAAGACTCCTGGAGGTACAAAAATGATTTCTAGATGTTATTCATTCTTGCATATATGTCTGTGATGGAAATATTGCATCATCTGGTCACATTGAACCTTTATAAAGTAGCACACTTAGGAAGGCAGCAAATATTTAGTCTGCTGCAGCCTATGAGTGTTCTTTTTTATTTCCTAACATCAAAAACTGTGCTTCAACTGGTCTTTGTCCTTTGAATACATACACTGCATGAGATCATAGCAAGAAGCCTTCTTAAATGTTTTCTCAACAAAAATAATTTTAATCACTGTTTGATTCCAAGGTATTGTAGTGAATTCTAAATGGGTTGCTGCTAAACAATAAATCTATTTTCGCCTTATAAATTCCCCCTGAATTTATTTTTGGCAACCCAAATCTAGCATTTTCAACTCAGGGGAAGCTTGGTTGTTTAAAAGGAGGCAGCCAAGTTAAACTGAATAGTTAGGAATTTTTTTAAAAAAAACCATTTCCTTCTGTTTGCAAGTAGGGGGTTGGTTCCTTTGTGGATATTGTGTGAAACATATAGTGAAGTGCAGTGAAGTCTAACTTTTTCAATAAAAAAGAGGAGGGGACCATCCACACAGATTATAGAAGTCAGCAGGCTTCTTAGCAGCTAGACATTCTCCTTGGAGATGTTGATAATGCCCAAACGCTCTTGATTCAGTAATGCCAAATCATAATCACAGAACAGACTTCTATGGGATGATTTGAATGGATCCACAGGAGCCTATTCCCTGCTGCATAGGAGAAAAGGAAGAAGGAGGTGGGAGTGTAGGGGAGAGAGCTTTTTCTTAAAACATTCATTCTGGATTCAAGAATTAAACATTGTCTCTGTTATTTGAGATTCCAAAATGTAAAGGACAACTATTGAGTTCACCCCACATTCCAAAGGGGTTCTCTAAAGAGTTAGCTGCATGGTTTGGCACAAGCACATACCCAGACATGTAGCATAGCCCAGAAAAAGCACTATGGCCAAAGTTGGTGAAATAGTGTTACACCCTCCTTTCTGTTAACCAACACAAGCCATCGGTGGCTACAGTTTGGGATGCCCCATGACATGACATTTGTGATTTATGTGGTGACTGTTTATCCTAGGGAATACATGACACCTATTTTTACAGCAGCAGGGGTAGCCTACAGGGTGTTCTGTGGTAGAGTGATAGAACAAACTGTTGCCATAAGGAACTGTCCAGGTTTAGTCTCTGGCTGGAAAATCTTCTGCCTACAGTCCTGGAAAGCAGCTGTCAATCCATGTTACCCATAGCAGGCAAATGGACAAATGGTCTCTCAACCCAATATAAAACAAAACCCTAATCAGCATGCTGGACTTTAATGATAATGGATTGAGATCTTCCAGTCTCGTCTGAGCCTCCCTGCTCTTTAAACTCTCCCCAGAAGATGCTGTGCCAGAGGCTGCACTTAAATGAAGGAAATTCATATCACAGAATTACAGCTGATCTTTCATTGGGCCTTCTGCCCTTGTGTGAAAATTCAGCAGGTTTTCAAAGCAGCCTTTCAATGGATGTCTATAGAGGTTCTCATTCATTCAGGTCATCATTGTCCCAAAAAGGCTTTTATTCCAGTTCAGTTGCCTTTAAAATAAAAGTACCTTTGAGGGCCATTTAATGGAGGTTTCTTTATATTTTAAACTTCTGTAGTTGAGTTGTGCAACTCTCTCCTTCTTATCAAAACTTGTTTTTTGGACTCCTTGTCATCGTCATAATCATCATCGTTATCATCATCATCGTTATCATCATCATCATCATCATCATCATCCCTCCTTCCAACAAAAATATACATTCTGTCTCCCTGAGTAATATGTTGACAGTAGAAAAGTAGATTGTGAGCCTGCTTTAAATATAAATGCTAAATGGCATTCCCCTCTTCCCAATCTGCAAAATGAATTTACCACCAGTTGCTTTGAAGAAAGGCTCTTAGAAAGGAGAAGGAAGCAAGCTGAGATGTCTTAGGAAAACTGTGGACTTGAAAAGCAAAAACAATGTGATTGGTAAATGAAGACATACAAGTGCTGGCACAAGAAACATGCCTTCATTTCGCATAGCCTGCGGTTAATCCCAACATTTCTTGTATAGCTGTGGATCTGTCGCAAGGAGACTCTATTTGTCAAATGCTTTGTTCCAAAGCTTTTGGACTAAGGACCGTGTAATAGCTACCACATCGGGATGCAGTGGCTCAGTGGCTAAGACCCTGAGCTTGTCGATCGAAAGGTTGGCAGTTCAGCAGTTCAAATCCCTAGAGCCGCATAATGGGGTGAGCTCCCATTACTTGTCCCAGCTTCTGCCAACCTAGCAGTTTGAAAGCACATAAAAAATGCAAGTAGAAAAATAGGGACCACCTTTGGTGGGAATGTAATAGTGTTCCATGTGCCTTTGGTATTTAGGCATGCCGGCCACATGACCACGGAGACATCTTCGGACAGTGCTGGCTCTTCAGCTTTGAAACGGAGATGAGCACCGCCTCCCAGAGTCGGGAACGACTAGCACATATGTGTGAGGGGAACCTTTACTTTTAATAGTTATTGCATAGACTGAAGTTTGGACGGAAGCTATGTATGGCTTTACACCTCCTGTAGTTTCATATGCCACCTGAAATGTTTTGTTTTGTGCTGACAACACAGAGACACTCAATAGCCATTGCAGAACTATCGATGGACTAGCCTGCCCAGAGCAGATAAAACTGCCTCCATCACTGCCAAATAACTTTGGTAACGTACCCATCCATTACACTATTTTATTTCGGTACAAGCAATGTTATGTAAAAAACAGAAAAGGAAAAGACTATATTTTCCTTAATTTTTAAGGAAATATAGTCAGACTAGCTATATATCAATATATTCATTATACTTTTTCATAACTTTTTATTCTTTCAAAATGTTATTGCTTCCTCCACATTCATACATTTCTTCACATGCCTCTACCATGAACTTTAAACTTTTCATCACTTTCTCTTTCAGGATTTTATCAACTCCACCCAATCAGTCTTTCCTTTCCTTTCAACCCATTCATATATTTGTTATGCAATTCTGCTTCCTTTATTTTGTCCATATGACCTAAACACTTCTACATACCTCTTTTATACAGGTTATACATCTTTGTATTCGGTCCACATTCATTCTTAAACCAGTTTCTTGTTTGACTACACACACCTTAGTTATTCATTCCACTGCATTCAATTTACTTTTAAGCTGACACACTCAATTCTTATTTCCATATAAGGAAAAAAAATCATGCTGTTATATGCAGTCATTTTCATTTCTTTCTACAAACCTTCATTCCTTGCAATAACTCACATAAAATTCATTATGTTCTATCAGAATTTGGGCATCTTAAGATTCCTATGTACATTTTCCCAACTTAAGGAAACATTCTACTAGATACATAAATTCATATATAAATATTTTACAAATATTTATGTATTTATTTCTTTCCTTCATTTTAGGTTAAACAAAGTTGCCTTGCTCTTTGGTACAGCAATTGTCAGAATTTTACTTTGTCTAGGATAATCAGAGTTCTGCCCAATATTTGTTTAATTTAATTTAATTTAATTTAATTTCCAATTTATATACCGCCCTTCTCCCTGAGGACTCAGGGCGGTGTACAGCCAAGATAAAAAACATAGAATACAAATATTAAAACATTTAAAAATATATATAAATTTGGGCCGAAAGTTAAGAATCACAAACTAATTAAAAAATTTAAAAATTTCTTCTAAGCCAACCCGGCTTGCTGGAAAAGATGGGTTTTCAGGGAACGACGGAAGGCATTGAGGTCATGGATTCTCCTTATCTCCGGGGGCAACTGATTCCAGAGGGTGGGAGCCCCCACAGAGAAGGCCCTCCCCCTGGGGGCCACCAGCCTACATTGTTTGGCTGATGGCACCCTGAGGAGGCCCTCTCTGTGGGAGCGCACGGGTCGATGGGAGGTCATTGGTAGCAGCAGGCGGTCTCGGAGATAGCTAGGCCCTATGCCATGGAGTGCTTTAAAGGTGATAACCAACACCTTGAAGCGCACCCGGAAGACCACCGGGAGGCAGTGCAGCTCGCGCAGGAGCGGTGTTACATGGGAGCGCCATGTTGCTCCCATCACTACCCGCGCTGCTGCATTCTGGACCAGCTGGAGCCTCCGGGTGCTCTTCAAGGGGAGCCCCATGTAGAGAGCGTTGCAGTAGTCAAGGCGAGAGGTGACGAGGGCGTGAGTGACTGTGCACAAGGAATCCCGATCAAGAAAGGGCCGCAACTGGCGAATCAGGCGAACCTGATAAAAGGTCCCCCTGGTAACAGCCGTCAGATGTTCCTCCAAGGACAGCTGCCTATCCAGGAGGACTCCCAGATTGCGAGCCCCTTCAGTGGGGGCCAAAGACTCGCCCCCAATAGTCAGCGATGGAGTCAACTGACTATATCGGGATGCCGGGAGCCACAGCCACTCAGTCTTGGAAGGGTTGAGCTTGAGCCTGTTCCTCCCCATCCAGATCCGCACAGCCTCCAGGCACTGGGACATCACTTCAAGGGCATCGTTGGGGTGGCCTGGGGTGGAGATGTACAGCTGAGTGTCATCAGCGTACTGGTGGTATCTCACCCCAAAGCCACGGATGATCTCGCCCAGCGGCTTCACATAAATGTTGAACAGAAGGGGCGAGAGGACCGATCCCTGCGGCACTCCACAGATGAGAGGCCTCGAGGTCGACCTCTGCCCCCCTGCCAACACAAACTGCGACCGGTTGGAGAGAAAGGAGGAGAACCACCGCAACACAGTGCCTCCCACCCCCAACTCTTCCAGCCGGTGCAGCATGATACCATGGTCGATGGTATCAAAAGCTGCTGAGAGATCTAATAGGACCAGAACAGAGGAATAACCCCTGTCCCGAGCCCTCCAGAGATCATCCACCAACGCGACCAATGCCGTTTCCGTGCTGTGCCCAGACCTGAAACCCGACTGGAACGGATCTAGATAGGATGTTTCCTCCAGGAATTGCAGAAACTGTTGCGCGACCACACTCTCAACAACCTTCGCAATGAAGCGAAGGTTGGAGACCGGACGATAGTTGGCCAATATTGCTGGATCCAGGGACGGCTTCTTGAGGAGAGGCCTCACCACCGCCTCTTTCAGGGCAGCGGGGAAGTGACCCTCACTCAAAGAAGCATTAATGACGCCCTGGAGCCAGCCTCGTGTAACCTCCCGGGAAGCCAGTACCAACCAGGAGGGACACGGGTCCAGTAAACATGTGGCCGCACTAAGTCTCCCCAAAATCCTGTCCACATCATCGGGAGTCACAGCATCAAACTCGTCCCAGATAACATTCTCAAGACTGTTCCTCGTCACCCTACCCAGTCAGAGTCCAGATCCGCCCGGATCTGAGCGATTTTGTCATACAGGTATTGTCCGAAATCCTCCGCCCTGCCTTCTAAGGGATCCTCCCGCACTCCCAGATGGAGCAGGGCGCGGGTCACCCTAAACAGGGCGGCCAGACGATTCCCTGATGACACAATAGAGGCGGAAAAGTAGTTAGACTTTGCCGTCTTTATCGCCACTAGGTAGGCCTTAATATGCGACCTTACCAGTGTTCGATCAGATTCAGCGAGACTGGCCCTCCAACCACTCTCCAGGCGTCTTTTCTGGCGCTTCATTTCCCTCAGCTCCTCAGTAAACCAAGGAGCCGCACGGGATCGGCATCGGGTCAGAGGCCGCAAAGGCACAACTCAGTCCAAGGCCCCACCAGCCGCCCGATCCCAGGCGGCTACCAGGTCCTCGGCCGAGTCATGTGCTAGATCCTCAGGAAATGGCCCAAGCTCCGTCTGGAACCTATCAGGATCCATCAGGCGCCTGGGGCGGATCCATCTAATTGGGTCCGCCTCCCTGCGGCGAGGGGTCGCGGTTCGAAGATCTAGGCGAAGGAGTGAGTGGTCAGTCCATGACAAGGGTTCCACGTCTATATCCCCTATAACAAGACCACTCAACCACTGGCCAGAGACAAAAAAAAAAAATCAAATCCAGAGTGTGACCTCCCCTGTGAGTAGGGCCATGAACTAACTGGGTCAGGTCCATGGCCGTCATGGAAGCCATGAACTCCTGAGCCACCTCAGACGTTTCACCGACGGATGGCAAGTTGAAATCACCCATGACTAAAAGCCTGGGTGTATCTACTGCCACCGTGGCTATCACGTCGAGTAGCTCAGGTAGGGCTGTTGCCACGTGGCAGGGAGCCAGGTACGTAAGCAACAAGCCCATCTGAACCCCACGGCCCCACCTCACAAGGAGGGACTCACATCCGGCTATCTGAGGCACAGTGGTCTCCCTCGGACTCAGATCCTCGTTAATAATAACCGCCACCCCCCCCGCCCCTCCCCTGGGCCCTCGGCTGATGGAATGCTCTGAAGCCTGGTGGGCACATTTCCACCAGAGGGACGCCACCCTCCGGGCCCAACCAGGTCTCCGTAATACCCGCCAGGTCCACTCCTCCCTCTTGTATAAGATCGTGAATGAGGGGGGCCTTATTGACCACGGACCTGGCATTGCACAGCATCAGCCGAAGGCCCAGCTCCTGAGTATCTAAGCCACCTAGTATCCGAGCGGAGCCTTGGGGACCGGGGCAAGCAATTGCTCTCAAACAGCAAGTGCGAGCCCCCAACACCTGATGTGGTCCCCTGCTCCCGCCATATCTGCCCCTCCCATTCACCGTGCCGATGGTACAGCCCTCATAGATATCGCCCCCCATCCCTTTTCCAATCCCTCGTCCGGTGCCTCCCGGATCATTACCCTGTGCCGGGCACGGCTCTGACCCTGGTGGATTTCCCCCCCCATCCGCCATAGTCGTCTTCCCAGTATCTTTAAAAGAATAATTACAACCCCCCCACCCAGAACCCCTTAAAATCTTTAAAAATTTCCCTAAAAAGCCCCATAAATTCTTCCTTGCTCCATGCCATCTCTCCGGACTCCAAAGTCCGTCATCGAGATAGGCCCTCGATAATATGGGGGGCCAAACCTGCGAGAGGGGAGAATCTCGCAGGGCGAGGAGTTCCGACACCGAATACATATAGCCATCAGGGGAGACAGTCCAAGGGTGGGGGACCGTTGATGTTACAAGCGTAGGGAAAATTCCAGTCCATGGTCAGGCTGCCAAGCTCCACTGTCCTCTCACCACAGTGGCTAAGGAGGTGCATATCATTCAGCCCCGAAAGTTTCCAGGGCGGCCGTCTCTCACCAGGCCAATCCATGGAGACTTTGATAGAAAGCTCAAGGGTGAGGATAGCCATATTCCGCCTCCTCAGGCCTCATGTCCATAGAACCAGTATCCCTCCTGGGATTAGCAGCATTAGGGAATCCAATATCCAGCTCAAGGGAGGTTTAAGTTCGTAAATGTTCGTCAGAGAAGTTCTACATGGTAGGGAATCCAGACAGGCCAGATGGAAGTGGGGAAAAAATTAGGAGTAGTTCAGCAGGCCAAGATGGATGGGAAGCTATGATCGTAATAGGCCAAAAGGCCAAACTCAGTCCGAAGGAAGGAGGGGGGGGAGATTCAAACCGCATAAGTTTGTAGTCATTTTCCGGCCCCAATAACCCTCAACCTTCCATTCTAGTGGGTGAAGCTCCCCTATTTCGCCCCCCCATCCAGCTCACCCTGGGGGGGGGTCTCTGGGTCTCCCTGGAGGTAACCCTTCCCTCAAGGGTCATATACTCTCCAGTCACCCCAAAATCAGATCTAAAACCACTGCTGAAGAGTCCTGGGCCGTCTGTTTGGAAGTCTGTAGGCCCTTGGGAGCCGCCCCAACCTTAAGCGCCAAACAATGATTGTTACCAATCATTTGTGTTCTCAGCCAATAACATGGAATCACCTGCATACAAAATTATATACAACATTGCATCAATCTTCCTTCTTACAATTATCAATAAATTTATTAAATAACCAGGGGAACATTCTTGTCTCTCAAGTGTTTACCCATTTAAGCAATTCAAATATTCAGTTTATTTATATCACACATTTATTGCATTTAGCAATCAAACTTTAACTCCATATATCCAAAATCAGGCCTCATAGATGAAGTCAGGACCATAGACAATCTATTATATAAATTAAATTAAAAATCTGAATTGCTTGCATTTTCTTCTAAGCACTTTCTTACTTGATGCATGACCTTTGAACTTTTCTAAGTGCACTATTATTTTCTCTGAAAAAAAATGAAATAAAACATGTTCTGATTGGCCTACGGGGCTTGTCTTTGAGTATACCCTGTTTAAAATGCTTTGCCAATATGACAATAAACTTGCTTCTCATATTCATAATTTCCCATTCACCTCCTGAAGAGCAAAAATGTGGCATACACATGCCATGCCTAGCATAAAGCCAAACTTCCACATTTTGCTTATTGTTAGCTCTTGTCCCCTATACAGAGAACAGAGAACAGAGAAGAGCAACAAAGATGATCAGGGAACTGGAGGCTAAAACTTATAAAGAATGGTAGCAGGAATTGAATATGGCTTGTCTAATGAAAAGAAGGACTAGGGGAGACATGATAGCAATGTTCCAGTATTTGAGGGGCTGCCACAAAGAAGAGGGGATCCATTTATTTTCCAAAGCACCTGAAGGCAGGACAAGATGCAATGGATGGAAACTAATCAAGGAAAGATCCAATCTAAAACTAAGGAGAAACTTCCTGACAGTGAGAACAATTAATCAGTGGAATGCCTCCAGATGTTGTATGTACTCCAACACTGGAGGTTTTTAAGAAGAGATTAGACAATCATTTGTCTGAAATGGTCTAGGGTTTCCTGTCTGAGCAGGGGACTAAAAGACTTCCAAGGTCTCTTCCAGTGGTGGGTTGCTCCCGGTTCACACCAGTTCGCAAGAACCGGTAGTAAAAATTTGTAGTAGTTTGGAGAACTGGTAATAACATTGGCTGGCCACGCCCCCGAATCAATCCCCGGCCCGGCCGCCGCTCGCTTACCCCATCCACCTCATCAGAGGCTTTTTTTTTACTTTTAAAAGCATTTTTTCTACGACTTCTTTGGCCAAAAAATGCTTTTAAAAGTAAAAAAAAAAAAAGCCTCTGATGATCGCGCGACTCAGCTGGGATTGTCAGAGGCTTCTGAAAGCATTTTTTCTGCAACCTCTTTGGCCGAAGAGGTTGTAGGAAAAAAAATGCCTTTAAAAGCCTCTGGTGATCCCAGCTGAGTTGCCTGATTGTCAGAGGCTTCTGAAAGTATTTTTTTCTGCAACCTCTTAAGGTTGTAGAAAAAATGCTTTTAAAAGTAAAAAAAAAAAAAGTTGGCCACGCCCACTCAGTCACATTACCCCCCACCAAGCCACACCCACAAAATAAGCCACGCCCACAGAACCAGTAGTAAAAAAAATTTGAACCCACCCCTGGTCCCTTCCAATTCTGTAATTCTGTTATTCTGTTATTCAGTCAGAATCAGAAGTGGGTTTCAGCAGGTTCTGATGAGTTCTGGAGAACCGGTAGCAGAAATTTTGAGTAGTTCGGAGAATTGGTAATACCACCTCTGACTGGCCCCGCCCCCATCTATTCTCTGCCTCTCGAGTCCCAGATGATCAGGAGGAAATGGGGATTTTGCAGTAACCTTCCCCTGGATTGAGGAAGGAATGGAGATTTTACAGTATCCTTCCCCTGCCATGACCACCATGCCACGCCCACCAAGCCACACCTACAGAACCGGTAGTAAAAATTTTTGAAACCCACTACTGGTCAGAATTATGCCATACACATTCCTAGGCACACTCACTAAAGTAACCTTTTTTATTTATTCATCCCATTTTTCCCTTTTATTTAATTAAACTTTCCTCATGCTATCATTCCCTTTAACTATAAGGAGATTCTTTCAACCATCTCACACAGGTGAGGTCTTCAGACACATCACAAATCACACACTTACAAATGCAGCCTTACCATTTTTCAGCATTTTTTCCAGTATTTATTGCTTCCTTTTCATTATTTCTTTTCTCGAATAGTAGTAACATTTACTGTATTTATTTCAATCCTACTTTTTGACATATAATCCCCATATAAATTTCTAAAATATTCCTTCTGGAATATTCCTTCTTCGCTCACTTCAGTTTCATCTCAAATAATTTCATTGCCTTTGTTTTTAATCCCACTCGTTTTCCTGGAAGCTCTTTTTTACCCTCTTTCAGAACACTTTTTTTATTTTCATCAAAATTCCTTTCTAGTTTCTCTGTCCCTTTGAATTTTAACCATTCCTTGCTCTCTGTTACTATATACTTTTCTCCATAAATTTATTATACAATATTTATGGTCATCTTCATTTTTTTTCCAGAAATTATTTTCCTATCCAGGTAGTCTTATATTTCAGATCATTCATTTTCTGGTTCATTATGATGGCCTTGGAACAGGAGTGGGCAACTGTGGCCCTTTTACAACCTGTGGACTTCAACTCCTAGAATTCCTGAGGCAGCCAAGCTGGCTCAGGAATTCTGGGAGTTGAAGTCCACAGGTCATAAAGGGGCCATATTTGCCCACCCCTGGCTTGGAAAGATTGACTAACAATTTCTCTTTGCACTTATGAGCATGTAACCCCATGCAGAGTCACATGACTGCAATTTGGGCACTTATCAACGGTCTCACATTTATAAGTGGTTGCAGTGTCCTGTGATCATATGATTGTGATGTTTTTACTTTTTCTGATGAAAAATGCCCATTAGGGAAGCTAGGTTCACTTAACTATGTGATTTGTTTTAGGTTGGTGTGATTCAACTTTAAATAACTAAAATTCAGCTAAATTTGTTTAAATTGTTGGCATGAACAATTGCTTTAAAAACTGTCACAAAATCAGATCTGAGTCCCAGTAGCATATTTGCACGCTTGCTGCTCTCTAACATACTTGTTTTTACTTTGATCCAAGGAACATTCGCATCCATTTTCCTCACATGCATCTTCCATTAATTCCATCTTCTAACATTTTTAATATGGGTTTTATGCTTTCTATGACTACAGTGCTTCTGTTTTTCACTCTAATTTCTTTCTCTTGTTTCATTGTCTTTTGCATCTTTTTTGTAAGATCGTCTGTTGACATGTTATGGTCTGTCCTGTAGTCAGAAACTCTCATCAGCCTTATCTCCTTCACTAATTTTTTTCAATCTTCCATCGTACATAATCAAATTAATCATATATTTAGTTTTGCCATGTTCACATATAAATAGATTTACCCTTAAACTATATATTCTAAACAAATGCTGTTTTGGACTTCTTTTCTCTTCACTTTCCTTAACATTTAAGTCATTTTAAGCAACCCTCCCCACACTTTTTTAAATTCACATTTGGCAAAAGGGGAGCCTTTCAAACATAATGTGTGTGTGTGTGTGTTACAAATAGACTACACATGGGCAAAATGTAAGTTTCTTTTAAAAACATTATTTTACTTTGTGTTACATGGATGGTGCATTCTTGGTCTACATTTTCTGTCAGAATTTACCTAAAACTGTGGCTGGTCTATAAGAAGTCTGAGTACAAATCTATGCCCTTGCTTTTACAATCATCCACACATTAGTTCTTCTACCTTTATTTGTAAAGAGCCATGTTGAAATGTTCCTTTTGCAACAGTTATGCAAAACGCAAACACCTGGATTCAGCGTTTCCTCAAGGAATCTTCTGAAATGGGGTGATTTCTGCCAAAATGTCATGAAGATTTATGGCTTAACATTTGTGGATTAAATTGAGGACAGGTGGGAGAACATTCAAGCATGCAAAAGAATGATAGCAAAGCTATATGTAAGAAAAGGGTAGTTATTCTGTTAGATAAATGGATACATGTCTTCCCTGGGAAAGGCAAAGGGAAAACACCATGTTCAAAAAGCAAGGCTTCAACAGACAGATAATTACCAGTGAGACAGTCTTTCACCAAAGCAAAACTAAAAAGACACACTGGATCTGAAGGCACAGTCTGTATTCCATATAACCGCAAACTCTAAAAAAGCCACTCAGATGGCTTTTGGCTCAGCTGCACAGACGTTTCAAGGTAAGTGAGCCACTGACATATTGCATCCACAGAACTCTGGTATCATGCCACTATGCCGGCAAATACTGATGCTCAACTGATATCCCAGTTCTCAAGGAAACTGAAATATGAAGACAATAAATAGCATTTTCTTTGGAATTCTATTTACAGGGTATTTGTTTTTAATGTACTTTTAAAAAAACAGAACATTTTATTCTGCATTAGTATAGAAGCCTGCTTTTGCTTGTCCTCCACATGGGTTAATCCAGTGTTCCTGCATAGAAATGAAATGGTTTGAAATGTCCATTTCCTACGTGGCTTAAAATTTCCTATGTGGCTTTCTTTGCTCTTAGTTGCCCTTTGATCTTTTATGCCTATGATGGACAATGGATTTCTTATGAACTCTCCCCAACATGGTGTTCATCAGATGTTTTGGACTACAGCACCTATCATCCTCAGGCAGCATTAGCTACTGTAGTCCAATAAACCCAGAGAAAATCAAATCATAAGTTAATGGCTCCTCTATTATCTGCAATTATTTATTTGTCTCTATTTTAAAGAAGGATATTTAGATTGATCTCCCTACATCTTTATCTTTATTTGTAAAAGAACTATACATCAGACCAAATTCAAAGGGCAAACTATAATTTGGAGTATTCATTAGCACAATGTATTCATTTACACATTTATTTATTTGGCTTCCTTTCCCACCATAGAAATTCTGGGTGGTGAACAGTATGTAAAATTAAAACAATACCTAGAAAAATGCAACATATCATCAAAGAAAAGAAAAGAAATGGGAGCCAAGAACAAAAGTAGGACCTTAGAATAATAACGAACCACCCAGATCTTCTTAACTTTCTGGCTTCCCACAACAGGCCTTAAGTGCTTTTTTTCTGAAGGACCAGGAGGTTTGGGACCAATATACATCTCAGGTGGTAAGGTATTCCCTCAGTAAATCAAGGACATGATGATTGTCCCTCTGCAGCTGGAACCCGATCTCAGAAAGTGTTTGGTTTTTGTTTTTGTTTTTACATCTACTGTAGAAATCCTACAGAATTACCACCATATGGAGATTATGCATAGGATTATGCAGTAGCATAGAGACTACTGATGTACATAAATTAATTAAGAAAAAATATTTTTTTCATGTTTTATTTATTTTATTTATATAACATTCAATTTCCATCAAACAGTGTATGGTCTGGGTACAGTTATTTTTAAACAGTCATAATCTACATATTTGTTGTAGTATTCATCACAATAATATTAATAATATAATAATATAATAACAATAATACTTAACATCATCTTTTTTCCCACATTAACATTTCCTCTTTTTATATCTCCTCCTTTCTAACTTCTGTTTCTATTATCTAGCCATTGATAAAATACATCCAATAGCAAAAAATATTCAGTTTCTTCTTTATCCTTAATAGTGAGCATTAATCTATCCATTTCTGCGCATTCTAGTATTTTCTTAATTACATTCTCTTCTGACGGGACCTTAGAATTAAGAAAAAAAAATTCTATTAGCCTTCTCCAATAATCCCAAAATAACCATAGAATCCTTGGGTTGAAAAGGATCTTGGACGTCTTCTAGTTCCACCACCTACCTAGGGCAGAATCTCTCAGAGTAGACGGATGGCTGCTCAACTTTGCTTGAAAACATCTATTGATGGAGCACTGATGACTCCACAGGCAGGCAGTCCCCCTGCTTAACAACTGTCACAATCAGGAAATTATTTTCTATTTTGAATTTGAGTTTCCCTCTGTAAAGTTTCCACCCGTTGGTTTTTGTCCTACTGTACTATAGGGTAGTCCAGAAAATAAATCTACTTTTTATCCTATATCATAATCCTTCAGGTATTGGAGGACTGCTATCAGGACTCATCTTAGCCATCTCTTCTTTAGGCTAAAAATGTAAGCAATTCCTTCAGTGATTAATTTCAACCTTTCAAGCCTCTCACCATCTGAATTGTTTTTCCCTGCATTCTTTCTACTTCCTCAGCATCAATGTTTTATTGATTGAAACTGGTCACAGCATTCCAGGTACATTGTGACCAGTATAACATAGATCACAGCAACCACTTCTCAACATTATTCCTTTGTAAACTCAACCCAGGATTGCATCAGCTTTTTCTTTCTTTCTTTTGGTAGCTGCAGATGCTGCTGGCTCATGCTTAATCTATGGTCTACCAGGATACTCAGATTCTTCTTCAAGTACCCACTGCTGAGCTTTTTTTTTTTTTTACCTTTACATCTGCTTTCTCTTACCACTAAACAGTTTTTTTGCTGGATAGAGTCCAATGCTGATGTTTATCAAGATCCTTGGTTAAGTTCATTAAATATCTTACCAATTTATAGGTACAGTACATCTGCAGCATTCCTTGGTCTATGATTCTGGTTGCTTTGTAAAAAAACATGAATGAGATTTGTCTAATATGAACTATTTTTAACCAACCCATAGTAATCACATTGTTCCTTTCTAAAAACTTGTAAATGCATTGCTTGATTGTCTGTTCTAGGATTTTTCCAGGTAGCTATGCCAAGCTGATTAGTCTGTAGTTTCATGGGTAGAATAGAATAGAATAGAATAGAGTAGAGTAGAGTAGAGTAGAGTAGAGTAGAGTAGAATAGAATAGAATAGAATAGAATAGAATAGAATAGAATAGAATAGAATAGAATAGAATAGAATCGAATAGAATTCTTTATTGGCCAAGTGTGATTGGACACACAGGGAATTTGTCTTTGGTGTATATGCTCTCAGTGTACCTAAGGAGAATAAAATACATTCATTGAGAATAAAAAGTTACAACACTTAGTGATAGTCAAGGTTACTAATAAGCTATCAAATCGTATTAAGAAATAAATAAAAACAATATAATTTGAAAGATACAAGCAACATGGTTATAGTAAAGGTGGGAAGAAATAGATATTAGTAAGGAAGAGAAGAATAATAGTAATACAGTCTTAGTAAATTATTTGACAGTGTTGTGGGAATTAGTTGTTAAGCAGAGTGATGGCATTCGGGGAAAAAATGTCCTTGTGGCTAGTTGTTCTGGTTGCAGTGCCTTATAGCATCGTTTTGCGGGTAGGAGTTGAAACAATTTATGTCCACAATGTGAGGTATTATTTCTCTTTATAAAAGATTGGAATAACCAAATCTCAGAAAACTCTAATTTTCTGATACTTCTCCTGTAGGCCAGGAGTTTTCAAAAATATACTGAAATCACATCTGCCAGTTCCTTTAGCACCTTGGGATGTAGTCTGTCCAGAGTTGTTCTCTCATCACTTCCTTGTCTCTTTTGACCTGCATTTTCCTTCTGTCCTCTATGGGGAACATCTGTCTTCTGTATTTTCTGGTATATTACTGAGAAACCCCTTTCTTCTTACCACTTATTTCTGTGTTCCAAAGCTTTCTACCTTTGAATTTATGTTTTGAATATGGTTTTCCTTTCTATCCAGATTGAGTTTAAAATTGCCAGTCTTTCAAACACACTATTTCCAATACTTATGAGATACACTCCATTTCTTGCCAGAATGTGTTCTGTGCCACTTGAGAAAAAATGATTGCAATATTTATAATTGCAACCAAGTGACTTAAAGTGAGAAAAGAATTCTAATCCTTCATTTCAATACATTATTTTAAAACCAGATTAATTCTGAAGTGTTGTGTGCGGCACCAATTTCTGACTTCTGGCAAGTGCCTGAACTAGTTCCTGAAGATTTCTTGTCAAGGTTTTTCAGAAGTATAGTATTTTGCCATTGCCTTCTTTCTAGAGCCAAGAGGGAACAATTGGCACAAGGTCACCCAGTTGGCTTAATGCTCAGGGGAGAGTAGAATTCATGTTCTCCTACTTTCTAGCCTGATAGATCTTAACCACTACACCTAACTGGTTCTCAATTCTGAAATAAACTGAATTTTATTCTTTCCTATATTGATAATAATTGTGGTTGTAAGCATTCTAATATAGTAAAATATTATACAGTTGATTGTGACTGATGTCTTCAGAGAAAATGTTAATGAGTTCTTTCAATTTTAGGTCAGCTTTTTCTGCAGATGGACAAAGAGCAACAAATTGATGGAGGGTCCTTTATAAATAGGGTTTGTAGGGAATTAATGATTTGTTTAGATAAGTTAAAGGCAGAAAGCCAAGAGGAATTATAATTTGACTAAGGATTTAAACAAAATTCTGTTGAAGAAAAAATACAAATCAGACTTCCAAACTCATATTCTGATATTGCATTTTGGTGTTATCATGTTTGATTTTCCAGATCTCAAGGCATCGGTAGAAACTCAGAAGAAAGTGTTTGCTTCAGAATGTGATCTTGATCACTTACTCTACTTTTTTCTAACTTTGTGGCGTGCAGTATTATAGTCTTCCTTACCCTAGAGATGTTCGGATTATATCCCATTATTTCCAGCCACAGATCTGGAAGACATTAACTTGGGGAAAAATAGCCTTAGAGAATGTTCCATAGGCTTTACTTGCATTTCTGTTCAGATGCTATGTGTGACAAGTACCTATGGCAGGATAGGCACCTCTTTCTGTCATCCCCACTTGATGCTGACAGAGCTATTTTAGAGGAAATTGTTGAGAAGGGAGATTAGAGTTGCACATCTTAATGCATTTCTCTGCCTTCCCCGCACCTCTGAGCCAAATGAGCTGTACCAAATTAAGATTCCACATGAGGGGGTACAATGACCAGGGTCTCTTTTGTTAACTACAATGGTCAAGCAGTGCTGTACCTGAGAAGGTATTCTCCCAAGTATCCTAGCCCCACAATTATATATATATGTTAGGGACAGTGATGGGTTGCTCCTGGTTCGGTTGGGTTCTTGCAAACTGTTAGTAATGGTGGCAGGAGGCTCCGCCCACCCGTCTGGACCTCATCATGGATGATCTGTGTATGCGCAGAAGCTTGCATGTACAGAAGTGCGCTCATGCTCCCATTGCGAACCGGTAGTAAAGGTAAGTGGAACCCACCCCTGGTTAGGGATCAAAAGCAAGATGGTACCCAGAGCAGTTCTTTTGAGATATGGTAGCAGTTTGGCATTCCCTTCAAGTTCAACAAGATTGCACATGTATTTTATATATGCCACACTATAAATAGCATTCTTAAAGGCAGCTCCACATAGAGCACTGTAGCAAATGAGGTTTGGCATTCCAAAAAATTGGTCACAGTGACCATCCTACTACTCCAGTCAAATTGTTAAAAAGTGTGACTTGGGCCTGCAGTCACTGTTATAGTTCTATGAATGCTACTAAGCAATATACTTTTTTCCTTCAGGTAAATGCAATCCAGGCTACTGTCTGACAACTAGAACTAAATGATCTAATGCTACTGATGGCACAAAACTCCAAAAACTATAAATAATATTCAGGTCCAAGTGATACCTTGTGATACTTTTTGGCACACTTATTTTTGGCTGTATGATTTAGCTGAGTCTTTAATATAGTTACTCCACTTCTATTGTGATTATTCATTCTTTAGAAAAGATAGAGCTATCTATCTGTATTTGCCTACAAAAACTTCCAGGATCCATGGCAAATTAAAAATGTGTCCCCTATTTTCTTATTGTGTAATTTTTACACATCTATCATTTTTGTCCAAACACTCTTATGAAATACATGTCATACAGTGGTGGGTTGCCCCCAGTTCGCTCTGGTTCTATAGAACCAGTAGTAACTGCTTCTGTGCATGCGCGCGCGTGCGCGCAGCCCCATTGCAAACTGGTAGTAAAGGTAAGTAGAACCCACCTGATGTCATAAATCCACTGCATATATGCCCATCTTGTGGAAAGTATTCTCTCTTCCTATATTCAACATGATTGGCTGGTTGGTTGGTTTATGTATTTACATGTGGATTAGGATCTACAACAATAGCAGCCAGCAACATCCAGAAGCCCATGTGGACTGCATAGATTTGTAATCTCCCAGTACATTTATTAAGGACACGATAGAGAATGAGCTGTAAAATTCCTTGACCGAAAGTAGAGGTTTTGGAGTGGTCCCCTCATTTCATTTCATTGTCAGCACTTCTTGGAGACAGCATTCTGAGCATTAGCTGTGAACTGAAGACTGCCTGCAGGCACCATATGCCTTTATTTCACTTTCTGGTCATTTCTTTCACTTAGTAATAGTTCCAGGCCAATTCTCACTCACTAGGCAGCAAACATAAATTATGGTGTCTGCTGGCTGCTGAAATACAGATAAACTTTCTAGTTGGGCTAATACAAACAGAACCCTTGTCATACTACTGAAGAATTAGTGTTCATTGCTCTTACAACTGAGTTCTTTTTGCAAATATTTACCGGTATTCTCATATCAGTCAAGTACATGCAAATTACGGAGAGAAAAAATTGGCGTAAATTTCAATTGCCCGGGTTTATCTGAATTCAGTGAATGTGGAGCAGCCTGCCAAGACACTCCAGGAAATGTACTCCATGTAGTTTAAAATTTAATACAGAGTTATGCAGATTTAAACCACCTGATACTGGTCAATTTAAGATCACATAATTCTATGCTGGCTTGTGGCCATAATGTTTCTACACAGATCATTTATAACTTCTTTTTCTTTGGTATGTGGGGCATGGTTCTCTCCCCACAGATCTAGCAGAAAGGCTTTTTTCCCATAATTAACCTCACTTCCTTCTAACTCCTAATGTTGCACAACCAGAACAGCAACTTATTTGTCTTCTGTAGACAAAAAAAAAAAGAGTGAAGTGTTTGAAGTTAATGAACATTAGAAAAAAAGTCTACCTTTTTTTTTGCAAATCTTTTTTTTTTCCTTAAGGAAAAAGGAATATTCCTTATAAGGAATGCTTGATAATGACGCTAGTTTAACTTTAGACAGATACACATTTTGACTTTCATGCAGTGCCCATTAAATTTAATGGATGTGTTTAATTTGGATAGAGAGATACATTCCATTCTGGAGTTGGACACCAAGCATCATATCAGTTCAATATAAAAATATAACGAAGTTCAGTTGCAAATGTGATGCATTATATTACATTTTATTGTAAAAATATATTTTGTCAAACATATTTGACAGAAGTTGTCTTTCAAATAAGTTCTACAGTGCTGGAGAAGATCTTAACTCTCTATCATCTGTCTGTCTGTCTATCTATCTATCCCCCCCTCTCATTATTATTCTCTCTCTCTCTCTCTCTCTCTCTCTCTCTCTCTCTCTCTCTCTCTCTCTCTCTCTCTCTCTTTCTCTCTCTCATCTATTTGTCTGTCTGTCTACCATCTATCATGGGGTGTCAAACTCGATTTCATTGAGGGCTGCATCAGGGTTGTGTTTGACCTCAGGGGCCGGGGTGTGGCCAGCTCAATATCACTCATGTTGGAGGCACCTGTGGTGGCCCAAGCACTCTGCCAGTGAAAACGGGCTCCTGAGCTCTGTTTTGGCCTGCGATGGCCTCCTACAACCCTCTGCCAGTGAAAACAGAGCTTGGGAGGCCATCCGCAGCCCTCCCGAGCTCCGTTTTCTCTTGCAGAGGGACCATGGGCCAGTCCTTCACTGTTTCCAGAGCGGCCCACAGGCCAGATCTAAGCACCCCCCCCCCGGGACAGATCCAGCCCCTGGTCCTTGAGTTTGACATGCCTGATCTATCACATCTAGCTATCATCTTACAGTCAAAAGATGGTGTCTCAAAAATGTGAGCTCTTGATCTTCCATGGATAACTATGCCTTTTTTTTTTAATATATGCATGTGCATATATTCTGCAACAACTATATATGCCTAGTATTAGTTGCTCATACCAATATGTCAGAGATTTATTTCTGGTAAACTCTTTGAAATGTGGTTACATACAAAGCATCTATAGCCCCTCTAAACTTCAAGAAGATATCATATTCCTGTTTTGTTTAGATGTTAGAGTCAAATTCTGTTCATGTTTAATATCTGTGAATGTTTAGAAAAATCAGGAAAATTGTACATAAATGATAATAAAAACATATATTTCAATGAGTCTTTTTAATCCCCATGGATATAAAGGATATAATGGTTCAACATTTATGATGACAGAATAATAAACAGTGTGAATATATTTGCTTTATATTTTACTGAGATGAGTAATGTGTAACTCCAGGGCTTTATAGTTTGGATGCCAAAGATTCTTCACTATTATTTAATTACTTTGTTTTTCTTGCAAAATCTACCAAATTCTGTTGTGTGGAACCAGACATTATAGCTGGATCAATGTCTTGAACTCCAAAGCAAATACCTTTTGGGATTGTTTTTACACACATAATTGCATGTGATTTATAGTTGTATACATACATTTATGATAAAACCTCATTAATCACAAATTCATCAATGCAGAGAGAAAAAAATGGGATAATGTTACAAACTTTAGGCACAAATGAAAATGGAAAGAAGCCAGGATCCCCATCTTCATCTGGCCTCTAAAGTTACATAAATGACCAAGTTGTCACATCAATGGTTTTGCATGGAAATATAAACACTACTGTAATCTCATACACCATCAATGGGTGCAGCTCTGGAGTATTTAAAATTACCAAGAATTGTATATGAGCACTGCAAATCCATGAACGGAACAAAAACAGCGGTACAATTTGTGCAACAAACACTGAAGGTTAAAATAGCGGGGATACAACCAGCCACTAAGATATTTTACAGACTTGGGCAAGGTGCAGCGTTTTCTTGTTTTATGAAAATTCTGCAGTTACATCAGTGAGTAGTTCAAGATGAAAATCTTCATCTTAATAAAATGTGCATTTAGGAATCTTTAAATGCACCTGTACTGATCTGTTCTTTAATACAACCTAAAATAGCCCAAATGGTAATGATCAATCTAAAAACAGAGTAGTGATCTTAGAAGTGATCACATGTATAATGTCATAAACATGGATTGGCACTGTATTGTCATCACAACCTAATTGATTGTACCCAATTGGATATTCAGCACAGATCAGATAAAGCAGTCCTATTGTTATACTCAATAGGAATTGTTAATTTCTCTTAGTTTCCTGTCTATCTATAGTGCTTGTATTTGGTGTTGTGTGTTCAAAATAGACTGGGAATTATGTTAGGTAAGAGCAACCAATCCATTGCTCTGTAGCTTCCCCATCAAGGCTTCTTGCTTAGGTTCCCCCTAAATAGTGAATCTGGGATTTCACCATCCATGCTGGAAACCCTTAGGATCTTTTTTTTTTTTTTTTTTTTTTTTTGGTAGAGGAGGGTGTTCAAAGTTATTCTCTTGTCATGAACAGGTTTTAGAACAGCTACTAATCTATATGTTAAGATTCTGTTCTGGGTAAGCAAATCAAGAACTGAATTCTGAATGAATTGTTCTTCATCATCCTTGAGCTTAGCCTGATGATCCTGCATATGCACGATTTTAGATCACTATTTGAATTTTTTTGTAAACTGCTCAAGTTCTAAGACAGGAGCACTACAGAAATCATGTAATTAAATAAATACATAAATAAAATCTCTAATGCTCTGCTTACAGCAAAAATTTAGAAAAATGTGTGTTTCATTGGCAGGTGAATAATAAAATTGCTGAAATTCAAAGTAGTTACTAGATTAGATGGACAAAGATCCCAACCTGACTAAAATCATTTTTGAACATGTGCTTTTGTGGTTGCTGCTTTCCATTCCATCAGTTTCCTTATCTTGAACAGCTTCACATCTTGCATCATTCTCAGCCTTGTCTATTCAAAATGCTTAGGAATGCTACTGTTATAATAATAATAATGAGTAAACTCTGGAGATTTCCTTGCTCTGCCTTCCCTTCCTCAGATATTTGTTAAAAGGAACAGGGCAGCCAACAGGCTTTAGAGGGGTGAAACTAATTCATTAGAATCAGCCCACCCAGGGAGAAAGATCTATGACATTTGTTATTCGTTCCCACCATTTTCAAACTTCATTCATTACTGTATAGGAGATAGGACAAACACAAATATACCAGAAACTGCTATTTTAGCTGTGGTAAGATACACTAGCAGAAAAAAGATGAATCTCTTAAAGAGAAAACTTTAATTTCTTTAATTTATCCACATTTTTCCTTAGTGGAGATGTAACAACTTACTTGGCACACAGGAAAGATCTGGAAGGCATCTGAATAGGACACTCTGCAGTTTCTACTTCCATCTTTCATGCATTAGGAAGGAAGAAGAACCCAGAGATTGTGTGGAGTAGGGAGTCAAAAACATCAAGATGATGACCATGCCTATGCAACTGAAGTTCATTTTTGTTTTTCTTTTAACATCATCAGTGCCGATTGGCTAGTCCATGTCTTTTGAAAAGAATAACAAACTGACCAGAATGACATCCTTTGATTTCAATTTCCCGTCATTCTTAGAGAATCTCAAAACAATGTTGTACCAATAAAATAATTCCTATCTGCGTGAATAACCGTTGAGGAGGAGCTTATTGGCTTACTAATGTAAACTCCTGGACCCAAGAGCGGAGATCTTTTCTATACATTTAGATCCATCCAGGGATACCTCAATGATCCTGTTTTGGAGGACAATATCACAGCAAGACTCCAACCTGGTGCTGCTATTGACTGTTTCTGTTTCCTGTCATAATGTAAAGTAACAAATACACTAAGCACATGGACTCAGGTTGATCAGATATTTGGATGATTCTCTATGGCTGGTACACTTCTTTGGAAGGGTCCTGCTCAAAGCAGAGGAGCACATTCAACAAAATTCAGAGTAGGAGGGCAGCCAGATCCAGGACTCCATTCCCACATTCTATGGATGGACCTGATGGATAGGCATTTGAACTGAAGAGGAATCAAAAAAGGCCTTGGAGACCATCTAAAGGACTTTGACTCTCTGACTAAATTTATATGCCATTGCAGTTTTAATCACAATTCACAGGATTACTAAATAGGATTGAAGTTGTCACTCAGTGACAGTGTTAGCACAACACTGGGCAAAGATCAATCCCCATAGAATTCAATTCAGCTTTTATCGCAGCTTGAAAGTAGTAACACATATGTTCTCTTTGTCTAAAACAATACATAAAAAAACTGGTATTTTTTCCACTTGCACTCAGGTAAATCTCTTTTTTTATTTATACACCTATAAATGCTTAGTCATAATGAGGGATTATGAGAAATATTCCTATAAATAATTACTCATGTTTAAGATAATGCAGGCAGGAATGTGCTTCCAAGGCACATTCGTGACAATCTACCACTTTTAATTATAGCTTATATGGACATAAAAAAGATAGGATTTTGTGACTACTCCTCACACAAGCTCTTGATAATCCCTGTGAACTTTTTAAATGTCAAATAATGGGCCACTCCCTTTCCAGCACAATTATATTCCCTTGTCAAGGAAATAGATCTTTAAAGAAATTATGTTCCTATCCCTTTTGTAATAGCTCTTATGGTTCTAGGTTTTATACTTGTAGGGAGGAAAAAGAGAAAGACTTGGGAGTTGTATGCTGTTTTCAGAACAGGAATACAGCCAAAATATTTTGCTATGCTGTCTTATTTTATCAGGGTTGAACTCAGATGGAGAGTAAAACTATTTTATGGACAGATGTACCTATAAAAATGTCAGATTATGCTATCAAGGAACACAACTGTAATCATTTGGAGTGTGTTTGCAGATTCAGCGTTATCTAGTCTAATAAACAGCACAGTCAGACTTATCAACAACTCTGTGTGAATAATATTTCCACAAAAGCTCCTTGAATAATGCTGCACTGAAAGGCAAAAGTAAAAACTATTTCAGAATATATGTGTTCTGAGCCCCTGAAGCTGTTCCTGTCCCATGCTGATGCTGGCCTAACCTTAAGCCATTTTAAGAAAAACCGGTGCAGTCAGAGGCTTGGGCAGCATTGACAGTACTGTTGTCCTACCTTCTTGCTAAACAACCATATGCTCAAAGTGCAATGCACAATACCCATTTTTTAAAAAATAAAACAAAACTGTTTTTCTTGCATTTCCTAACTTTTCTTCAAGAAGGTCTGAAGCTGTCTGTTAGAACCATCAGATCATCAGGAAAGACCTCTAACATTTACCCAACAGACTGAACATCACTGAAAAACATGCAACAACTTTTCCCAATTGCTATTTTTTTTCTTTCCTAAGCTATCCACTGTTGCACTGGGATCCTTTAAAAAAACCAAACTGTCTACTGAGGTATTGTTCCATTTTTTTCCAGTGACGTCAGAGGAGCTCTTGCATAATCATAATAGCTTACATAGTTAGCATAGGCAGTTGGACCTGCATCTGAAAAACAAATAGATGAAATAACAAGGAGGTTATTCCTTTCTACCTGCCAGTGCTTTCTGATATCAAAGGCATGCTTAATTAAAATCACCATCATCCAATTAAAACAAAATGCCACACTGTTTCAATCATGGATTTGATCTGAAATATTTCCTCCCCCCAAAAAAATTCTCTGGATTTGAAAATTCCATATGATTCAGTAAAGTGTGCAGGTATGCATAAACAAAAGTCCACTGGACTTTCTAAATTTGATCTAAATCTGATTCTAAATTTGATCTAATTCTAAGGTGCCTGATGTGATTGGATGTGCTTTGAAGATTTGACTCAAGGGACTGATTGGCTTTTTCAAACAAAGCCTTGGCTGTCAGCCAGCATCCATTATTATGTTCCAAAGATTTCTATGGGCTTTAGGTGACGCCCTAAAACATTCTTGTGCGTAGAGACGATAGCTACTGCTGTGATTTGGAAAACGGCAACATCCATTTGTATCTGTTTGAAAGATTAATATAGGAATTAAAATCAGTTGAGAGGTTGGAACCTGGGAGGCAGCAAGGGAAATGTCTACAGGCATATTTAGGCAGATGGGCACCACATTGCCTTCTTATGAGCTATAGGAGCATCGACTGTTAAGCCCCTCCAACCAGAAGGTATAAACCTGGCTGCAAACCTGCAGTTCATCCGGCTAGTAGGCAAGATCTATGGAGGTTGCTTCCAAGCACATATTTGTGATTGATTAGTGTTCACACAAGCAGTCCAAGCTGCCAGGAACTTTTCATCAGCCTTTTGCAGAAAAGCACGTCAGCTTGATTTGTTGGGCCTTGAGCCAAGTTGTCAGGTTTTGGGCCCCCAGCCAGATTGTCATGGTCTCAGGCTGGTAGCCAAGCAGTAACTTTGAAGTTGAAAGGGTTAGCCAACTGGTATGTGAGGGTGCCCTATCTGCTTAGAAGTAATATACCACAGTCAGAGGTTACAAATCTGGAAATGAATCTGCCTCTTGCATGTCCTGAAAAATTAAGGTGTGCAAGTTAAATTGTTTTTTGTTTTTGTTTTTGATATTCAAATCATTCCAGTTTGGCTTTGTTTACGGTTTCTATGACACCTGCTTTTCATTAGGCAGTTCAATTAGCGCATAAAAGATTTGCTGTTTCAGAATGTTCAAATGAGCATAATTGTTCAATTTATGAGATTACAATGTTTTTATTTAATGAATACTGCAATAAATACCACTCCCTAATAAGACCCATACTTGGGAGCCATTAGCTATTCCATAAATTTACAGCATGAAGGATTTTTTGTGTGATCAAGAAGATAAATACAACTATTTAAATGATTATGCTACAGTTATGATGGGAAGCAGAAAAGTAGCTTTTTTCTTCTCATCACTATAGTTGTAGTTCCAATTATGAACATCTGGAAATTTAATAAACCCTATTTGTTTCAATTACTGCTTTCAGTGTGAATCTGTGAAGTTTGAATCCCCATAATGCATCTTGCATTCTGAGAAAAATACATTTGGGGGCAGAAGGCAAACATCAAGCTCCCATCCTTTCCGATGTGAAGTCATATTGGGCACTCATACAGATTTCACTTTGATTTATAGGACTGTGTTCTTTTGCAAACAATCATAAAGAGAGGGAAATTAACCCAATGAGATCAACCTAATCTCTCACATGGAAGACAGTGGAGGTCATTTAATTCTATGGCAAAGGGATGCTCATTGCAGACATCTATATGGAATCCAAGGGTCAAGGGATTCTTAGTGCAGATCTCCACATGATAGACATAGATGTCATAGGCAACATGCCAGGAGGAATTTGTTGTTGTTAGTTGCAAAGTCATGTCTGACCCATCGTGACGACATGGACAATGTTCCTCCAGGCCTTCTTGTCCTCTACCATCCTCTGGAGTCCATTTAAGCTCATGCTTACTGCTTCAGTGACTCCATCCAGCCACCTCGTTCTCTGTCATCCCCTTCTTCTTTTGCCCTCAATCTTTCCCAGCATTAGGCTCTTCTCCAGTGAGTCCTTCCTTCTCATTAGGTGGCCAAAGTATTTCAGTTTCATCTTCAGGATCTGGCCTTCTAAAGAGCAGTCAGGATTGATCTCCTCTAGGACTGGCAAGTTTGATCGCCTTGCCAGGAGGAATGAATCTATCTATCCTTGGATTGTGGTCGTCTTGGTTCTGGATTTTGTCCCCTGTTGTGAGGGGACAGCGGACTTGGTCCTGTAAATATGTTCATAGATCCCCCATTTCTTTGTCTACTCTTCCGGTCCTTTTATAGACCCTTAAGATATGGTCGTGCTACCCGTCCGGCTAAGATGTACTCAGCGGTGGAACTTCTTGGTCTGCGAGACTCCCCCCTCTCGCAGGCTTGGCCCTCCACTCTATCGAGGGCCTACCTTGATGACGGGCTTTGGAACCCCGAGAGGTGGCATGCCACAAAGAGGGGGCTGCGGGATTTTTTAAAATTGTCTTTGTCCAAACTTTTAAGGGGTTCGGGGAGGGGGGAGGAGGGTTGGACAGGGATTAGGATTGTGGGTTTGGGGGATAACCCACTTAGGGGAGGGTCGGACCGGGCCGGGATGTGCGGCGGGGGGTGGGGGGGATCCGGGGGTAACGGGGGGGGGTCAAGCTTGTCCAGACTGTGTTTCCATCATTGGTACTGTGAGTGGGAGGGGTAGATATGGCGGGAGTAGGGGGCCATATCATGTGAAGGGAGCACGCACCCGCTGTCTTCAAGCGGTAGGGCACTCCGGCCCCCATAGCTCCACTCGTTCTCCAGGTTGCATAGATCCTCAGGGGCCAGGCCTTCGACTGATGTTGTGCAACGCCAGGTCTGTAGTAAATAAAGCCCCCCTCATTTGTGATCTTATTCAGGAGGGGGGAGCGGACCTGGCGGGTATTACGGAGACCTGGTTGGGCCCGGAGGGAGGGGTCCCTCTGGTAGAAATGTGCCCACCAGGCTTCCGCGCATTCCATCAGCCGAGGCCTCAGGGGAGGGGCGGGGGAGTAGCGGTTATTATTAGAGAAGGCCTTAGGCCGAGGAAGACCACTGTTCCTCAGACAGCCGGTTGTGAGTCCCTCCTTGTGAAGTGGGGTCACGGGGTTCAGATGGGCTTGTTGATCACGTACCTGGCTCCCTGCCACGTGGCTGCAGCCCTGCCCGAGCTACTCAATGTTATCGCCGCGGTGACGGTTGATACCCCCAGACTTATGGTCATGGGGGATTTCAACCTGCCATCCGCAGGTGAGGCATCTGAGGTGGCTCGGAGTTCATGGCTTCCATGACGGCCATGGACCTGACCCAGTTAATTTCTGGCCCTACGCACAGGGGGGGAAACACACTGGACCTGGTTTTTGTCTCTGGACAGTGGTTGAGTGATCTTGAGATAGGGGACATAGTTATTGAGCCCTTGTCATGGTCGGATCACTCTCTCCTGTGCCTTGACCTTCGAACCGCGGTACCCCGCCGCAGGGAGGCGGAACCGGTAAGATGGTACCGCCCCAGGGGCCTGATGGAACCTGAAAGGTTCCAGAGGGAGCTTGGGCCAATCCCCGAGGATCTTGCACACGCCTCGACTGGAGACCTAGTGGCCGCTTGGGATAGAGCGGCCGCTGGAGCTCTGGATCGAGTCGTGCCTTTGCGGCCTCTGACCCGGCGCCGTTCTCACCTGGCTCCTTGGTTCACTGAGGAACTGAGGGAGATGAAGCGCCGGAAAAGACGCCTAGAGAGTGGTTGGAGGGCTAGTCTTTCTGAATCGGACCGGACACTGGTAAGATCTCATATTAAGAATTACCTAGTGGCGATAAAAGCAGCAAAATGTACACATTGTGCTGCTCTTATTGCGTCATCAGATAATCGCCCGGCCGCCCTGTTTAGGGTGACCCGCTCCCTGCTCCACCAGGAAGCGCGGGAGGACCCCTTGGAGGGAAGAGCCGAGGACTTCGTACAATATCTGCATGACAAAATCACTCAGATTCGGGAAGGTCTGGACTCCGACTGGGTAGGTCCAGCGAGGGTGACGGGGGCAGGTCTTGAGAATATTATCTGGGACGAGTTTGATCCTGTGACCCCAGATGACATGGACAGGATTCTGGGTAGGCTGAATGCAACCACATGTTTGTTGGACCCGTGTCCCTCCTGGTTAGTACTGGCTTCCCGGGAGGTGACGCGAGGCTGGCTCCAGGGGATTATAAATGCTTCATTGGGTGAGGGTGCCTTCCCCGCCGCCTTGAAGGAGGCGGTGGTGAGGCCTCTCCTCAAGAAGCCTTCCCTGGACCCGGCAGTATTGGCTAATTATCGTCCAGTCTCCAACCTTCGCTTCGTTGCGAAGGTTGTTGAGAGTGTGGTTGCACGACAGCTTCCCCAGTACCTGGATGAATCGTCGTATCTAGATCCGTTCCAGTCGGGTTTCAGGCCTGGGTACAGCACGGAAACGGCATTGGTCGCGTTGGTTGATGATCTCTGGAGGGCTCGGGACAGGGGTTGCTCCTCTGTCTTGGTCCTGTTAGATCTCTCAGCGGCTTTTGATACCATCGACCATGGTATCATGCTGCACCGGTTGGAAGAGTTGGGGGTGGGAGGCACCGTATTACGGTGGTTCTCCTCCTTTCTCTCCGACCGGTCGCAGTCTGTGTTGACAGGGGGCAGAGATCGACCCCGAGGCCCCTCATATGTGGGGTGCCGCAGGGATCGGTCCTCTCGCCCCTTTTCTTCAACATTTATGTAAAGCCGCTGGGCGAGATCATCCGTGGTTTCGGGGTGAAGTACCACCAGTACGCTGACGACACCCAGCTGTACATCTCCACCCCGGACCACCCCAACGATGCCCTTGAAGTGATGTCCCGGTGCCTGGAGGCCGTACGGATCTGGATGGGGAGGAACAGGCTCAGGCTCAACCCATCCAAGACTGAGTGGCTGTGGTTTCCGACGTCCCGATATAGTCAGCTGGTGCCATCGCTGACTATTGGGGGCGAATCATTGGCCCCCACGGAAGGGGCTCGCAACTTGGGCGTCCTCCTGGATTCACGGCTGTCTCTAGAAGAGCACCTGACGGCCGTGGCCGGGAGGATTTTTCATCAGGTTCGCCTGATTCGCCAGCTGCGTCCCTTTCTAGATCGGGACTCTCTACACACGGTCACTCATGCCCTCGTCACCTCTTGT
Organism: Arizona elegans; assembly: GCA_022577455.1. NCBI lineage: Eukaryota > Metazoa > Chordata > Lepidosauria > Squamata > Colubridae > Arizona > Arizona elegans. The sequence goes on from JAKOOJ010000003.1 coordinate 112,931,886, forward strand.
CTGGACTATTGTAATGCTCTCTACATGGGGTTCCCCTTGAGGTACACTCGGAGGCTCCAACTGGCGCAGAGTGCGGCCGCGCGGGTGGTTATGGGAGCAACGTGGAGCTCCCATATAACACCTCTCCTGCGTGAGCTACACTGGCTCCCGGTGGTCTTCCGAGTGCGCTTCAAGGTTTTGGTTACCACCTTTAAAGCGCTCCATGGCTTAGGACCTGGTTATCTACGGGACCGCCTACTACCACAATAGCCTCCCACCGGCCAGTACGCTCCCATAGAGAGGGGCTCCTCCGGGTGCCGTCGGCCAAACAATGTCGACTGGCGGCCCCTAGGGGGAGAGCCTTCTCTGTGGGGGCACCTACGATCTGGAACGAGCTCCCCCCGGAGATACGGAGGATCCCGGATCTGCGCACCTTCCGCCGTGCGCTTAAAACGTTTTTATTCCATCAAGCTGGCCTGGCCTAAATCTTCTCCTTTTTAAAAATTTTTAAATTTTAAATTTAAATTTTAAACACGAATTTGAATTTGTCTAATTATGGGATATTTTTAAAATTTAGCCAAACTGTTTAATCTGTTTTAACCTATTTTAAATTTTGTATTTTCTGTGTTTTTATCTTTTGGCTGTTCACCGCCCTGAGTCCTTCGGGAGAAGGGCGGTATAGAAATCTAATAAAACTAAAACTAAAACTAAAACTATAAATTCTGAATAGGAGAGGAAAGTGGAGGGAAAGAGAAAGAGAGAGAGGACAGAAAGGGAAAAGGGAAGGGAGAGAGAAAGACTTCAAATAGCATTTTTCTGCTGTACTGTTATGTTGGATAACATTAACAGACCTTTTTTTGCCCCCCCCTCTCTCTCTCTCTTTTTTAATTTGATTTATATGCCGCCCTTCTCCGGAGACTCAGGGCGGCTTACAATGTGCTAAGCAATAGCCTTCATCCTTTTGTATATTTATACAAAGTCAGCTTATTGCCCCCACAACTGGGTCCTCAATTTACCTACCTTAGAAAGGATGGAAGGCTGAGTCAACCTTGAGCCTGGCGAGATTCGAACCTGCAGTAATTGCAGACAGCTGGTCTTAATAACAGGGTTCTTTAGACCATTGTTCTACCAAGGCTCTTTGATACAGACACAACCGTATTGGTGGTCCTCAAAGAATGTTACTTATCAGCTCTTGATTCATTGGGTTATGCATTGAGGGAATCAAAATGTTGTTACTTCATCAAATGCATGGACAAAACGAAGATTCTTCTCGATATCAGCAGCTCATTGAAAGAAAAATTTCTGAATTTGCCTAGTCCTGACTTTGCACTGTTACTCTATGTGTCATTCTAATTAATGATCAGGCTTCCAAAAGAATAACCAGAAGTTCAGAAGTGCTTTCTTATTTGAGTGTATAAATTTGATTAAATGTTTCAGCCATAATTATGCAGCTTTCTTGGCAAAAACTTTATAATTTTGTTGGCAAAAAAAGTGGTTTCAGTCATGTCTATATACTTTAAAACCTTGCCAAGAATATATAAATTTGCCATTGTCTTATTCTAGGTTTGATTTTGGAGGTCATTTTTCTTAGTTCCCTCATATCTGAGGAATCTCATTTGTCCTCAACATAGTTGCAGATTATCCTTAGTTTCATCCCCTTCTTCTGAGTTTAAAAGCTCAAAAGAAATTCCAAGAAGTAGTCAGTGTTGTTGTCAAGTTTATTGAAGCCATCCTTGCACTATACCAGAAGGGTCATCCCTGGGAAGATCTTAATTTTTAAAAAATTGTAAGGCAAAGAAAAATTTTAGCATTTGGGAACCCATACTCAGTGTATACATAGGTACATGGTGTACATTTCTCCTCAAATCCTTACTAAGGACTGCAAAGATTTAGCATTCTGTTGTTAGGTTGATATGATTGAAATGTTTCAGAGGTGGAATTTGCTTTGTTCAAACTTGGTATCATCACAATGTCATATCCAATGATATCAATTTTGGTGGAAAAATTCATTTCATATCTGCAGAAATTCCAACTTCACAGATGAATAATCTGCACAAAAGACAATGAAACCACACATTAAATCTAATTAGAGCTCTCCACAGGAATGATGGAGGCTTGAGGGGAATGGACAATACTAAAGAATATAAAGCAGATGTACAGCATTTTATACAGTAAATAACATTTCTTAATCATATGCATCATTTGAAAGTTTATATATATATATATTTTTTTCTTACTTCTTCGTAGGGTTTATGTGTGTTTTTCTTCTAGCCAGGTTTTCCCTACGTAGCCAAGGTTTTTTTTTTGTAGCTCCAGCTCAGTAGAATCTCATCTACTCGGTTCTGGGCTTTTAAATTGATACTGTGCCTTTACAGGGAGGATATGGGTGTGGCCTACTGATGACAGCTAACGAGCTAGAAATGGATCTATTTAGGTCTCCCACCTAGCAGTTAGAGCTTGCTAGGTGTTAGAAAGGAAAAAAGCCCAGAACCGAGTAGATGAGATTCTACTGAGCTGGAGCTACAAAAAAAAACCTTGGCTACGTAGGGAAAACCTGGCTAGAAGACACACACACACACACACACACACACACACACACACACACACACATATGATTCGAGCTTGAAATTATTTCAACTGTTTTGGCTCTGGAAAGTCTCTGAAATAAAGTCTACTCTGGGAATAAATGGTTTCTAAATTGTCCCTCCCCCCTCCCCCCCATGGGTTCCCCATGTCCCATTTTGGCCGGCAAAGTGCTGAAGGTGGCCATCCAGGCCGAAAATAGGGCGCATGCCCTCCCCCATTATGACTACCAGAGGCACTGTGGGCTGGTCCTTTGCTATTTCCAGGCTGTCCTCACAGGCCACATTTAAGCACCCCATGGGCCAAATCCGGCCCAGGGGCCTTGAGTTTGATACCCCTGCTTTAGACCTTCTTTATCTCCTGGGACAAATTTAATCTTAGAGAAATGTGTCTTATGGACCCCATTCATATTGATTTCAATGAAATAAATTTTTGCTCATTTTTGCTTGCTCATTTATTTCCCAGAAATAATCCCATCATTATTTATATACAAATCTATGAAACAATACCCATCAAATTATATTGCTGTGGATTGCAATTTATTTGTTTTGTAAATGATGATTCACATTTCTCTTTGAAAGGAGAATATATTTTACTTCAGATTTTATATTGTAACATGACTTTGTAGTCAGAACTTTTATCACTTGAAAAGGTATTGACTCAATATAATTAACTTTTGCTGTAATTTGATCTTGAAATTAAAAAGAATATTAGCAAGTGCTAAGAAGAAGCTTCTGTTATATTTTTTTTAAAGAAACCAATCCTTTGGCAGTCTGTATGACTAACTGTAGAGTTCTTAGACTGTTCCACATTCCTAAGTACACCTGAAAAAAATGTTTAAAATGAAATTCCTCAGGAGGTCCAGCCACCTGTTTTTATAAATACGCAGAAAAGGAGGAGGGGAAACAGACTCCTGTTGTGCAAAACTGAATTGTGCCGTCGGTTGGTGTTTTATTAAAGATGAGTAATATAACTGCAGTGTCACATAAATGTTTTAACACCAGTCTCCCTCCCTTCCTCTTCTCTTTCTTTTCTGAAGGATGTTGAATAACAACACGCTTGGTTTCAAACTCTGTTGATTTACCCCAGGAAAAGGAGTAGAGCAGGTTTGAAATATCTACCTTATGAGCTGGCTGATGAAAACATTAAGATGAGATAAAAAGCCAGCAAGCACACTTCTTTGGGGAAGCTAGTTATTGCTTTGTTATGTCTGATTAGTCCAACTATCATACTTTTCTAAGGCTTGCTGTAGAATGTGCCTCTGAATTCATTGCAGGTAGTTTAGGAAGTTAGATATGACCCTCCTAATTTGAGTAATCTACTTAAATCTTTCCTGCCACATTTAAACGTCCAATAAAAGCCCCTCAGCTTCCATTTTGAGAGGTCTTCATTTGCAGATATTCAGCAATTTGCTGCACCCATATCCATTTTCTACGATATTTCAGTCATAATGATATAGTTTTATTTAAATTGTTAAATAAGCAATATAAAAGCTAGCAAGAACTAATATTTAGAATAAAGCAAAAAGAGGAAAGAAAGAACTAAAAAGATAAAGTCAAAAGTTCAAAAGAAAGAAAGAAAGAAAGGGGGGGAAGTCCCTTCTTATTTTTGTACAACAGCTATAGATAAAAATGTAAATTAACCTCTTACTCTATGGTTACAACATAATTTCCTTTTTTTTCTACAATCTATTTTTTTCTAATTATCAAAACCATATATCAAATTTCATTTTTTTTCTTTTAGACTACACAAAAAGTCTATAAGGGATTTCATTCAGCATTAAACTTAGATAATGTCTTTTCTCTGATCAAAGCTGTCAGTTTAGCCATTTCAGCAAGTTTGTTTATGTTTGTTGTTGGTTTGTTTATATCCCACCTTTATTATGTTTACAAAAAAAAACTCTAGGTGGCAAACATATCTAATACTTAGTGCTCTTATTTTCCCCATAACAAACCTGTGAGGTGAGAGAGAGTGACTGTCCCAACGGTGCTCATGGCTAAGGCAGGACTAGAACTCACAGGCTCCCACTTTCTAGCCTGGTGCTTAACCACTAGACCAAACTAGCTCTCCATCATGTTCATCATCCATTCCTCCATTGAAAGTAATGTCAAATCTTTCCACCTTTGTGCATATGAGTCTCACTGCAGTTATCATGTATAAAAACAATGTTCAATGCCTTTTTTCCAACTGTTTATTGTAAATCCCAAAAGAAAATCCACTGGTTGTAACTGTATATTAATTTTTAAAATCTTCTGAATTAATATATGTAATTAAGTCCAAAATTTCTAACTTTTTTGCATATCCACTAAGCATGGTAATATGTCCCCTCATGCTAATTATACCGGTACTTCCACAAAACTGAAGTACCTTTGTACATTCTAGACAATTTTTCTGGTGGGATTTATCAGCAGCATATCTTTAATAAAAAATTATCTTTAAAATTATAGCATATAAATTTCAATCCTTTCAATCACATATTCTCCCACTGTTAAATTTCTATATTGTAGCTAAACGTTTAACCAGTTTTATCATACATCCTTTCATTTTTTCTTTTTCTGTTTCAAATTTCAGTAGATGTTTATACATTTTAGTGGTGACATGTTCATCATTTCCACAGTTCTGTTCCAAACTCATCATATTCATCATCAAAAGTTATTTTATCGAATTTAAATCTTTCTAATAATTATACATTAGAAAACCACTGACAAGTATGTCCTTTTGACATCACATCTTCTCTTGATTTTATTTTGCATTCTCCTTGACAAGTTCTAATATCTCACCATAAGTGAAACATTTGTGTTTACTTATCACTTCTGTTCTATAGTATGCTTTTTATGCTGAGAGCTATAAATGCATTTTGGGGCACAAGCTGGGATTTAGTAAGTAGTAGCTTCTAGTCAACCTTGGCTAATTCAGAAAAAAGTAAGTAAGGTTGGAGCTGGTCACTGCTTGGATGGAGAACTGTTAGGAAATGATGCTGTTGTTTTTTTTTGGGGGTGGGTTAGGAAAGACTTTCAGTCAGGCATCTTCCTCACCTTGGTACTGGCTGCCATTTCTTATTTAGGAAGTTTCCAGTAACTTGTGTAAAACACTGCTTCCCTCAGACATACACCTTCTTAGTATATGTGCCATTGTCACGGACTAAACAGCTCTGGCTATTATCCATTTCTGAGACAAGTCCCTTCTGAGCTTCATTTCCAAATAATTTGCATAGGACACCTATAGGCAACATGTATCATCCATGAATACTTTTAAGTTCAATAAAACACAAATCAGGCAGATATCCATTCTGTAGAAAATATACTGATTATTATTTCAGTTACTTTATGGTAGGATTTCACTCATATTTCTACTGGTTAACAGTTACAGTTCTGATGAGTATAACATATTATAAGCACAGACATAAAAACAAAAAAACTAGATCCTTCCTTTATCACTCTTCAACCACTTTCGTTTTCTCATCCAAAAGATGATTGAGGTAGAAATATCTCCAGAATAGAGTTCATTGTGGGATATGCTAGAATTACCCTTTAATCAGGGGTACAAAATCTACTTGTGTTCCCTCAGGATCACTTTTATTTCTCCAGAACTCTGTTTCTTAATGGGTGAGCAAACAATTTCATCATTTATTATGTTTTGGAATAGGAGATGGTTAAAGAGAAAACTTGTCCTACATCTTGCAGAGATTTAACACACTCATTTCATTCTGAAGCACCTAAAAAAATATTGTTGGCTCTGCCAACTTCTGGGGTACAGCCTTTGACATGCTGCACAAGGCCTGGTGTGCACCTCATGCTGACTGAAATTGCACATTCCTCCTGTAAATCCTGTTCTGGTTATATATTTGAACTAGTCGGGTCAACTTCATTCTTTTTAATTTCTAGGCATTTTGACCTTGAAACTTGAAAAAAAGATACATTTCATTTTTGGTGCAACAAAATTCAACATAATTTGAGAAGTTATTTTTGCTTCAGTCTTCTGTACTGCAAGGAAAAATGAAAGGATGTCATTAATTATACTAAGTTATGGAAGATGATTTGAAGGACCATTGTCTCTTAGGTATGTATTTCTCTTTTAAGAACATGTTTTAGAAACTTCAGAAATGTCTTACTTCCTCTAGATTCTTCCTACCTTGACATTTTATGTGCTTGTGTAACATTCTTACTGATTGGAAGACATCCAACCCCCAGGGGTGGTGGCACTGCATCTATGCATGATCAGCTCTTCTCTCACATTGCAAAGAGTATCAGTTTTGGAGTGATTTATAATACAATCCTTTCATGTTCCTTCAGAAGTAAGCTCTGGTGGAAATCCATAGGACTTGTTCCGAAGTCAGTTTGAATAGCACTACAGCCTGGGGCAGCTAATCTTCAAAGTCAACACCTTATACCATATCACAAATGATAACCCTAGAGCAATGTTGTGTTAGTTTCTAAACTTCTTAATAAAGAAAACAAATTTGTTGGCAGCTCTTAAAAACAAAATTAAAAGCTAGGGTGATAAATCCAAAGGGTGGGTGCTGGGGGAAGGGAAGTAGTACAGATAATGAAACTATTTTCCCTGAAGTTAGATCAGTTCATCTATTTATCTTTCTCTGCGGTTTAATTTCAGTTATTAAGTCAATGTAGGGAGATCTGAAAAACCAAGTGCGTCTCACATAACAAACTCTCAGAGATGAGCAGCAAAGCCAAGTGAATTAAGATGGGAAAATAATTTGTAGTGTCTGTTCAACTTACTCCAATAAATTGGAGAACACTGAGGAATTAGGGAAAATGTCTCCTTTTCACTCTGCTACAAATTATTCTTCAGAAACAAACAAGTGAGTGTTTTCCTTTTTTTCTGGACACCATCACATACATTAGAAAGGACATCCACCCCCTGAAGGAAGTGAAGTAAAGCTCCTCCATTCCTCAAACCATTTCATACGCAGAGATCTTCTTCCTAGCTGGCGAATTCCAGGCAGCCTGTACAATCCAGGCTATTGCACAATTTGGCAGAGGGGACCAATTGAAAAGTCACGTTTTGCCCAATGCCCTGAAGCGCAGCAAGTTTGGGGTTCTTCTTCAACTTAGGTGGTAAGAAAATTCTAGAGCCAAAAGGCCTATTTAAAAATGTGTGCATGTTAAATCTTGTTATGGCATTAAAGATCAAGTTTCCATATTCATTAACACATATGCACACCCATATTATTAAAAAATGAATTATTAAATGTATGATTTACTTCAACTGATTTGAGATGGACATTCCTGGATTTGGGATAGATTGTATTCGACTTGTTATGACAGCTTTTCTCAATTTGAACAACTTCCAGATACATGGACCACATTTTCTTAAAATTATCAGCAATAGTTATTATAGAATGACAGATTTGGAAGAGACCTTGGAGATCTTTTAGTCCAACCCACTGCTCAAGCAGGAGACCCTATAATATTCCAGACAAATGGATATCTAATCTCTTCTTAAAAACCTTTAGTGATGAGCACCTACAACTTCTGGAAATAAGCCCTTTCACTGACTAATTTTTCTTACTGACAAGAAATTTCTCCTTAATTCTAGGTTGGATCTCTCATTGTCAAGATTTCATCCATTAGTCTTTTCTTGCCCGCAGGTGCTTTGTAAAATAGGTTGACCTCTCCTTCTCTGTGGCAATCCCATGTTGTAAACCCTTAAAGGCTAGAAAGGCTAGTGCTGTCTCACTTGAAAACCATCACGGATCCACTGTTAGACCCCCTGCAATTTGTATACCGAGCAAATAGATCAACAGATGATGCTGTTAATATGGCTCCGCACTACATCCTAAAACATCTTGAATCTCCAAAGATCTATGCAAGGGTCCACTTTGTAGACTTCAGTTCAGCATTCAACACCATCATTCCAGACATTCTTCTAACTAAGCTAAACCAACTAGAGGTACCTGAACACACTTGTAAATGGATCATAAACTTCCAAACAGACAGGAAGAAGCAGGTGAAGCTAAGCAGAATCACATCAGATACCTGTACAATTAGCACAGGGCCCCCCCAAGCCTGTGTGCTCTCTCCACTTCTCTTCTCTCTATACACCAATGACTGCATCTCAAAAGTTCCCTCTGTTAATGTACTGAAGTTTGCAGATGATATAACAGTGATTGGTCTCATTTGAGACAATGATGAATCCGCATACAGACAGAAGGTTGAATAACTAGCCTCATGGTGCTACCAGAACAATCTGGAACTGAACACACTCAAAACCGTAGTAATGGTGATGGACTTTAGGAGAAACCCTCCCATACTACCACCACTTACAATACCTGACAACACAGTATCAACAGTAGAGATCTTCAAATTTCTAGGTTCTACCATATCTCACAACCTAAAATGGACACCCAACATCAAAAAGTCATCAAAAAAGCACAACAAAGAATGTTCTTTCTGTGCCAATTCAGAAAGCTCAAACTGCCCAAAGAGCTGCTAATCCAGTTCTACAGAGGAATTATTGAGTCTGTCATCTGCACCTGTCTATAACTGTCTGGTTTGGTTCTGCAACTCAACAAGACAGACACAGACTTCAGAGGATAATTAGAACTGCAGAAAAAACAATTACTATCACCCTGCCTTCCATTGAGGACCTGTATACTGCAAAAAGAGGGCTGTGAAAATATTTACAGACCCCTTGCATCCTGGACATAAACTGTTTCAACTTCCACCCTCAAAACGACGCTATAGAGCACTGCATACCAGAACAACTAGACACAAGAACAGTTTTTTCCCGAATGCCATCATTCTGCTAAACAAATAATTCCCTCAACACTGTCAAACTAGTTACTAAGTCTGCATTACTATTAATCTTCTCATTGTTCCTAGCACCCATCTCTTTCCCCTTATGACTGTATGAATGTAAGATTTATATTGACTGTTTCCCTATGACTATCATTAAGTGTTCTACCTTATGATTCTTGACGAATGTATCTTTTCTTTTATGTACTCCGAGAGCATATGCACCAAGACAAATTCCTTGTGTGGGTAAAATAAGGACTCAGATTGTTGGGGGTAATAGGCTGACTTGTAAACCAATTAGAGAGGGCTGTAAAGCACTGTAAAGTGGTATATAAGTCTAAGTCAGTGGTTCTCAACCTTCCTAATGCCGCGACCCTTTAATACAGTTCCTCATGTTGTGGTGACCCCCAACTAGGGGTGGGTTCTAAATTTTTTTACTACCGGATCTGTGGGCGTGGCTTATTTTGTGGGCATGGCTTGGAGGTCATGTGACTGGGTGGGCGTGGCTAGCTGGTCATGTGACCAGGTGGCCATGGCTATATGTATAGGGACTACTCAGAGGGCTGAAAAAAGTCATTTCTGACAGGTCCTCGCACTTTTGACTGGTCCTCACACTTATGACCATCCTCACATTTATGCCTGTGCAGCATTCTTAACAACCATGTCACTCATTTCACAACTGCTTCTCTTCAACATGGTATAAGATAGGGCAAAAAATGTAAAATGTGAGGACAGTCGTAAATTCAAGGACTGGTCAAAAGTGCGAGGACCAGTCAAAAATAACTTTTTCAGCCCTCTGAGTAGTCCCTGTGCACAAAAGGACTACCCAGAGGGCTGAAAAATGTGATTTCTGACAGGTCCTCGCACTTATGACCAGTTTTTGCAGTTATGACTGGTCATCATTTATGCCCATTGTAGCATTCTTAACCGTGTCACTCATTTCACAACTGCTTCTCTTCACCATGGTGACAAGATAGCGCAAATACGTAAATTGTGAGGACAATTGTAAGTTCGAGGACTAGTCAAAAATAACTTTTTCAGCCCTCTGAGTAGTCCATATGCATAAAAGGATACAGCAATAGAGAGGGATGAAGGAAGGGAAGGGAAATTAGAGTAGGAGTGAAGGTAAGAGAGGGAGGAAGAGAGGAGGAGAAAGAGAAAGAGGAAGTAGGGAGAAGAAGAAGGGGGGGAGAGAAAGTAAGAAAGAAAGAAAAGACAGAGGTGATAGGTTTGAGGAGAAAGATTGCTGTACAATAAAAAAGATGAAAGGGAAGAAAGCCAAACAAATATTAAGATATTAAGATAAAGAATGCATTGTTAAACTTTAAAGAATAAAGAGAACAAATAGCAATAAATAGCAATAATTAGAAACACACATACAAACATACAACGTATTTTCTTTGAACAGAGTATTTGGCCGGTTCACAAATTTAAACAGTTGTAGGGAGTTAGCACTCACCCCTTTCCTAGAAGAATGAAATATTTTGGGAAATATTAAAAAGGCAGAATATTGTATTTCCCTACCTGTATGAGAAAAGGAGAAGCATATTTTACAGACAAAGCAGCTCCCACCTTCCTGCCCCCCACCCTTTGTTAATGGGCCAGAGGCAGAAACTCAATCCTTTGTCAAAGGACATTTGCAACACAATAGCAACAGAAACTAACATAATGGGCCCCATCAAGCCATGTGATCCTGTCCAACATTAAACCATCTTTCCAAGCAGTCTCCATGTTTCCAGTGTCTTTTTCCCCGCTTGGAGCAGAACACAGAAGGATATTTCTTCCAACACAGTATTTAGTCATTTCAATTAAATTTACAATTTCTATATTTCCTTTTTACCATATTTATTCCTCATCTATTTTTTTAAAAAAACAATATTACCCTTCATCCTCATCTCTAATCTTAATCAAATTCAATTTTTCCCTTCTATTCTATATTATACCCCTTCGCATTGTCATCTATTTTTATATCCATCCTCACATTGGTTAATTATGTAATACAGTTGTTTAATACAAATTCAATATTTTAATATAAATCAATTAGTTATATAACTATCTTTTTTGTATATTAATCAATATGAACATGAATATTCCAATTATTTCCATGCAATCCAATTTCTTACAAATTAATTAATTATATTTACCAATAATAATAAACCAAATAATTTCCCCCATATATTCCTCCAAACCACAACTTAACCAATTAATAGTATCTCAATTATTACAATTCCCTAGTTAAATAGAGCTTTTTTTCTTTTGTGTTTTAAAATCTTGGAACTCTCCTCTTTTGCCCTAAATTTCTCATTGTTTGCAGTGTTGCACTTACCTTTTTTGGTGAGGAAAAAGAAAAAGAAATCTCTCTGTCTCATTTTGTCACGTTGCAGCCTGCTTAGTTTCAATTTCGCTTTTTCAGCATAGATAGGGGGAAAAAAACTTGCTCCAGGAATTTACCTCTTTGCAGCTAGCTCTTTGAAGCCCCGCGGCAAGAATTTAAAGTTTTTTTCCCCTCTAGCCACCAGCTGGGACTGGAGGCAGCAATAGATTGGGAGTGGGCGGGGTAAGCGAACGGCGACCGGGCCATCTAACAGAGGCAGAGGGTGAGGGTGAGTGAAGGCTGGGGGGGGGGCGAGAGAGGGCTTTGGCGACCCCTGTGAAATGGCCGTTCGACCCCCAAAGGGGTCGCGACCCCCAGGTTGAGAACCGCTGGTCTAAGTGCTATTGCTATTGTTATCTTTGTTACTCTTCTCTGCATTCTTTCTAGAGTCTCAACTTCTTTTTATGCTTGTGGAAGATGCCCATACTGGAGAAGGCTACATGAAAGTAAAACAAAAATATTACATCTCCACTTTACCACATATAATAAAGCAATAATGGTGTTACAACCCAAAATGTTTTTATATAGATGGGGACAAAATAATTCAGAAGTTACCTTTATAAGATATCATTAATCAGTGCATTAATCAAATGCATTGAATAATGCATTTATTTATATTGCTGCAGATTTTTTATCTATATTTATTTATTTATTTATATTGCTGTAGTTCTTGCTTATATGATTCTGTGCAGCTAATAAATTAGAACAACCAAAACCAAATGCATAGCATAAAATTAAAAAAAGCAATGAAAGCAGTCGAAAGCAAATTACAGAAAATATGCAAAGTGCAAGAAAGTGCCAACCTATAGTTCACAAACAATATGGCGATTTTTCAGGCTCTCAATGTCCACATGATCCTCATGACTGATGGCACAGCCATGTCTTCAGGGATTCCCTAAAGGCCAGCAAGGTCGGGGCCAATCTAACACCAGGCAGGATAATGTTCCAGAGAGCAATCTTTCGCAGCAAAACTTTCTCTCCTCCTAGATTCTGCCATATGGAACTTCCTTTTATCTGGGACCCACAATATGCTCCTTCTGGTGGACGTAACCCAGCCCCATGATCAATAGGATTCTAGAGATCATAATTAACACCTTGAAGTGAGCCTAGAAGCAAACCAGTAACCAAAGTAAATCTGGAACAGAGATGTAACATGCACTGATCTTAGAATACATAAATGCCCAGTCCAGCCCATGGCATTTTGTACCACAGGTAGCTTCCAGATACTCTTATTGAATGTAGGGATTTCATCCAAGCCCTAGATGATAAAATACTATATTTGTTATGAGCCAACACACATAAAAATCTTATTCAAACTACCTACTTCTATCCAGTTTAAACCATTCATGGAATTGAGCAAATCCCTAAACAGATCCAGAAATTTATTTCCCTTCTTCACCAAAACTGGCTTTGAACATTTGGATTTCCATTTACAGAATGAGATCTTTCAGCCCCGTTAGTATAAATGGATAGCAAAGGAAGATTGAAAAGCTGTTTTAAAGGGCATCTCATTTAATGGGAGATGTCTATTTAGCACACATTTAAAAATGGGTGGGAACTAAATAATTACCCGCAAAATGTAAATTAAAAAATAGAAATAACATGCAATCAGACAATCCTGCTCTTCAAAGATTCTGTCACACATGTGGTATTATTCTTCCCTCGGTTTGCTTGTCTGCATCCTATTACCTGGGAAAGCAAATATCTCTGACTAAAGGGATGGTATGTTCAGAATCTGGTTGTATGTAGAATTGAAGTAAACCTAGAAGGAAAAGAAAAGGCAAAAAGCAAAAATTATTCTGAACTTTTTAAAGCAAATCATTTAAATGGTCAGGCTCAGGTGCACTTTGGTTCTGTATCCTTCTACAAAGAAACCCAGATAATTGGCTTGTTTCAGTATTCAGCAGCTGCAAGGACTGGCCCTTACATGGAAAAGCAGTCTGATGAAATGATAAGCACTGGAATGTTTCATAAGAGAAAAAAATGGGCATTGGCAACAGGTGTGCATTAATACTGAAAAAGTGCTTGGATTCCAACATGATCTCAACACTTTTGAGACCTCCTCCAGTTTCTCACATTTCAGTCCTCCCTCCTCCTTGCCATTCATCTTAATGCCTCTCACTCGTGAGGTCCTTGTATCCATGCAAAGTGTTGGTGATACAAAACCACATTTGCTAAGGAATCTCAATACCTCTTGGGTCCAGTAATGTCTTTACATTACATTCATATGTTCAGATATTTCCATCTTTTAAGGATGTACCATGTTTTCCCAAAAATAAGACCCAACTGGAAAATAAGCCCTAGCAATTTTTCAGGATGCTTGTAATATATGCCCCAACTCCTCAAAATAAGTCCCAGTTAAGATTGTCAGCCAGACGGATGCATTTAGTACCATATTTTCCCAAAAAATAAGACATCACCTGAAAAAAAGCTCTAATGTGTCTTTTGAAACAAAAAATAATACAAGGCCCAGTTTTATTTTCAGGGAAACACAGGTAGTAGTTAACTATGTCATTATAAATGTTGATAGCAGGTTATGGATTAGAGCAAAAAGCTTCATAAATTTCTCTACTGCTGTACCACTACTGTAACAAAAGTAGCTTATGTATTCTCTTAACATTATTTATTTTAGTATTGCTTATTATGTGTTTTCATCTTTGCTTGATTTTTATATCACAATATTGGACTTTTTTTTTCGTAACGTGTCACATCTCTTCAGGTGCCAAAAGAGTCTCTTAATTTCCCAAACTATTCATAAACTCTTTTTTAAGGAGTTTCTGTTAGTTGAAGGATATTTAATAGTTCTCTCATGCTACTTCAAACCTCCTAACTGAAGGGGTAGCAGTATTTCCTTGCAAGATAAAAAGTAATAGCAGTTTCCGGTGTCTTACTTCACAGGCAGGTGCAATATTGTTTTCCAGACAACATTATGAAAGTGATTTTTTACTGCATTAATTACACTCAAGCCACTTCAATAAATCTTCCTCTAGGAACTTTAAATATATTTAAGGGCTTTTGTAAAAATTAAGGACACAGACTGAATAGATAAGCAACTTAATTGGTGATACAAACAGTTCTAATAATGATGAAAATCAGTTTCTATATACTAAGCATCTAGCATAGATGTAGAGATGTAAATTCAGAGCTTCTTTTTCTTGTCTTTTCATTGAAGCAAGTGCTTGCAGCCCATTTCTCTACCTGGACTGTTGAAAGCATCAGAGAAGGCCTTAAATTTTCTCACTTGTTTGTTCCCTGCCTTGATAGTTCCATCCCTTACACAGAATGGTTTTGCAACTTTCCAGTTTAGCTTTTTACTAAAGCTCATTTTCTGAATCATTGGCCATTCCTGTATGAAAAAGAGAGAAAACTGTAAAAATTTGCTCTTTACTTAAAGTAAAAATCCTAGAGATTTTGAATTAAAACCACTATAATTTCCAGCTGTTAAGGCCAATAGGCAGGAATGTGGGTAGCTGTGGTTCATCATTTTGAGAAGTACTAGCTTGGGGATACAACACACAACTGTCATCTAATTTCCCAGAACCAAAAGTTAAAAATTTAGTGCCACCTGTTGTTTCTTTTCAACTGAAGGATGGGAAAACATCATGTTCAAAGCTAACCTTGAATCTTTGTTTTCTCCTGTGAGATCATTGTGAGGTATTCCCGTGATTCAAACATGGCTTCAGTACAATCTTAAAATTAATACCGGGTGAAGCATGTCATGCTTTTCAGATACACAAACATATATTTGGCATGAAAATAACAAAGAGCAAACACTGAAAGTTCATGGTACAGGGATCATGTAGAAACAAAGTATTAAAAATATACAGTGCCCAAGAATTTTCTATATAATTGCTTTTAAACAATGTTCTCCCCTTACAGGACAAGAGGGAAAAAGTTATAGCTGGTAAAAAAAAAATCTTCCATTTTATGTCTCTTGGAGTCCTAACATAGTCGTCACAGTAAAGGATTTTACTGAATGTCCCATTAAGTAAAACTTGATTATTTGTACAGTCCCATCCTGTCCCACCTATTCTAGGCTGCACCATGAGGTTTTCCAGTACACCTTCTTAAATTTGAATGCCAGCTTTCTCCAACATGGAATTAATACAAGCGATTTAAATAATCTTAACAGTAACTAGACAGAATAAATGCTTGAGTAGATATGCAGTAACAGAATAGGGCTTAACTCTCCGGTTATGCAGGTAGGTTATGATTAATGTGAGCTTGAGTAGCGATATTTGATTTAGTGCAAGTTATAAATTGATACCAGGTTTTGTTTATTGCCAGCCTAAAGTCAGTTAATGCGAGGTTAGCCAATGTGTGGTCCAGGCCAGCACTTGCATGGTTGTGCTTTTAAACACTAATTGTCATGTGTGCAAAATGGAGAAAAGGAAAGTTCTGTGTGAAGAAAGCTGAAAAAAAGAACAGGTTTGGTTTGAAGAACTACAGCGAAATACAGTGGAATACAAGACACGGCAGATACACTTTGGATATGGGTTTATAACCTCTTTTACTTTCATTTCATTAATAAATGTATAAAAAAACATGTGTCTAAAAATTTTAATTGCCTATTTCCATCAAGCTGCAACCAACAACCCTATTTTCCATGGAAATATCACATTGAATAATGCATATTCAAATAATGTGACCATTTCATGGGATTCATTAACCACACTAATTGAGACCTGCCTGTATACAGGATCTCAACAATTATAGCATTTTTGGTAGGAAGGGATTTTTTGTCTTCTAGGCAAAAATCATTAAAACACTAATTACAACCTACTCCAATTCCGTGAGAAGTTCCCCATCTGCTTCTGTTCTTAAAACACATTATTCCTTTAAGACCAGTCATATACCACTGTTTTTATTGTATGTGGGAAGTCTAACAAAGTATATTTATCAGTCCATCAAACCCAGCTTTAGATTGAAAGATTGAGAGTTTAATTATCATTAAGAACTATACATTATAATTCAATTAATACTTTCCCAGACACTGTTTACAGCTTAATTACAGCAGAAATATTTGTCTGAGGCCAAAATACAGGTTCTGTCTAAAAAAAAATAAATTAAGAAGCTACATTATTTTTAATGATTTCTCAATTATTTCTTCACAAAAAAAATATTTACCCTCTTCTTTTACAGTAAAAATTCCCTCAAGACAGTTTCCAAATTAAATTAACCATAAATTCCAAACATGAATATGAATCAGTGAGTGGTGATACAAAGTGAAACTAATACATAACCCAGCAATTTTATCCGCTCATGAAAACCTGTCCTATGTAAAAGGGACAGAAAACAGGTTTTCAAGATTTTTACAAAGCCCATAAGATGAAGGTCAACCCAGCACAGGTAATGTTGCATTCCACAAATGGAACTGTCGCAAAGACAACCATTTCTTTATACCTTTCAACCAGGTGCTCTTTCTGGCAGACCAAGAAGAAGGTTCTCACCTGTTGATCTTACAAATGTGGACAGAGTCATATGAAGAAGGGGAATGAGGGCAGTTATTTGATCTGAAACCACAGAAGATTTTAAAGGTTAAAGATGGCACATTGTTGTGCCGAATAGTATATCACAACTGATTAACTGTCTTCTAGCAATAAGTAGTCAGCTACCTTCTCCACCAGTTATGACTTCTCAAACACCCTTGATGACTATCCCACAACAAGTGTCACTAGTGGAAAGATAAAATTAATCCTAACCATTAAAAAGTGTTCTCTGTCACCAAAACCACTGGATCTTCTCCATTTTCAGGGGAAGAATCTGCATGGCACAGTAAAAAAAAAAGTAAAAAACGCAAAGATTTTATTGCAGCTGCCATGTTGAGTTTCTGTACCTTGAGAACCTCTCTGCCCAATTGGAATAGGGCAGTGATGGTTAACCTTTTCGGCACTGAGTGCCAAAACTGGAGCATGTGCCGGAACCCGAAAGAGAGCAGCTGGCCGGTGCGCATGCACACAGCGGCCAGCTGCTGTTCCGGGATCCATCACACGCATGCATGCCGGGTAGCTGGCCCTGAAAATGGCGAAGAAATGATTATAAAAGCCAAAGCCATATCTTCCAAAAACACACACACAAACCCATAGAATTTTCCTTACTCTGTCTTTCACAATTGTAATATAATTGTCCTATGATTCTCAAAAGGTCCAGCATGGACCTCACTGATTTTGTGACTACCCAATGTTCTGGATTACCTAGTCCTTTCATTTGCATCTACCATGAACCAGCCTTTTTCACTTGGAATTAAATATACATATAATCCAAAACCTAGAGGAGGTTCGTTTAAACAATGCCTTTAAACTTAGACACACAAAATTAAAATTTCTCCGAATTTCTTACAAGCAGTTTTGAAGTAATCTGTTTCCTTCTTTCTTTATTTAAAACTTACACTAAAATCTTACACTGTTACTGTACAAATATTGTTTCCAGATTCTGATAATAAGAAAGGTATTGTATGCAAGAAACAATGGCCAAAAAAAAAGGATGCATTCTTGCTAAGAACCAGATGAATGTATTTTTTTTCCTGTAATAAAATTACACCAATTTGAAGTCATCTTAACTCATTTAATACTTTAATGCTTTACTAGTATGTAACTTTTCACTTTAGGTAATAGAACCTAAATCTCTTTTAGTGGAAAATAGGGGATGGCCTGCATTTTGGATCTAAAGCTATGAAGGTGATTGTGCACACCATGGCAATGACAGACATGACACATGTGATCATACCCATCTTTTCAGCTCTGGGTCCAAAGAACAATACATTTCTAGTAGAAAAGTAGGTATACGTACTTGAATATATGATAAACTCATCCTGGCTTTTCTGATTTTTCTTATAATTCTGTGAGAAGATTATTCAGCCAGTGCATTTTTGTATGGCCAGTACTCACATACACATGGTTTTGTGTGGTACATGATTTTCTTCAACACACATCCAGTCAACTATACAATAAAGATTTGAACAGTCTCTTTTTCATACTCCTATCCAGATTAATGAATTTGATCAAAAGGAATGCTTTCAGCTAGAATACCTAATGAGCACCATCATAATAAACAAATAGAATCATCAAAAAAGGATGTATAATAATGTGTATTATTATTATTAGGAGTGAATGCTATTATTTAAATTCAGAAATAAATCATTTAATTTAAGTAGGCGCTATACCTGAAGCCATATCGAGGAAGGCTGAGAACTTTTACTTTCTGATCTTATTTCTGTTCATGGATTAAGCTGCTGGTGAGCACCGTCAAGATCCATTGGAGTGTTAATACACTGTCACATAAGAACAAAATGGGCAATGAAAATAGGAGAAGAAAATTACTGATGTCAGAACTGCTGTAGGATATTAGATGCTGATGCCAAAGCAATGCAGCTACTTCTTCCCTGTCACATCTATATAACTATACTGTACCATAGCTTATTTCCATTTCATGTTGTATTGTGGCTGTGTTCCATGTTGTATGGCTGTGTTCCATGAAATGCTATGTATAGTACATATATGAAGTATGAAAGCTTCCTCATATGAATATGACATTTTTCCAGAAGTTGCATGCAACTCAGTAGGTAGTCAGGTGGCTGAGAACATGAGCAATAGGCAAGTTCAAAGAAATTCTGTGAAGGCACAGAGTCAACCACCTGATTAAATTAACTTGGTCCAAATGTTATTGAGCCAGAGACTACCAAGGAATCTTTACAATTATTTGAATAAAGGCTTTAATACTATTCTGGGAGAAAGGCACAGTGTAAAAAATATTTTAAAATAAGGATATTGACTTCGGAGCTCAACACAGTTGTGTCAGACCTGGAAGCCATCTTTTGCCTTTGAATTATTGGCTAAATTACATAATACGTTATTCACAAATTTTAAATGATCACTTTTGAATTGAAGTATTTGCTTATTAAATGCGCTTGGCACCTGGCTCCCTTTGACCCTGGGCAGCTCCCAACAATCAAAATAAAACTAATTAAAAGAAAAGAAAAAAGCAAAAGATGGCAGGAACGACAGACCATATGGAAATCAAGCAACAGGTCTCAATCTCCCTCATCAAAAGTCTGGAGGAAGATCAAGTCTTCATGGCTCTTGTAAGCAACAGCAGTGTAGAGCCCATCTGGATTTCAAGAATAACCTCATTCCAGATGGCTAGTATGGCCTCCCTATTTGAATTCCCATTATTTCTGTCTACTTCTACCTTACTGAATTGTATTAGGAGATGGATCTGGGCTTTTCTAAATGCACCTCTCCTTAGAATATTTTGAGAAAATGTTTTTCTGTAAAGCTGTATTACAAAAATGCTGTTGGCTTAAGACCCATTTTCAGAAGAGGGAAAAGGGGGGAAAAAAGCTGTAGTGAGATATTTTTCTTCAAGATGGCCCCATAAACCTTAAGTGACATGCCTATTAGCAACATTTGGAATAATGGAAAATGCTTATTGGGAAGTACTGACTGGTGCCCACTGCTTAATTCTTAAGGGTCCACACATTTTCTACTTGCTTTTGCTATTGAATTTAAATCGATATTGATCCACTAGGTACCTGTGGAAACTTTTCACTTTGTTTCGCTGCAACCACTCCCTAATCTGCTCCAAAGATTTAATCCCTTCTGACAGCAAATATCAAGCTGGGCTCAGTGCAGCGATGGTGGTCTGCAAAGCTTTGTCAAACTCCTCCACAGTTCTTACTTTCCTCAACCAACTCTGCTGAAAAGCAAAGCTGACATGCAATACTTCACCTCTTTAGAATGATCTCCCTTCATCAGTTTATGCTTTATACAATAGACATTAGGCAATAATCATGTTTTAAAACAACAACAACACTTATCATACCTTCCCAATACAAACATGACATCAAGCAATAATATTTTCTGACGTAACTTTAATTCTAAATTAACCCCATGTTATATGAACTGTTCAGTCCTTATCAGAATCTACAATATTATTTTACAGTATTTCCTTCTCTCTCTCTCTCTCTCTCTCTCTCTCTCTCTCTCTCTCTCTCTCTCTCAAGGAAATCAACCCTGACTGTTAGTTGGAAGGACAGATACTGAAGCTGAAGTGCTTTTACCACCAAATTGGAGTTTTAGAAAGTAAAAGAATCTTATGCATTATTTTAAAATAAGGAAATCTGATTTCTAGACCTTAAATGTAAATCCTGACAAAATTTTAATTGAATCAAGGTTGCTATTATCCATCTCTATAGACTGAAAATTGTACAATTTTTCACTCATATTTTCCAAATCATTTTCTTGCTCTTAAAAACATCCAAAGAAAGTACAAGAGAAATATATGAGTAATATAATAACTTGTTTTTATTAAATAAACACCTTTTGTAGCAAAAAAACCCCTTTCCATTAATCTTATCTTTGATTTAAAAAATGTGTTTGCAGTAGATAAAACTGCTTCACTTTGCATCTGTTTCACATACACAAATGTGTCAGGTTTACATAAACTATCCTGATAAAAATGAAAAATAAGGGAAGAAAATGATAAAAATTGCACATACTGTTTCAGTAACACATATTTTATTATAATCATCTGTGATACAGTTTCATCCCTTCTCATTATTTTTCTTGTCTATTTAACACTCTTAGGTTAAAGTAGAAAGGCTCAGCAGCAAAAATCAATGCAAAACAGAGATGGATAGCATTTTTTAAAAAAGGAAAAATACATTTTAATAGAAGTGAACTAATGGAAGTTGCAAAAATGTGCAATGTAACACTGAAATGTTTGCAGAATCTGATACTACAGTTGTACATATATGTTTGCTGAATAAACTGAATATAATATAGATTCTACTTTTGTAAGTTTCAATTAGTATACCTCAGATGTAACCAAGAGTCTGTTTATTTCTATTTTATTTTTCCTCCTTTATTAGTTCTCTTTTTCATTTTACTACTCACACTTTAAATTCTCTCCCCCCCCAAAAAAAAACCAACCCAAAACTATTTCTGTTGTTGTCCTTGAGAATTATTAGGTTTGGAAATTGGCATAAAGATCAGTTGGAAAGTAATAGGCTTTTTATGATTTGAACCAAATTTCTTTTGAACTTTGTTAATAAGACCAGTCCATTGTGATTTGGTCTACATCTACCCATCCCAGTATCCCATGTTTTGTAGCTAACACTTTGGAAGTGTGGAAAGAAGCTTAAAGACACTATTGCTTTTAAAGCCATTGGTGATTCTAAATGATTATTGTCCAATTTGTTAATGGCTCTCCTCTTTCTTACCTGATTCATCAAAAAGGAACAAAAAGAAGAAGCAAAGAGTAACTCCACCTTCATCATTGCATTGACGTTTCTGTGGGATTTTTAAAAAGTAGCCTTTATCATAATGATCCCCATTCTTCCTGCTGGAAAAAAAATATTTTAGATTCAGCAGTCAATTTTGAGTCCTGCTTATCCCAAAGGTGCTTTTTCACGAGGCAAATGGACTTTCTTGTGTTTTTTTTTCTTTGAAGATGTTTTGCTTCTTATCCAAGAAGCTTCTTCAGCTCTGACAGGATAGTGGGGAATGGAAGGATCTCTACAGACTTTTAGCTATTTGTGTTGAACACCCTTTGAATGGTGTGGGGGTAGGAATGGATTTCCAGAGAAAAATTGCAGACTACAGGAACCAGGAGCCCTGCTCAGGTAACCCTGAGGACACAGATAAACCTCCAAGTGCTTCAACGAACCTCTAAAACGATGCAAATGACCAGCTGCCTACAAGGAATATAAATTCTTTCATTCCCTACCATCCAGAGGATTCTGATTCTGACTCTGATTCTTCAGAGCTGAAGAAACTTCTTGGATGAGAAGCAAAACATCTTAAAACCAAGTCCAGATGCCTCCTGAAACAGCACATTTGGGACAACTATGACCTGGGTGACTCAGGATCTCTACAAACGCTGAAGGCTTAATGCAGAAAATTCAGAATAGATTATTTTCCTATTTTATATTTGTGCATCTTCATTTGCCTGTCTTGTTGCTGAATTGCAAGTTTCGGCAGACACATTGAGGTATTTCAAAGCTCAAAATTACTTTCCTTCCCGCAAGGTCCCTAATAATAAATCCTCCCCACTTCATTAGTTACCACTAAGGTGGATGGGAGTCAAAGTAAGTACTTCTTAATATTACCGCAACCACAAGATCAGGATTAGCAATGGGTATTCCACCTTTTAGCACACCTAATGAATAACAATTACTCTTACTTTTTTTATTTTGATTTTATCTCAGATTCCTTTGATCTTATGCATGGCATTGTATTCTTTATGTTGTTCCCATGAGAGGGATTCTATCAGCAGATCTTGAATTTTCTTTTTAAGACAATTTAAATTTATCTTAATCTTTTTGCTCTTTCATCTTTGTCCATCTTTTATTAATACCGCATTATATTTTATATCCCAGGCAACATATTCTCTATCTTAGAACTTTAGTTTCTGGCCAATTTTATATAATACCTGTTCACAGTTTTGTCCACATTAGACATACTATTTTCCCATTGCTTTATGCAATTATGTAGTAATTCCTAACATAATGTCACCTAGATCTCCAATCATTGTGGCCAGTTTAATCATGCTGATTGGGAGTTACAAGAATTAAGCACAACAAGTGGGAGAAAATCACCTCACTGTTCAGGTTATATGTATTAGCAACTTTTATTCCACATATTCAAGGGATCTACATTATAGATTTGCAGACTTCTGCAAGATTATGTATCCCCAATTAAACTTACATAATGTTGCAGTCTTAAGTGTGCCTTTACTATACATTATACAGTGCTCTATCAACAATTAACAGTAACAACCACAGAAAAGTTTGCCATGATAACCATTTATCAAATGCAATGTGCTACTCTGTGAATGATTACAATTAAATAGCATGTGTTCAGAATATATCATTCTCCCTTGTCAAAGGTCTGCAAAGTGTTATAAATAAATTAAGTATCTACACCAATATTTTTCTGAATAGCATTTTAATTAAAACATTTTTACTATACTGCACGCTTCTGGATGTCAGTACAAAAACTTGGCACAAGCAACAAATATAAGAGGACACAGATAAAATGAGATATTAATATTTTGGTAGCAAAGTCATGTCTACTAAATTATTGATTGTGTGTGGCTTAATGGCTGCTCCCCTTTTTTATAATGCTTTCAGTATCTGGTATAGTAAAAAGCTGTTTATATCCAACATTTGCAATTACAACTTATTTCATACTGAGCCATGGTGGTGCAATGGTTAGAATGCAGTACTGCAGACTACTTCTGCTGATCACCAGCTGCCAGCGGTTTGGCAGATCGAATCTCACCAGGCTCAAGGTTGACTCAGCCTTCCATCCTTCTGAGGTCAGTAAAATAATAATAATAATAATAATAATAATAATAATAATAATAATAATAATAATAATAATAATAATAATAATAATAATTTTATTTCTATACCGCCCTTCTCCCGAAGGACTCCCCAATGATTCAGAAATGAGGAGCCAGATTGTTGGGGGCAATATGCTGACTCTGTAAAGTGCTTAGAGAAGGCTGAAAAGCGCTGTGAAGTGGTATATAAGTCTTTTTTTTATTATTTTGACATAACAAAACGTTTGTTTATTGAAGTGCTTGCAGAACAATCTCTGACAATAATGGTTATAAAAGAGCTTAAAATCTAGATACTGAACAAACAATACATTTCTAGCAGCTAGGTAACAATTCTTTGAATGTGGCTTTTAAGCTATTGTTGGACCATTAAATTTCTTTTTTTTTAATTTTTAAAAAGCAAAACTTTATTGATTTAAAACATTTAAAACATACAAAAGCTTGGTTAAGTTAAAAGTTAACTTAATCAAGAAACAAATTTGCATATACATATACAATAAACAACTTCAACTGCTAACTAATTTCTATTATTATATATACATATATACAAACCTTCAGTGACATATTTCATTTTCTATCTATCTGACAGTGCATTTTTTTTAATTATAATAATTTCCTCTAAATTTCATCTCAACCCATTTGGCCTCCTCTGATTTATCCACTAGTACCATCTATTCCATATTATAAAATATTTTGAGTCCTCCTTATCCTGTAACTCTAAGGTTAGTTTGTCCATTTCTGCGCATGTGTATATCTTTTGTATTAGTTCCTTATCTTTTGTATTAATTGGCAATCTATTTGTTTTCCAAAGTTGTGCTACTGCTAGTCTAGCCGCCGTTATTATAATAATAATAATAATAATTTTATTTCTATACCGCCCTTCTCCCGAAGGACTCAGGGCGGTGTACAGCCTATTTAAAAACACAGACAAAACAACAATGTAAAATTTAAAATAATTAAATAAATTGGCTCAGATTTAAAACCCAAAAAAATTTAAATACCCCAATTTAAAACTATTGTGTTGATAGTCCGGCCTGGCGGAACAACAGGGTCTTCAATGCGCAGCGAAACACCCGGAGGTCGGAGATCTTACGAATTTCCGGGGGCAGTTCGTTCCACAGGGCTGGGGCTCCCACAGAGAAGGCCCTCCCCCTGGGTGTCGCCAGCCGACATAACTTGGCTGATGGCACCCTGAGGAGACCCTCTCTGTGGGAACGGACTGGTTGGTGGGAGGCTATTGGTGGCAGAAGACGGTCTCGGAGGTACCGGGTCCTATGCCATGGAGCGCTTTAAAGGTGGTAACCAACACCTTGAATCACACCCGGAAGACCACTGGGAGCCAGTGCAGCTCGCGCAGGAGGGGTGTCACATGGGCACTAATACTTATGTGAAGTATTAGATATTTTATATCATTCCTAGACTTATATACCACGAATGGAATGAAGTGGTATATAAGTCTAAGTACTATTGCTATTTATTGATGTGCTGTTTAAGAAACATACTTGCTGTCATGAGAAAATCTTGTATTATTCCATATGCTTTGAAGAGAAATAGAATTAGATGCAGAAATCATTTTCAAAAATCTAGGTATCGCCTGTCTCAGATATTAATAAGTATAGTATTTATGCATTGTTTTGGCTATCACCATATTCTTTTAAATTTTAAAAGAACATTGGATTCTAAATTAATATTCAATAAAAAATAATGAATAAGTTATGAATCAAATCTATGTAATATGTGCATGCAATTGCAATCTAGATATTTATAAATTGTCACATGCCACCAATTGTGACATACAAGCAGTATCCCAATTCAGACTTAGAAAGTGCTCATCCTGATGTAATGGAGTGTTATTATAACAGTAGTGATAGTCAAAAGTAGACTTATTTGTCCACTGGGATTGCCCCAAGAGGTTTTGCTGCCTGAATCATCAGTCAATGATTTCCCATTCTCCAGTCGTGGATTACTATCCAAAGTTAATGAAATTAATTTATTATCTGATGCAAAATGTATCATGGATAGCCATGGCCCAACAAATTATATATTTATATAATTAGTATAATTACTATTATGTATATAATTAGTATATAATTGGATAACTAGTATTTCGTTGCTCATTTATGATACCAAAAATTAGCAACTTCAGATGTTGACTCATATTGCCTCATGGTAGGAATATCCCGCATATCTGTCCTATGTATCAAGCCTGTGAAAATAATTTGATGAGGCATATCACTTTTTGGGTTGTCTGCTCAAACTGAAGTAGCCACAATTGCTTAAAGACTCGGTGAAGCTATCTTGAGATCATTTGGGTATAAAAGGATTTTGTTTCTTTTCCCATTGCGTACAATGGCTTCCTCTTGATGCTACAAGGATTAAATCTAATATATGTGATCTAATTATTTCTCTAGAATTTCTACTCTAGTTTGAGTAGAAAAGAAACACGAGGCAACAGTGAAAAGACATTGAGGGAAAGGTATTAGCTGCTACCAAGGTAATGGTTATTACAGCTTCAGATTTCCACTTCCTACTTCAATTTATTGGCTATCACATCTCTTTCAGAAAAGATATCTTCCAAGGAATGAAGATAAGAGTCCAATGAAACCAATAGTCAGAAACCAGGCCATGGCTCTGAGGCCTAGGATAATCACCTTTTTCTACCACTGCCATCCTCAGTTCAGATTCTGAAACAAGTGCACAGTCACTAAGCTGGTCAGAGCACTGCTGCCTCCAACTCCAACTCCAACACCACAGACCAAAGACACAGAATGCCAAATAGCTGGAAGACTGTCTCGGAAGAAGTGGTTAACTTGGAAATAGCCTATTGCTGCTGAGTAGGCTGTGGGACCAAAGTAGCCCAACAACGTCCATCCAACCTCACCAGCAGCAGCTGTGCTTGGATGGAGATCAGAAGCTTCTGGGATAAAAGTCTTTGTCTGGGCTCATTCAAATACTGAAATAACATTTGCAATGGCTTGATTCAGACTATTTGATTCTTAAAGCCAGCCCTCGCTTTTACTGCCAGAACTTGGACAATGTGTCCTTCCTAACCTTCTAAATGTTACTATATGTACTGGAACTATTTTCCTTGAACTCTTCCTCAATGTTTCCAGTTGTGTTTTTGATGTTTCAGGAGCTGCCCTTGCCAACATTCATTTAAAAATATATAACCATAAAACAAAATTGGAGTGTTGATATTGTCCCTCTATAACGGCCCTGTTCTCATATCCAGGACCTGGTTAGTTCCTGACCCAACCAACTTTTCTTATTGTTGGACTCTCCCTTTATCATCACAAAAGGAAGTGAGCGGGGGAAAGGTACAATTCATATCAGGGGAACTCTCTCAGTTGTCCTCTCTGCAGGAACCTAATGGCCAAGACCAAGTAGCACAAGTGTGGACTAAGGAGCAGGCACAGTTGTTGTATTCAGAACAAATCCAGACTTTGCTTGATGGAGCATTGCTGTAGTAGTACTCAGGAGTCTTGACATTTCTTATCTCAGAATGGGAAGTTCACTCTTTAGTTCATCTTTCTCTGGTGTCACATGGGTGCTACAATATACTAGAGTTAGTTGGAGATTGCTTTTGCAGCGTGGACATCACTTAACTGCTGACTTTTGCTAAGGCCTTGCCATTGATTTCTTCCTTGGTTGAAGGTCATGTACAAGTCAGGGGTGGGTTCTACTTATCTCTGCTACCGGTTCGCAATGGGAGCGCGCGGGAAGCTTCTGCGCATGTGCAGATCGTTTATGATGACATCTGGGCAGGTGGGCGGAGCCTCCTACTGCCATTACTACCAGTTTGCAAGAACCGGACCAAATCGGGAGCAACCCACCATTGGTACAAGTCCATACAATATGCAAAAGAACGAGAGAAGGAATGCTTCGAGAGGTCTTATAATATATTTAAACACCTGAGAGAATTCTCATTCTAAAGGCCAACTGTAGCAGCAGCCACCATCTCTTCTCTTTCCCACAAACATAGGACTATGTAGCCTGTTCAATGGGGCCTAGATATGGGTATTAGATAGATGGCACTTATCTCTTTTTTCTTCAGAAACCTTTCCAAGTTCTCTTTTTTCTGAAAATGTAAGCTCAAACCGGCAATAGATTCTGTTCTGGATTAACCTTTTCAAGTGCTGTTGCCCCATGGGATCTCCTAAATTGCTCAGTTGAGGCTGCCTCATCCAATATTGCTTCAGACAGTACATTCTGTTATTCAGGCTCTAACTTCTGTGTTTCTGTCAGGCTGCTACATGATCTAGATCAGGAATGTCTAACCTGTGGCCTGTAAGTGACATACGGTCCTGGACAGCTAGTAATGCAGCCATGCAAAATTGTAGACTTTTTACATTAGTATATGAATTATATACATTAACTATATTTTATATGTGGCCCAAGATAATTCCTCTACACGCAATGCGGCCCAAGGAAGCCAAAGGTTTGGCACCCATGACTTAGACAGATAACAACACTATTCTTTATGTTAAGTTTACTATATGAGAGATGGAAAGATTTGGTCCCACCAACTATGGAGGAATGACTGCTGAAGTTAACAGATTTTGCTGAAAGGATAAATTGACTTCTTTATTAGAGAAAAGACATTATCTACATTTATTGATGACGGGAAGCCTCATGAACTTTTTGCAGAAAAGTAAAAAAAAATGAACTTGTGATCTATGGTTTTGCTAATTAGTAAGGACAGATTAGAAACAGACAAGTAATATGATGTAACTTTAGAGAAGGAGGTTAAAATATTTTTGTATTTACAATGCTGCGAAGAATATCGGAAGCTACCTTTTCTTTCGTTTCTATTTTTCTTCAACATTTTTCTTTCCTTGCAATTTTTACTCTTCCTTTTATTTCTTTTTTCTTTTCATTTTTCTTTTCCTCCTTTACGTTAGTTGACATTAGGTATTAATCTTGCTTAATTATTTTAGATTAATAATAATATTAATATTCTATTAATAATAGAAAGAAACAAGTCAAACTGTTGTTGGTGAATAATGTTCTCTGCTAAGCCAAGATGTGCACAACGTTTTCCAAGGCAAATCATAGATAGCAGAAACCAAAGTGACTTTGCAGGGGAGGTCTTGAAAGAAAGGAAACTAAAGCCAAGTTCAGCTAAATGTGTACCTTGGGTATCCCAAAGATAGTCTCAATAGGTTAGCAAAATGGACAGAATATAATAGAAATGTTAATATAAATTTAACATAGATAAACACAAATAAATTAAATGCATATCGACTTTGCAATTATACCCATGAAAGAGAAGGCTAGCTGATTGCAAACAGAATATGATTCAACTGGGTGATGTAGATGCACAAAAGGCAAATAGAGTTCAGGCTGCTTCAACAAGAACATGCTTTGCAAATCCCAGTAAGTCATATTTATATTTTATTCTACCTTGATCAGACACCACCGTAAGCAATGTGTACAGTGGAGAAAATTCTCTGAAAAGATTCCATGGGATGCAATAGTACTTTTCAAATGCCTGAAGGGCTGTAACACAGAAAAAAAGCCAAGATTTGTTTGGTATTGTTCCAAAGCATTATTATCCGTGGGTGGGTTGTCATGAAACAGCATGGCATGGAATGGAAATACTCCTAGCGATCTTGGTTTGGATTCTTATGAACATTGATTTATCTGTCTCTCAAGTATTGTTTAGGAGCATCTGGGAATTGTGTGATTATTTCAGAGAGTTAGGCCTGACAGGTTCCACTGGGAGATTTCCTTTTTCATTTCACTGCTGGTTGTAAGTCTCTGTAAGAGCTTCACTGACGAGGGCTTGGTTGTTCCTGCAGGCAGTGGGCATTTTGGCGAGATATTCAGTGGTTGCAGCTATGTAATTCTAAAGAATGGCTGGGGTTTTTTCAGTCACTCTATCTCCTTATCTCTTTTTTTTTTTTCCTTGGAAGACTATGTAGGCAAAATTGATTAATTGATTAGGTTTAAGTCTTTCAAAAACTGACTGGGGTGAGTTGGTTAAACTGTATAATGTGACTGTGTTCATTTTGGGTTAAATTTAATCCCCTAGGTCAGTGCTGGTGAACCTTTTCAGCACCAAGTGCCAAAATGGAAGCGTGTATGCATGACCAAGTGCCAAAACGGAAGCGTGTATGCATGTCCATGTGCGTGTGTGCCAGAAACTGGAAGATCAGCCACCCGGTGCGCGCACACGCATGCGCGCCACAAACTGGCAGACTAGGTGGTACCGGGCAGCTGATCTTCCAGTTCCCAGTGCTCCTGCACACATGAAGACCAGCTGACCGGCACGCCGGAACCCGGAGGAGCAACAGGTGACGGCTCACGTGCCTGGGGAGATGGCTCTGTGTGCCACTTCTGGCACGTGTGCCATAGATTCGCCATCAAGGCCCTAGATTAATTGGGTGAATTTACTTTTGGTAACATAGTAACTCTATAGACCCAATTAAGCATGTCATTCATTCAGAACAATCCCACAACTGATTTGCTTGAAAACATCTTACCGAGACTACATATACTGCATTGCTATATAACAGTAGAATGTTACTCAGATCGGTGCCTGTTATATAGTTTGTTGGTCACTACAGTGATCATTAAAGTAGTCATATGAGATTCTAAAGACTGTGGAGGCTGATAGTTACAGAGAATCAGCATTGCATGAAAGATATACATTAGAGTTCCTCTTATAACTACATAAGTTATGGTTGGAGCCCCTTCAGAGGCTGACCTTGCCTAACTCTTAGAAAACACTGTACTTCTATAATGAAATTGCCAAAATTACAACTTCAACGTCTTCCATAGCTGAAAAAAATCTCAGCAGATCTTGAGGTTTCTGCTACTTTGAGCTTTACTGATATATCTTTTTGTCTAGCATCTTCCAAGGACCTACAATATTTTTCAGTAAAAAGGATTTAAGCACTCTGCAAATGTTACTAAACTGAAGACAGTTTGGATAGTGTAATCCAAAATCCAACAAAGAAATAACATGAAACCAGCTAAAGAAAGGATATGAAGATGGAGAAGGGAAGAATAGGAATACGAACAAGTAAAATCCAGCAAAAAAACCCACACAAGCTGCAGGGCAAAACTGACAAACAACTAATTCGTTGACAGCTGGCAGAGGGATAGAGTGCATTCATGTCAGTGGGATGCATTCAGATGGATTTGGGAATGCCTTTTAAGCTGGAGCCCAGACAGGCAGTTAACTGTCAACCTGTCATAAATGACAGAACTCTGAAGAGAAAAAATGTTTAAATGATAAAGAAATTAGCTCCATCTCAAAGGAGGTAGGGTGGAGCCAGTAGGTTTATTAAAAGTCTCCGTTCCTTGTTCCTTATTATTCAAGCACTGACAGGAAATCAACAGCTCCTTATATAGAAGCTTTCACCAACCTGTGTTGTCCCATTGTCATCAAGGTACAAGCCTCGGCCCCACCTGCGCCACCCCCATTAGCAAAAAGGAACTGACAATATAGTGTTTGTCTTATTGTCTAGTTTCTTCATCTTTAGTGGCAACAGTATTTAATTGGGGAAAATAACTCATTCTTGCAGAATTTAAATAGAAACTATAGGAGTGCAACCTATCTGAATTGGGAGCATAGGGAAAGCCAAATCTAGATCAAGCCCTCTTCTATTTTTGAAGTGATGGGAAACAAACTAATGTTGTTTTAAAGCTTTAAAATAATTAATGGGTTGTCTCTCACTGCGGAAAAACTTTAGATTGGAATTTGAGATTTTAGGAAAGCATTGAGATCGTCCACAATGTACCTAATCTCACTTGGCTAATCCATTAAGGGAATTGCTAATAATTGCCTTGGAAAAAATCTAGATGAGTAACAACCTCAACTCTTACACCTTTGTGAATAATACCTAGATTATCATTTTCTCTATGGTATTTATTGCTAAAAAATCTCAACTGTATTTATTCTCTCAAAATAGATATGTAATTTTTGTTTATGGGGAAGAAATTTTTTTAAAAATAGGAGAAACCATAAGAAACCATCCATATAGATGCCCATATTTTTCTCTTCTAAGATGGTATTTTCCAGTACAAAGTTTGGGCGTACAAATATTTTTCCCCTTTCCCGATTATTTAAGTAAGTTGAAAATGTTTGTTATTTCCAGTGTTTCTCAATGTTGGCAATTTTAAGATGTGTGGACTTCAACTCTGAAAATCCCCCAAGCAGCATGCTGGCTGAGGAAATCTGGGAGTTGAAGTCCACACATCTTAAAGTTGCCAAAATTGACAAACCCTGCTCTAGAATCAATATGTCAACTGCCAAATAATGAGTGCTTTTTCAGATATTATTAAGTTATGTCACTTGTCAAATGATGCAAAGTACTATAAACATTGATAGGCAATTTCCTAAATAAATAAAATATTAGATATCAAAGAATGTTGACTGCAAATGTCAGATAAAGAATATATTGCCAGTAAGTGGGAAAATATTCCCAAAGTCACTGAGGAGGGTGGGATGTAACAAAAGGTCACTTTCACATTCCGTTTTACTTTGGATTATAATTACAATTAATTTCAATTTGAAGGGAAGTTTGAAAATAATGTAATAAAATACTAACCTGATAGATGAATTGGGTTACCTGCTTAAAAACAATTTTACCAAAGCTCTGCTTGTGGAATATTCTTTGGCAAACTTAAAATGGAAATAGATGTTCTCCTGATCTCATATATCAGTCTGCTGAAAATATGAGTGCTGAAATTTTTCCTGATCTAGTTCAGAGGTGGGTTTCAGCAGGTTCTGACCAGTTCTAGAAAACCGGTAGCGGAAATTTTGAGTAGTTCGGAGAACTGGTAGTAAAAATTCTGACTGGCCCTGCCCCATTCTCTGCCTCCCAAGTCCCAGCTGATCAGGAGAAAATGGGGATTTTGCAGTAACCTTTCCCTGAATTGGGGAGGGAATGGAGATTTTACAGTATCCTTCCCCTGCCACGCCCACCAAGCCATGCCACGCCCACCAAGCCACCCCCATAGAACCGGTAGTAAAAAAAATTGAAACCCACCACTGATCTAGTTGTATAATAAAATGAAATTAATGTCAGTTGCTAAAGGGCTGCAGAGAAAGGAAGATCTAGTTCGATTTGCTGTGACCTTCTCAGAACCATTTGGCTGACCACTGTTAGAAAAAAAGCATGATGGACAGAAGCAGGAGTTGCTCTAATAAAGCAAAGTGGCTGGGGCTGTTCTTTTTCTTTGACAGATTGATTGTTACTGTACTCCACTCATAAAGCATATCTTTAGTCTGTTCACAAAACACACCTTTATACTGCATAGAATGGCAGGAAGAGATGATTTAGCACCGTGATGGCAAACCTATGGTATGCGTAGCCATATCAGGTGGCACGTGTAGCCATATCAGTGGGCACGCCAGCTCAGCTCTGGCACGCATGCGCGCGCTGGTCAACTGATTTTTGGGCCTTCTGGGCCCACCAGAAGTAGGGAAACAGGCTGTTTCCTACCCCCGGAGGGCCTGGGGTGGGGGGGAAGGCCCGTTTTTTTCTTTCTTACCTGGCTCCAGATCTTCTCTATGCATCTGCGGAGGGCGAAAACAGCCTTTCCTATTCCCTCGGAGGCCCTCTGGAGGCCTGAAAGGGCCCATTTCCCAACTCCTGGTGGGACAGGAAGTGACAGGATGCATAGGGCAGGGCGCATAGAATTATGGGTGTGGGCATGCGTGCGCACGTGAACCTCCCCCACCCACCCCCTCTCCTGGCACACGATGGCAAAAAGGTTAGCCATCCCTGATTTAGCATATTAGGATATATAAAGTCCACTAGCTGTTATACTTTAATTTCCACCTAAAATATTGTGGTGCAGATCTTCAGCAAAAAGTATATATGTAGAGAGAATGTACATGATTCTATAATGAAGAGACACATGCTTGAAAAATATGTGTTTGTTGAAAGAAATCACAAATTGACGCAGAAACAAGAACATTAACTTAAGACTGGAGAAATAAGAAACCCTGACAAAATCTGACAGATTTATCCACCTTCAAATGAGACATGAAGCAAATTCACTCAGGGAAAAGTGGTTTTCCTCATGCAGTCTATCATCTTGGAGATAGAAGTTGAATATTGGAGAATTTTTTAACTTTTCCAGAAGTCTTTTAACATCTCGCCCCACATTTTACAATGTAAGAGTTGATATTTGAGGCAACCTTCAGCTACGGGACAGCTGGTTCTTGCCAAAACCTGTCAAACTAAGTTGCTTATTCACAAAGTGATTATACAATGGCAACTTGAAAGCAATTTATTCCAAGTTGTTCACTCCAAAATGTGCTGTCAGTAATGCAACCTGATTCTCCCCTGAACATCCTCGTTCACTTGCAGCTGGGAAACAATATCCAAGTTCTTAGTCCTCTTTCACCTTAATACTATATGGCGCTTAACAGATCATTCTCGTTCATAGGTTTTTCACTTCTGAACTGTTCCTCCTCCATCCCTCAAGCCTATAATGGTAAAATAGTTTGATATAAGGGCAAACTAACTTCTCTTTTAAAAAAAGTAAATTAAGTCAGGAGAAAGAGACTATCAAATTCTCAACAGAAAACAATGTTTTGGGTGTTAAAGTATAACAGATAGTATTAAAACCTAGCCTTTAACAATAGTTTAACTTATCACATTCTCTTTTCTACATTCTCTAAAGCTCTTTTCTGATAGACACAAATTCTTTTTCCAGACAGTCCTCTTGTTGACTTCCCAACCAAGATTTTGGCTTATTTTGTACATCAACTCTCATAATAAAAAGATCTACAGGGATTTCTTAT
This sequence comes from Arizona elegans, assembly GCA_022577455.1. Lineage (NCBI taxonomy): Eukaryota > Metazoa > Chordata > Lepidosauria > Squamata > Colubridae > Arizona > Arizona elegans. Next base: position 112,966,684 of record JAKOOJ010000003.1, read on the forward strand.
ACATGGTCACCGACCGAGAAGAGGTCTGCATTTATCATCATTCATTTTTGTGTAGTTTGAGAGTTTCTAAAAGGGGGGTTGTATTTCTTTAAAGGGAAGTGCTGACAGCTGCCTTAACCATAACCAGATAAAGTGCAGGAAGGAAGGAAGGAGGGAGTCATAGAGGTGGCTAACAACTGCTACATGAGAACTATTTTTGCCAAAATAATAGTTCTTGGATTCTGGCAGGTTCCATAAATTGGATGACCAACATATTACAAGATATGTCATCAGAAAGAGTGACATTTTCCAACAATCCTCCAGTAAATCATCAGTAATACCTAAACAGAGCAATATCCATTATTTTAAAGGCAAATTCCATAGCAAAATGGCTCTCAGAGAATTGCTGTAGTGTAGTGTCTCTCAACCTGCCAGACGCAAGTAACCAGATTCACATGGGTAGAGTTCAAGCAAACTATTTTATTATATTCTGCCTATAACACAGCAATTTTCCACAGACTGCTTGCCAACACTTGGGAACAGGTAAATAAAATTCCATGGAGCTGGGGGAGAGGAGGGGAGTCGGTCCTGAATTTCTTGTAGCTACGCAACAATTCAAGGTTAATTCCTCACATCTACTCCTTGTCTAGATGGGCATTTTCCAACACAACATCAGCAATTTTAATATGTGTAAACAGCAGGTCTCAGAATTCCCCAGCCAGCCAGTTGGAATCCACACATCTTCAAGTTGCTGAGGTTGAGTGTAGTGGGCACATCATCATCAAGATCAGCTCTCAATACTCCCAATACTACTTAAGATAATATTTCATATTGTGGCAGCTTTTCCTTTAACAATAAGCTTTTTCCCCAATTTCGCAAGTTGTATTTTAAAATGTTAGCTTATGTTTCCTTCAAAATAAACACAAAGTGAGATACAGCCATGCAACTGATGTAAAACTTAACTAATTAGGAACATACAATATTAAAAGAAAACCATGTAAGTAGCAAATGGAATGCATAGTGGGTTTGTGATAAAATTAGCCTGTAATTGGTACCAAAAACTCATAAAATTTGGTTTCAACCACAACTAAACAGAAAGCCAATTCTACAATTTTGCTATGCATATCAAAAATAACTTTTTTTGGATTGATTACCATACAGCAAATTTCCGAGACAAGAAACATTGTTTAGCATCACTCCCATTCATTTTTAATAAATGGATATGTCATAACAGAAAGGATACTCTCTCAAAAATCACATTCTGTTGGTTTATATGTATGTTCACATACGGATCATTCAGTGTTGTAGCATCCATATCATATTGAATGATTGCATGTAACAGGTAGTCCTCACTTAATAACCACAACTGGACCAGGCAACTCCACTCTAAGTGATGTGGTTGTTAAGCGAGACTGTGTAACTTGCTATTTTAATGCGAAGTTCTCCATTGACTCTGCTTCTTGAAAGCTACCTGTGAAGATCATCAATGGTAGTCACAGGGCTGCAGAGATGCAACAACAGTCATTAGTGCAATTGTATTGTATTGACCAGAGTTGGAATTAAACAGGTTTCTTTGAGGACCTCTGAAAGGACAATAGAAGAGAAGCCTATGGAGGTTTCACAGTATCAAAAAGATAATATTTTTGTTTGTCCCAGTTATTTGGAGCATTTATAGAATTCCTCTCCAATGAACTGAATTTACAGAGATCAAACATTTTCAAACAACCTCAAAAGGCCTGAACAAAAACAATGGGATTTTTAACCCATTTTAATTGGAAACTACTGTCTCCTTTTTCTGTTCCCCCTTCCCCCGTCCTTTCCCCAGTCCATATCCCTATGCATTTTAATCCGACCTCACATCAGTGAAGCCATTTTGTGCATTCCAAGGTGTTATTTCAGAAAACCTTACAATTTAACATAAGAGTCAGTCAGTCTAAAGAGTGTTACAAGACTCTTTCTGTTGTTTCTGTTCAGACGAGAAATGTTTTTCACCTTATACAGAAGCAGTATACACAGACATCTGTTTCTACACATTAGTTGCCCTTATTGTTCTACAGATATTATGTGAAAACTGTTGCTATTAAATGTTATAGGTGTGTACTGTATACTTAGCTCTGTGTATAATTATAGTTTACAGTGTACAAAAGAAGAATGTAAATTCAAGTGTTACAGTTTCTCCAGATACGATGGAACTGAACTACCCACATCTAACTTACTTTAGGTTTTAACAGATAAGATGAGTTCAATTGTCATCACTTCTGTACTTCTCCAGTTTTGCCAGTCAGTGTTATCAATTACCAAATTTTAGACTCAGCTTGAAATATTATAGTGTAGTCCCACCCTGGCTCCCATTTTAACAAAAATGCAAAACTTACTAAAAAATAGAGACCTGCAGATGGCCAAAAGAATTCAAAAATATTGTAAAATGACACTGGAGAGTGAAAATGGTACACCTTTCTCACTAGCTCTGTTGCTGCTGTCACTATCACCTTGTCTTAGTAGTGGATCATATGGTAGTCCTAAAAATCAAAATTATTGCATCTGAAACATTGGAAAAGAAATAACCAGTTCCAAAGTCAACCCCTGACCCTGGTCAAAAGTCCAGCCTCCTGGAAATGATCCATCATTAATTTTGGTCATGAGTGTCAAATTTTAGACAAATTCTAATCAATTAAATACTTTCCCGTAACATTATTTTTTTTTGGGGGGGGAGAAGAAAGTTAAATTCAACTAAAAAAAACTGGACGTATCACCTGTTGTAGGACTTCCAGGAAAAATTATTGGAGGCAAAAATTGCAGATTATAAACCTAAGGATTAAGAACCCTTACACTTTTATGACCTAATCTCCCAAATTTACTTAACTCATCTCCCTTATAGTTTACAGTGTAGAAAATGTAAATTCAAGTGTTATAGTTTCTCCAGATATGATGGAACTGGAATAATAATAATAATTAATAATAATTAACATAATAATTTTGCACTGTTGTTGGTAAATGATAGAGTTAAGCCTGCTTATCTATTTAGTTTTTAAAATAATTTTGGGTAGTAGAAAAAGGAAAAGAATATTTTGACGTATGCTGACATATATTTTACTAAATGTAAGAACATATGCATAAGATTAAGTAATGCAGCATTTTACATTATAGAAAAAAATTGTGGAATGATATGGTGTGTACATAAAAATTATTTTATTCATTTATTGAGTTACATCAGCCACATTTCTGCATCACTGAAATTCTGCTTGAAATGGTGCAAGGACTTTTTCTCCAAGTATGGAGAGAATTTCAGGATGTTCATGGGAATATTCATCATAACATTAATGCTTGCTGAGCTGTTTGATGGACAAACTATAGACTTGCATATTGTCATATGGTACTTTCTAGCAATCTGTCCTATCACTTTAGCAATATGCATCATCTGATTTTGTGCAGAGAAATCTGGACTGAATCACATAAAAGGAAAACAAATCTATTGTAGCATGAAATACTTTTAAAAGACTGTGTCCTGGCAGAAAACATTCATTTTTGGTTCCACCGAATCTGTTAAATATAATTCAGTGTAACTGTTATGAGCTGTGAATGGGCAGATAAGTGTCTCTGCTCTGATTAATTTGTTTAGATTTAACTTGGGATCTCAAAGCTAGAGGCATCATAAACTCAGTCTTCTTCCAATAATTTACATGTTGGCCAGGTTTCCAATCTAAATCTAGCTAGAAGAAGTCTTTAGTGGGTTCATGTATTGTGGCAGGCTGTTTTTCCCCCTGCTGCTCTAAGCCTTGAATGGGACTTTCCAAGGAATGAAATTGGACTTTTAACATATCCACATGTGTGTTTTCTACCACAGAATTTCCATTTACCAGGCTTGTATAGGGGAATTCTTCCACAGTTCTGTTGCTCTACCAAAGAGCAACAAAAATATACCTAAGATGGGATCCAGTATAAGTACAAGATTTCCTTCCCTTTGGGCTTTCAAAATTTGAACCTTTCTTGCAAGCATTAGCGATTCATCTCTTTGGTAGCGATATCTGAACTGGGTATTTAAAAAAAAATGCACTAGAGAGCAAAAAGTTAGTTGTCTGAATCTCTTTGCTGACATCTAGTGATTATCTGGATTTGTGCACCCCACATCTACTTTTTGGAGTCGCTTATAATAAGTCAAAGTTGAGCAAGCCAAGGGGGTCCTTAATTTATATCTTCGGTTGCACTTCATTCCACCTCAATTAATAAGACTGGGAGGCAATAAAAGAGTTATAAATTTAAATGCCTAAATATTCATTAAACATAACAGCAACCTGTTCTTTTGAACTGTCTGAGGCCAGGAAAACCTAAGCACCACAGGTGTTTTCCTCTTCATTCCAACTTTGTTGCAGGAGAAAAAGAAATCTGCACCTGTGAAATGCTTGCATTCCTAAGAGGACTGAAGACATTTCTTGCTTGGATCACTGTCTTCTTAATTGGCCAAGCAGCACACAGCTTGTCTGAACTGCCTTGGAAATGCTTATCTAGAACAGAAAGGTTAGCCAATTATCTGGAGGAAATTAAGGATGTTTTCTTAAAAAATAAAAATCCTACTGTTGAAAAAGAGTTGTCCAACACTACTTGGCCCCTTTCTAAACAGCAGTCTCAGTTCCATGTTCAAAAATAGGATTGCCTTTGCTACTGTGGTTTTAGTTGCGGCTTGGAGAGAGATTGTTGTTCCAGGCTTTGGTCTTTGGTATTTGGCCTGCAGGTGTGTGGGGAGCAATCCTTGCTTAGATCACTAGGCTCTGCGAAGTAGTGGGTGGCAATGACCATGTCTTATTTGATCTCAAGCAACCACCTTATTTTAGTCTGAAAAACCACCTCTTTGTGGTTTTCAAATTACGGAATAGGCTTAATTAAACTTTAAAACATTAAGCAGCAAGAGAAAAGAGGATATCTGTGTGGGAACAGAGGGGAACAGACAGTGGCCTTCATGACTTGGACAAAATAAATATAAACTGGTAGTAAAAATAAACTAGCTATTTTTAGTTCCACCCGGTGACCTTCTGGTTGACATAGGTACAAATTCTCTCCCCCAGAAAAGATTCATCTTAAGGCCACATGAAAGTTAGTGTACATAACCGTCTACAAAAACAGTTAGGCTCCCTTTTCTGGATGAAATGTACTTATCTGTACTGTACTGTATACATTCAACTCTGTTTTGATCCTTTCAGAATAAAACCTGATTATCATCTAAGATATTAGCAATTGTCAACATAGAATTATTAGTTGGTCATACAATCAGATGTCTAGATTGCATTTGGCGTTTTTGTCCGCCTATCAAGTCCCTCCAAGGACCTGGGATACATACGATGATGTTGTTTGATCCAGTAAAGCACTAAAGCTGTCCAGTCGTCCCCACAAGGAAGGAAAGCATGCTAGCCCTGGAACTGGCATATGTTTATGTTTATTTCCTAACAGCGTAAACAGAACTTTAGATCTGAAATTTGGATTCTCCTTTTCTATTCCTATAGGACTAACTACTGTACTTCATCCATAATTAGTCTATGTGAGATTATTCTCAGTACGCACACTTAAAGGGATAGATGCAGTACCTTCTGGATTAAACCAAGACACAACTAAATCAATCATCTTTGTATGAATCTAACCAGCGGCCAGAGGTGGTATTCAGTCGGTTTGGACCAGTTCTCCCAAACTGGTAGCAGAAATTGTGGGTGGGCCTGCCCCCCTGCCCTCCACTCCGCTACCCCCGCTGCCCTGCTGCCCCGGCTGTATGCCATCCTATTTGGGCACATTTTTGAGGTCGGGCGCATGCGCAGAAGGCATGTACGCCAGCAAAGCACATGCACGGAAGGCCAGGTGTATGCATGTATGCTAACATTTGCAAACCGGTAAGGAAAGTAAGTGAATACACCCCTGCCAGCAGCATACTGCTATATAATTCACTCTAAATTAGTTACTGGTTCATCAGAGCATCTCATCTACTGCAATCATAATATTCAATCTGTTATGTTAATGTAGGCCTAATGTCCTAGATAAAATGGGTTCATATTACAGAACCATAATGTCTTTTTAAACTCTGTTTCCAAAAGAAAATTAAACAGTATTCCTTTTAATATTGCTTGGGACTCTGCATGTTGTAACAAGTGGAACATAAATCACATTTCTGGATTAGTTCTTTAATTGCTGAAGCGTAGATTCTAAAAACTTTCACATTATGCATAAACTCACCATATGAATTGGCCAAATAGTTGCCTTAGAGAAGATAAGTTTATTTATTTTTTTAACAAAATTCCCACGTACATTGCAAGCTGTGTTGCAGTCAGATGCAAGAAAGAATCACTGTCCTAAGTTCTGAGCAGAAGCTCTGCATAAATTAGATTTGCAAGAAATGTGCATATTAATTTCAGATGAAAATAGTTTAGAAAATATTTAAATCAGAAAGCAGTTAACATGCCTTCAGAGTAATTTCTTTAGTCTCCACTACGAGACACCTAAAAGATTAGCTTTTTCATTACCAAGTGCACAGATGAAATTTGGTAATATTGTTGCATTGTTGAAAGTCCAGGTTCTAAGCTATTCAAAAATAAATAGGGATACAATAATTAACTAACGATTATTTAAATATTTAAGTAATTAATAATTAAAGTCTATACTTTCTAACAATATGCCTGTAGATGTATTTAGTTAATTAATTAATGTCAATATTTGTATCTGGGCATCCATTTCTAATCACAATAATGTCAAGACATCATGTCAAGATGACATTGCCATAACATTGTGCACAATGCTGCATTTCAGAGTTGAAGTCAGGTGTATGGTTTGTTATTTGCTATCTTCCAACCTGTGGGCACCCCTGATTGACGCCTACTAGTTTGTATGATTAACTCGACATTTTTAAAGCCCAATAAATAAATAAATAAATAATATAGTTAGGCACACTTTGATAATGGTTTGGAAGTGCTTCAGATGTCATACAAACTCACAATCTTCTTGCTGTTCATTTAGAGGACTCTGACTGCTTGTCCATACAGTTCTGAAAATATATATATATATCTAGGACAAGGGTGTCAAACTCACATTGTCACAGTGGCATCATGTGATGTATTGTGACTTTTTTTCCCCTTTGCTAAACCGTGTGTGGGCATGGCCAGTGCGTGACTCATCCAGCCCATGGACTGCAAGTTTGACAGCCCTGATCTAGGACCTCACTCATAAATGTAACTTTTAAGGCAGCAACACTCTTATTCCCTCAAAAGCAAAAATACTAACCCCATCCCATTTGGTGGTGTCATAACATTGCATAGCTTCTTTCATCTCTCTAAAATATTAAGAGGCTGAATTGCAATACATACACCCTTCCAATTTTCATTGTTCCTGATTTAGAGGAACAGCTCCTGGAACTTCCCTATTTACTAAAAGATTATGTATTTTTTCTGGCAATGCTAAATGCCACATTCAGAGCTAAGGGTATCATGGCAACATACCGTATGCAAAATCTAATCTCAGTCTCTTGGCATTTTTTGTGTCCCTCATCATTCTTCCTAGGCAAGCAAAACTGAGTATGTGATGTACAATTTTGCGAATGCAGCTCTCACCTCTCAAAGGTCTAGTGTTGTTACAGCTTTAATGTTGGAGATTGAAGCATTCTGTAATGTGTGTTACAGAGAGAGTGCAATAATTAGTGATTATTATAACTATAATAAAAAGGAGATTTATTTACAGTAAATACATGTTAGGTATAGGCAAAACCTACTACTTAACAAAATACATCCAACCAAAAGGGGAGCCCAACATGTTCCATGAATGTGTGCCTCAGAAGAAAAGCAGAAAGAAATGAAGATAGATTATAGATAGAGCAGCAGAGTGATAGACAAAGAGTGGATACAGAGTAAATCCTTAATGGTCTAGCTCTTTTATGATCAGAGTTCAGTGTCACTGAATTTTGGCTTTCAACATTTAATATTTATACCCTTCTGCTTACTTAGGTGAACCACCAATGTGTTAGAAGTGCCTTAAACAGGATTGATTGCCCAATCCAGATCTGTTATTTCACCTAACAAACTATGCATGTGAATCACATAACACCCAGTGCAGTCCATCTAACAGTTGGCCTGCAAGCCCAACAGAAAATGCTATAGCCACATTTCAAACTCTAGACAGATCATGCCTAGGGATACCAGGAATGGGTTGGGAAACCATGTTAGCAGTAAGTGATTAGAATTGGTTGCTGTGATTTCTAGGCCTCAGAGTTACCGTCTGAGCTCTTATGTAACTTCCATGCAACACAGAGATTCGATGTGAACACAGAGATAGCTGTCCCCTTCTAAAAGCATGAATACCAGATTGTTTTGCCTCAAAACCATTTGGTTGCTATGCCAGCCTGAAAAATTATCATAAACTAGAATCCAGTGAAGGAATAAACGTGTTGGTGGACTATGAAGTGACCACAAAGAATAGGCAATTTGAAATGAATGTTCTGGTCACCTGAATAAGGCAAGGCTTTCAGATGAAAATGAAATAATTATGATGTACATTCTTTACTCTCTATGTGTTGTCTTAGAATGGATAATCTGTCTGTCCCATTTTAATTATACATCCTAAGCTTCTAAGGCCTAAAATTGTCTTAAATAGAAAAAGTAGTTCAAGAGCTTGTTTCCCTGGTTTTAAGTTTTATTTCTAAAACTGAGATAGTGAGTGAAAAATACTTTATATAGAATAATAAAATTATAGAAAAGATGTAAGCACAGGAACCCCATTCTTTCTATGGTAAACACTAGATCATGAAATAATGAGTTGCAGCTGACCAAGAATTTGACAATGGTGAATAGTGAAATAGTTCAGAGCTTCATTATAGCTTACAAACAAAAGCAATTTTAGAACCATTTGATTAATAGCCAGTGTCATTTTCCCCTTTAAGTACATTAAACACATATGTGTCATAGGAAACATAGCATTTGTATTTTGTTGAAACTGTTAAGACCACAGCTTTCTGAACCTAAACAAATACATCATCATCCTTACAAGTAGTTTCAGTGTGCTTCTTATAATTTCATCCTTACCTCCATGAAGGTAGATGATTTAATAAGAAATTTATAGGAATAGTTTATCAAATTGCACTCTTGAAAGAATGAAAAATAATGCAATTAGAATGATAATTGGGTCTTTTGGGTCTTCAGCAAAGCCCCTTTTGCAGATTCTATCAAAGATACAACAGTCAATTTTCAAACAATGGGTTTGCAAGCATTGAAAACAAACAAGGTGATTACCAGAAGCCGGCATATATTTGTTTAAAGCAAAAGTCATGCAAGATAAATCTTATTGTTTCACTGACAGTGTGACTAGGATAAGGCCAAGGAAATGCTGCGGATTTGATATACTTAGACTTCAATAAGGCATTTGATAAAGTAGATAACAGCCTCTGATAAACTGGAACAATGTGTATGGATAGACTCACTACCAGATTGATTCACTGTTGGATGAACAACCATCTTCACACAGGGTTCTACTACATCCACATGGAATGATGTATGCAGTAGGGTACCTACTAGCATTCAGTGTTGGGCTCAGCACTCTTCAACATCTTCATGAATTGCTTAATTAAGGAATAAAAGGGGTACTCATAAAATCTGCAGGTTACAAAAAAGCTGGTATGCAAACTCAAGATTCAGAAGATCTTGGTAAATGTTAATGTTGAGGCATTTCCCCTCCCCTATAAATGTTGTTCAAAGGTGAAGAATGTAAAATCAGGGCTTAAGTAAAAAAAATCAGCTATATAGGTACAAAATAGATATGTACAGATATCTGCCTTAGCAGTGATATTTACAAGAGGATCTGGGTGCCTTGGTAGTCCACAGATTAGGCATGAGCCAGGCATATAACACAGCTGCCAAAACAGCCAATGCAGTTTTGAGCTACATCAATAATGATAGAGTGTAAAGACCTTGGAAATTGATAGTATGTATGTACAGTATGTATGTCAGATCACACTTACAATACTATGTCTAGTTCTGTCACCAGAATACAAAAAAGGATGCAAAATACAAAGAATGCAAAAGGTGAAAGGGATAATAAGAGAGTTGGAGGCTAAATGATACAAAGAAAGTTTAAAGGAACGTTTAACCTAAAGAAAAGACTCAGAAGATAACTATTTTTATAGCAGTTACTCCATGATAGCAGTGTTCCAATACATGAAGGAATGTCACAGAGAAGAGAATGTGGATTTATTCTCCACAGCAATCAAGATAAAGTCAATATTTATTTATTTATTTATTTAGTGGTTCGATTTATATGCCGCCCTTCTCCGGAGACTCAGGGCGGTTTACAATGTGTTAAGCAATAGCCTTCATACTTTTGTATATACCTGCTTAGTAGGGCTTTTGCCCCCCCCTCCCGCAAAGCAGTTCTTTTTTATACAAAGTCAGCTTATTGCCCCCACAATCCAGATCCTCATTTTACCTACCTCGGAAGGATGGAAGGCTGAGTCAACCTTGAGCCTGGTGAGATTTGAACTTGCAGTAATTGCAGGCAGCTGATGTTACTTAACAGCACTTTAGTCTGCTGCGCCACCAAGGTTCAACAGAGGAGAGCTTTACAGGAAATGATCCAAAGTTGAAATAAGGAGAAATTTCATGAATGAGAGCTATTAAGCAGTGGAACAGTTTGTATCCTGAAGTTATGAGTGCCCCATCACTGGATGTTTTCAGGAGATATATCTGAAATGATACAAGGATATCTGCTGTGGGTACAGGATATAACTAAAAGACTTTCAAGGTCCTTCCAACCCTAGGTTTCTATGATTCTAGTACTTTTTTCTAAAGTAATTTGCCTGTATTGTGGAATAAACTGTTGCTGCAGCTGAAGTTTGCTGCAAATTAGAGAGAAGCTCAACGCATTTTTATTCAACTTTCTAAAGTTTTAGAAAGTTTTATGTTGCTGTGTAGTTTTAACAGTTACATTTTCATAAATTCCCCAGATCCTTTCATCATATATATATTTACAAGCACTAATCATCTTCTGCTATCTGTCCTTGTAATTCTTTGCCAACACATGTTCTTTTATACTACAGCTACACCCTTATAGGGACATAAGGAAGAAGCTTATAGATCCACTATTTCTGAGGTTTTCAGGAAGAAATGACTTTTGAAAAAATGTAACCTGCTGTTTTCCAGATGTGAGCCTGGATATAACTAAAGAAGTTGCAACGGGTTTTTTTTTCATACTGCTATTAAAAAGATAACCCAGTCTCTGTTGAACCAGCCATACTGACTATGTTAAGCTAATTTTATTTATTTTAAGAACAACACTCTGATTGTGGTATTTATTATATTTGCTGATTGGCCAGAGGCCATAATAAAAATTCATTCACAGTCATAGATTTGTAATAAATAAATAAATAAAATCTCCTCTATGCCCATTCATGCAGTATGATTTTTAAAATAATAGTTCAAAAATACATCTAATTAAATTCAACGTTGCTTCCTCCAAGCTAAATATGAATATGATTGACGTCTTAGAATATTAATGTGTGTTCACAAATAATGGATAAAAGCTGTACTATTTCTATTTCTGAATATATATATATATATATATATATATATATATATATATATATATATATATATATGTATGTATATTTGTTTTCGTAGATTTTCACGGGTACAGGTATGCAAGTCTTGGTGTATTCGGGTCTTTTCCCATGTAAGATTGAGAGTATCCTGGCGATGTTTCGACGAGGTCCCACTCGTCATCTTCAGGCTGGTGTCTTCGGCTTCGTGCATGTGCGAGCAAAGCATGATCGGAGATGCCGTCTCTCTATAAATACTGGTGGGGAGGTGGGGAGTGCTGGCTTTGTTGTTGTAAGCTGGTTGGTTGGCTGTGTTGTTACATCATGATTACTTGATGGGGTTGATGTTTGCAGATTAGTTGGCTGTTTTGTAACATCCTGTGTGGCCAAGGTCCTAGCTGTGTGCCCATTAGGCTTTTGTGTTGTAACGACCTGGGTAATGGGCTGTGTGGCAACATCCTGAGCTCCAGTGTTGTGACATCCTGAGTCTTGTGCTGCGACATCCTGGGTAGTTGGCTGTGTTGTAACATCCTGAGCTTTGGTGTTGTAACATTTTGAGTTCTGTGATGTATTGTCTTGAGCAGATGGCTGTGATGCCACATCTCAGGCTTTGGTTTGGCTCCGAGTCTGAGGTCTTGTCATGTGCTCATGGTGTGTGTTAGTTGGTTTTGTGTGGGGATCGGAGGGGGGTGCAACAGCTGTCGATGCCACCGCAGTCCAGCCCCTGGACGGTGGCTGCATTTCATCTATGGGATGGGATTGGGTTTGAATCTGGTGAGGATGATTGATGGTGGTGTCATGTGTTATCCTGGGTCTGGTGTCCATGTTTGTTGACTAGGGCTAATTTCCAGATGTCTGGTAGGCGGGAGGTATCATCACATTTATTCAAGTTACAGGGGTGTTTCTCTATTTCAATGGCTTCCATAATTATTCTCTTGTTGAAGTGTTCAGTTTTGGAGATTAATTTGGTTCCTTTAAAATTAATTTCATGTCCTGTTGTTTTAAGATGCTGGAAAAGGGAGGAAGTTTTTTCTTCTTTTCTGACTGCGTTCTTGTGTTCTGCAATGCGTGCATTTATTCTCCTCTTGGTTTGTCCAATGTATGTGGGACCTCGTCTTACACGGGAAAAGACCCGAATACACCAAAACAAACCTGGTGCCATCCTGCATTTCCCACATATAGTGTAATTAACATTTAATGTTTCATAGTACCCAATCTTTTATATACAGGCCATATACAGTGATCCAGATCTTGCTGAATTGTAGTTTTCATTATGCAGCTGATAAGTGCTGATGGGATCTGAACTTCAACATCTCAGTATTAACAGAATGAAGGTTATTAAATTTCAAAAACTATTTATACACCTGGAAGAGGCAGAGCTGTGGAAACTAAAAGCATACATAATCTATTTTATATCACAAATGTTTTTTTTTACAGTTATGCAAATACTGTGTAGAACTATTTATGTACAGCATATAGAAAGTTGTCATTGTTAAACAGATGGTTTGTACTTTCTTTCATACTGTGTGATTATATATTGAAGGATTGAATTTCATTGAAGGACTAAGCTCCTAGTCTTACAAAGTTTGAGTACAGTCTACAAGACAAAAACACTGAATGTTTGTGCAGTGATTGGGAATTAGCATTCTCTTGATAGTCATCAAGATTAATAGAAAAACACAGGTAGGTTTTAGAGGCAAGTAAAGTAGGTGGATAGAGAGAGAGAATGAATGCTAAGAAGGAAATTGAAAAAATAACATTTGAGGTGGTGATGAATATTAATTTCATTGGATGAAGAACATCATTTTTCTTAATATCATTTTCATTCCTAGCTTTTGTGCCATCATAACAGTTTGGGTGGTTTTCAAAAGCCAGTTTATTTTTTTTCTAAGTTAAACATAATAACTCAAAGTATCAGCTTTGTTAAAACAAAAAAATGAAACTAAAATAATGCATTTGATATTGTTATATTCTTATTTATTTCAATTTATACGTCCACTCATCTCATCATTATGACTCTGGGCATATAGCATAATATTGTTCAGAACTACCTTCCTTAGAGAAAAGAGGCCTGTTTTCACTTAATATTGGTGTTGTTAAGTCAATAGTTCTGATTCCTGGAAAGCAAAGAAATTTGAAATGGGGTAATATCTATGTCCCAGGAATTGTTCACTGCCAATAACTGCTATTTTGTGGCTGATGAAACCACTCTGGAAGAGAGGAAGACAAAGAATATTTTGTTCAAGGTGAAACAAGATGTTTAGTATAATCAGTCCCAAATAATATAACTAGGCCCAAATATTATGTCAGAAGTCATGCCAAACTAATGCAAAAAGGGGTTAAAGGAGAGACAGACCTTATCATCCTAGGCTCAAACATTCACAAACATTCAAATGTTGATGAAAGCAGTGTCACTACAGTAGCACAAGCTCCCCCTTTTGAGCAGGACACAGTGAGATAACTCATCTAAAATAAGTGGGATTCTTTTGAGATGGTGGAGATTAAGGAACTTGAAGGGCCTTCTTTGGCCTGAGCGTTGACACCTGTCAATGGGACCCAAGCTCTGTCTGGGTGAGTTGTGTAGCTTGGAAGGGTGTGCATAACCTGGATAACCTGGAGGTAGTTAATGCTTCTTTGAGGTGAGACATGGTCCAACAATCTTGAAAGAGGCTGTGGTGCACTTCCTTCTAAACAGACATGTCTAAGTCAAACAAACCTGAACAAATGTCAATCAATGTGACTTTTTAAGGATGGTTTTGGAGAAGTTGCAAAGGGTCTTAGAGGAAACCAATTTTCTGGACTCCCCTCCCCACTAGTCTTGGTTTCCAGACCTCCCACAGAACCTTTTCTCCTGTCAAGATCTGGTCTGCCCTATGCTTTCTTGCAGGGTTGGACTATCAGAGATCCCTATCTCATCTGATCTCAAAAAAATAAAGAACCAACAATGGGACATCTCTACAGCTACCCCCAAGTTATGGGACCACTTGCTTATAAAAACACAGAATGTTCCAATCCACTTGTCTTTCGTTAATTGCTTAAAACCTGGTTATTCAACCAATATGTTTGGGGCTGAATAATATGTGAGCTGCTTTTTTGTTACTTTGCTAAATATGGTTTGCTCCTACTTTATCACATGTACCAGTTTGCTTTATAAATTGCTTTTCAATCTATCAGAAGTGAATGGTATATAAATCCATGAATATAAACAGAAAACAAGCAAACATACTTTGCTGTAGTAAGAGTACAATCTTTGATGCTTTAATTTTGATCCTGTACTGAGCAAGGAGGTAAGTTCAATGGTCTTCTAATTCTATGATTTTTGTGATGCTCAATCAGATTTATAGCCAAATAGCCACAGGATAACTTCATTGTCCATTCCTACCAACATGCCATTTTTGCTGTAATCAAATATGATTGAGCCAAATGACTATTGTAAGGAAGTAAAAGCCAGTTATTCAACTTCACTTAAGCAGAAGCAAATGTATCAAGTTGAAAATAAACAGATCCCCTTATTCTCACCAGGACAATTTGGAATAGGTCAATAAAGGAAGAAGAGTTTAACAGGAAGATAGATTGTATTTCCAGATGGGTGATCAATGGGGGAAATGTGTTTCATTGTATTCTCTTGGAATTAGACCAGCAGTCATTGGCCCAAAGAGTTGATCTGATATAGATATATTGCAAAATGAATCAGTTGTGAAACAAGTAATAAAAAAGAGGATATGCTTGAAAATAAATAGAAATGTACATTGTTTCAAATTGAATTAACCTAATATATATATATATATATATATATTGAGACTTATGGGAGACTGGGATAGCACTATTTCGGTCTCCTTGGACCTCTTCAGCCAGCCACACCCATATTTTATAGACCATAGACCGAAATAGTGCTATCCCAGTCTCCCATAAGTCTCAGAATAAACAACACAAAATGTCTGATAGGCCTGAAAGTGATGATTGGAGATTTCATCCCACCATGTCCATTTAACAACTTTATCTACATAGGAAAAAAACCCTGATTACAAAAATATCATACATTTAAGCCTATGAATTAAAAAGAATAAATATTTGACCTTTACAGGGAGAAGTCATAAAATATGGGTGTGGCTGGCTGAAGAGGTCCAAGGAGACCGAAATAGTGCTATCCCAGTCTCCCATAAGTCTCAGAATAAACAACACAAAATGTCTGACAGGCCTGAAAGTGATTATTGGAGATTTCATCCCACCATGGCCATTTAACAACTTTATCTACATAGGAAAAAACCCTGATTACAAAAATATCATTCATATATATATATATATGTCTTTGGTTATTCGGGTTTTCTCCCATGTAAAAAACTTCATTGAAATGTCACCAAGACACTTTCAATTTTACGCGGGAGAAAACCCGAATAACCAAAGACCTTCATACAAACACCCACGAAAACCTCAGAAAACATATATATATATATATATATATATATATATATATATATATATATATATATATATATATATATATATTATAGGTGAATTCTATCTATCTATATCTATATGGTTTAAAGTTAGTAAAAATAAAAATTGTATGACTAAAAGCTGGATGGTGAGAAAGAGTGAGAGAAAGAAGATAGTTATGTTTAAGTAATGAGAATGGAGATCATTATTAAATATGGGAATGGCTACTAAAAACACCATGGGTGCAAAACCAAAAAGTCCCAATAAGTCTTGAACTATTTAAGTGTGTGACTATTCCTTTAAAATAAAGAACAACTAAGAAAAAAGTATGGGCATTTTTTATTGGCTAGGAAAAAAATGACTATGATGTAACATTGACAAAAGTAAAAGGAAGAAAAGTCAACAGGATTATTTTTTATTTATTTTTTACTTCGAATTTATATACCGCCCTTCTTCCTAGAAACTCAGGGCGGTGTACAGCCAGATAAAAACACATAATATTTATTTTATTTTATTTATTTTTATTTGATTTGATTTCTATACCGCCCTACTCCCGAAGGACTCAGGGCGGTTAAGAACAAATTAAAAGGAAATATCTCAATTTGGCCAAAAAATTTAAGAAACATATAAATTTAAAATCATTTAAAAGGCATTGTTAGGCCAGCCCGGCTTGTTGGAAAAGGAAAGTTTTAAGGGAACGGCGGAAGGCACGGAGGTCTTGGATTCTCCTTATCTCTGGGGGCAGCTGATTCCAGAGGGTAGGTGTCCCCACAGAGAAGGCCCTCCCCCTGGGGGTCACCAGCCTGCATTGCTTGGCTGATGGCACCCCGAGGAGGCCCTCTCTGTGGGAGCGCACGGGTCGATGGGAGGTCGTCGGTGGCAGAAGGCGGTCTCGGAGATAACTAGGTCCTATGCCATGGAGCGCTTTAAAGGTGGTAACCAACACCTTGAAGCGCACCCGGAAGACCAGATTAGGTAAGTTATAGAACTGAGCTATATTCACTATTTTTAAACCAACATCTTGTGTTTAGAATCTGCAAGACAAACTGTATAAGAAATTATATTGCAGATCTTTCACAATCAACAACTTCATCTATATTGATCAAATAGTCTGAAATTTAAAATTAAAAAGTTTATAGACCTGAAGTGCAAAAGTTAAGTTTATACTAGACAATCTATGATCCGTTGGGTCATTGTCAAAAATAAGTCAATATTTACTTATGTAAACAGATAAACAAAATGACCACATGTGAGCAAAAAAGCAGTGGAAAAGTGAACAACTTCCAACTTTCTGCCAGATTCCTCATTGACTTTGCTTGTGAGAAGCTGGCAGAGAGAATTGGAAATCACAATCACGTGACTGCAGGGATCTGCAGTGGCCACAACTTTGTGAAACACTATGATGCACCATTTGAGCAGCCAAAAATGAAAGTACATATCATAAAATAAGCTAAACAAAAAAAATATGATAATTGAAATAATTAATTTTACAAAAGCAATCTAAAAGATTGTTACTGAAGCAATTGCTACCCTTCTAATGCCTGGTGAACAAGTATATTATCTGTTATTATTTAAAATAATAAAACATGGTGGCCAACCATATCTCCCTTATAGAAGTCGTCATACCTGGAATGCTGCCACCAAAAATCTCTTGTTCTTACAAATTGAATCTATTGGTGGGACCACAAGCAAGCTCTTTACAATTAAGTGGAGTAAGGTCACAAAGCATTGTGATTTTATTATTTTTAAAACATCGTATATAATAATTGAAAGCATAATGGAGGTTTTACCATCTTAGAATACTTCCGTCATCCACAGCTTATGAAGGACATGCAACTGCTGAAGAAAGATTTTTTGTAGTTAGAGTTTCTGAGGTTCTCAAAGTGATGTTTGTTTTACTTTAAGGTTTGTTTTTTTTGTTTTTTAATGTTGGCATTTTGCACAACCTCATCTGTGGATTATGCTCTCCAGTGACATTTCTGTATCAAATATAAATGATTTTGGGGAGAACTATGAAATCAAAAGGTTCTATGTCATTACTAAGTTAATCTTTCCTGACAATTTGAAGACAACAATGATATTGTACAGATACAATTCTACTTTAGTCCCAACATACAAATTGGCCTCAGAAGTCATTGAGAGAGTCAAGATACCCTACAATATTCCATGAACAAAGAGGATAGAATTGTTAACTCTGCCTCCATAAGAACTTTTAGCTACAGCTACCTAGTCTAAAATGTAGATAATAGAACTCCAATTCTATTTCTGAACTGGGAATAATAAAAGATGGTTTGGAATCAGAAATGAAACTTGCAACCCATTTTCTCTGAATCAAAAGGAAGTACGGGTAAGAGAGGAGGAGAGGAAATTTTGAATCCTCTTGAAAATTATGAAGATTAGTACAAAACCAAAGTTTCTCTCCTAAGTATGAATGCTTTCCCAGCAGACATCCAAATCTAAAAATGTTATGCAGGCCATTCATTGCAATTCAAACAGTTCTAAATATAGTAAAGTTCTTTGGTCTCTTTCAGAAAAAGAAAGATGTGAGGGAGAGCCTTAGGTGTGGGGGGGGGAGCACCTAACAAAGCCAAAAAAGGCATTAAGAAATATTGTGATCTCATACCTTAAAAATACAGCAAAGTCTCCACATGGACAACATTGTAAAGAAAAAGCAGAATGGACTGATATTACTTTTGAAGGGATATACTTTTGTTGATCTCCTCCATATATCTTCCACAAATGAACTTCCAAAAGTCAACATCTTACTAAAGTCATGGCAACAAACCTTCAGCCAGGTTTAAGTCCCTTCTGATTTGAAAAAAAGTTATTCTTATGCAGCTGAGTGTGCACTGGAAAAAAAGTTATTCTTGTGCACTGGTTAACTTTATTATTAGTCCTCTGTTCTTATTATTAAACCATTCGGAAAAAGTGTATACATGAATAAGAATTCTTTCTATGTCAAAATGGTATCTTAGTATTTAATACTACTCATCTTCTGTTTTTACTATTATTATTTTTTACTATAATGAGCCATGGTGGCACAGTGGTTAGAATGCATGCAGTATTGCAGGTTAATTCAGCTCACTGTCAGGAATTCGATCCTCACTGGCTCAAGGTTGACTCAGCTTCCTTCTTCTGAGGTTGGCAAAATGAGGACCCAGATTGTTGGGGACAATATGCTGGCTCCACTTGGATTGCTTTCTTCTCTCTTTTCTCTTCCAGCTGGCTTTGTTCTTAAGGTGGGACTAGAACAGTCTCCCATTTTCTAGCCTGGTGGCTTAACTATTATACCAAACTGCTTCTCATATTATAATTTACAATAGTGAAAGAGATGAGATAGGTTCAGGTGTGGCCAGCCTAACAGTTGATTTCCATTAACAGAAATGCTTTCTTTATAAAAGGCTGGCTGTTAATGAAATCACCACCCATTTACACTGATGTAAAAATATAGCAGCCAGCTCACCACACTAGGTAAAATATTCCCTGATGCTTTCCTTCAAAATGATGTATCTACCTTCTCATAGAATCATTTCTGTTTTGTCAGCCATCACAATGTGTGCAGTTATTTTTCACAATCCTATTAAAATATCTCTTTCCCCATATGTTTGAAACTTGTCTTTTAAGTAGTCCAAACTATATTTCCTCTCCTCCCACAAAAAACTATAGTAGGGTAAGATGTTATCTTTAATATCTTATTCAGTGTATTATTCCAACTTCTCAATGAAAAATGGGCTGCTAATAATTACAAATCACTTACCTTTTGTAATGAAAATAAAATCCAAAGCAAATTGATTTTTTTTCCACAAGGCCCCAAGAACCTCTAACATACTGAGATATGAGAAACACAGCAGGAACTGAGGCAAATTATGAAGGCTGACAGAATTTCACCAGAAATGATTAATGATAAAAATAATATGTCCATGCAAGTAAATTATAGCCTGAAATGACACTAAGACATGGACTAATTCTAAATATTTCTTTTGCTAATTAAATATTTTCATGTTGCAATACAAAACTCTACATAAAGACAGTTTTTTAAAAAAGATAGAATCCACATAGACTGAGATTCAAAGAGTTACAGAGTGCTTCAACAAACAGAATCCTTTAGAGGCATTCTCCGTAAGATTTGACAACTGCGTCACAAAACCCCAAGGGATTTTCTGGGTGGCCTGAAGACTTCTAGCTGAGAAATACTTGTACAAAGATGGGATGTCTTCAGATCCCAGCCATTGTTAGCCATCAAGTGAATGCATTTGAGCCCAGCAACCAGAATTAAAATCAACAGCATACAGTGCACACAATTATTTTTGAAGATACTATTGTACACAAATCTTGCAAGGATCCAGGAGAAATTTTAAATCTAATTAAAGACATTCAGTTTGGGTAGCTGACATCATGGTCAAGGCCAGGACTATTTCAAAAGGAAAGTCTGGAAGTTTTTTCAAAGATACTAGCCCATTCTAGTGTGTTTAGGCGTTCTAGTTATGGAATTCTCTTTCTGTCCAGTTACTGTTGGCATTTAGTCTAGCTGAGTATTCACTACTGGTTCCCCACAGGTAGTATTTATGACTTTAATTTATGCTGATATTACACTCAGTGAGTTTCTGGTGTTATAGATAGGATTTGTTTTCAAGTTTGCACTTTAGGATCAACCACCAATAGTTATGCAACAAATCCTCAAGAAATATGAATATCCCTCGGTAGATTAGCCATAAAAACATGGAAAAGATATTCAAAGGTGGTGATTTATCTATAGCCGCAAAAATCAGAAATGTTCAGGCAATGGTATTCACTTTGACACCCTATGGAAGCAGAAGTTGGACTCTGAAGAAACAGAATAGGAAGAATATTGATGGTTTTGAACTTTAGTGTTGGAGAAGAGTGTTAAGAATACTACCAATAGCCAAAAAAATCAAACAAATGGCTGTTCAAACAAATTAACCAGGACTTCTCACTTGAGGCAGAAATTACCAAATATAAATAGATTACTTTGGATACACTGTGCAAAATATCTCTCTGAAAAATCCATTTTGCTAGGGATGGTGGAAGAAAAGAGAACAAGAAGATGTCCCGTAACAAGGTGGATGGACTCAGTTACAGTAATAAAGGTTGCACTGAGGACCAGGCTAAGAATAGATTGTCATGGGAAAAGAAAAAAATATTCACATGGTTGCTAACAATCAATGCCAATTTGATGGGACATAATAAATTAATCAATTGTTATACATGAAGAAATATTGTTTAACCAAGATATTTGTTATCTATCCTTTCTTCAGCAATTCATGAAGTGACCAGCCATTTGTATCACCAAGTTCTTTTTTCTTGATTTGCTATATTCAAGGATGGAAAAACCAGTACATTTACAATATAGGTAAAAGTATAATATATATTGGAACTTTATCAATATATAGCACAATCCTAAACTTGTCTCCTTATAAACAATTTCTATTTTATTCAAGGCTTTGCACCCCCTTCTGAATTAAAGTACTTTCCACCCATTTTTGAGTCAGCAGAAAATTTCACTGGGATGAATTTTGCCATTCCCGTTGTGGTACCTATCCTATGACTGTTGCTTTCATTCTTGGGCAGTCTTGATTTTACATGTGCACACTTAAGGGTTTACTTGATCTCTGGGATTGTGTTGTCCTTTTTCTTCTGTGGAACAATTACTAATGAAGTAAATGTTGCTTCAATTGCTGAAGACGTGGCTCTTCCGCCAATTAAACTGATCCGTTTGGGGGGGTACACTGGTATAATTTTAAATCGTTTTTTAATTGGGTTACCGATTTTAATTTGGTATTGTATTGTGATTTGTATTGAAGTTGTCATTTTGTAAGCCGCCTTGAGTCCCTAGGGAGAAAGGCGGCATATAAATCGCAATAAATAAATAAATAAATAAATAAAATAATGGCAAAATTCCATCAACAATAGCACTGCAGCAGGAATAGGGCAAGTCTAACCCTAGGAATCAGTCAATCTATCTGTCTGTCATTGATAGACTGCTTCTTCTGCCCTTCCTCTTCTGCCCCATCTTGTTGTAATCCAAGCTAAAGTTATTGAAAAACAAGAGGAAAGTTTTGGAAGTTTTGTATCGGGTGCCATATGAACTAGCCCTGGAGAATTCTGAATGCTGTGAAATACAGAAAGAATCAGTGTTATCGAGTCAGACGGTTGTTTCAGCTACAATTATATATGGAAAAGGATGACATTTCCAAACATCATGTTGTGGGAAAGCAAAATTATTCAGATAAAGCCTTTCCCATAGGAAATCTAATCTGCTTATAGAACACACCCATATATCCCAGCAGCTTTTTCTTCCATGATGCGTCTACCTGGAAGCAGTTTGTTGAAAGAAGTTGAAACATTGCGAACTGCTTTCTCTTTAGATTTAGATGGTTTAGAATTGCCTTGGGCCTGGAGAAACATATTTTTGGAAAGCTTTTAAAGAACAGGGGAAGCTTTGAACTTTCCATCTATATGCAAAGCCTAAATTAAAGCAAACCAGTAATGATAGTTTGTAAGACTTAGTGTCTTTGTTTTGACAACTATACTTCCTGAGCAGGCATATTAATATTAATAAAATATAGCAGTTTAAAGTTGCAATCCTGTGCTTGCTTAGCTAGGAGTAAGCCCCCTGAATACTGTTGATCTGGCTTCTGGATAAAATGCATAATATGGGTAAGATTGGATATTCAGCAGACTTCAACTCCAAATTTAAAGTCATCCAACCCACCCACCCACCCCCCGAGTCAGTTCTGACTGGAGCTGATGGAAGATGAAGCCCAGCTAAAGGGCTCCAAATTTGGAATAACTGATGTAAGAGGAGTATAGAATTATTTACTATGAATATTCACATTTTAAACTCCTTTATTTTACTATGTTAAGACTCTGTCAATAACATCTGTGTAATTCAGCCATACTGAAAGTGGCCCATAATAATATCAAGATCACCAATTAAGAGGAAGATGTGTTAGTACAATTTAAAGTCATAAAAAGGTCTTAATGAATACTGTAATGAATTATTATATGTGTACTTATCCTTGTAATTTACTGAGGCATTCAAACCCTTGCTGTAATTTATTGCTGTGGTAACACTGAAGATCATATTAGTTAGAATTTAGTATCGGGCTCCTGAATAAACCATCAACTGCACCGTGATAATGTTGCCAGTTCAGATTTCTCTGCTATTATTTTGCTGCCTACTGCCTGTAAGCTATCTAATTGGAATAGGCCCAATGAACCTGAAGGGATTTTTCATGGGCACCATATTCTGATGCTCAAGAATTGAAACAAGGGAGCATGAGGGTAAGCAACAAAGATCCAAGCAAAAAATAAAAAGTTTTGCAGGAGAAAGAGTAGATGAGGTCTCCAGATAAACTAGTTTGGTGAAGAGTCCCATTTAACTTCTGGGAATCTAGTAGCTATTTGTTGAGGGTGGTGATTCCCCGAGATGAGCAAATGGAAACTGAAGAACAAGTTTACCACTTGGGTTCAGTGCATATTATACCATGCCAGGAGATCAGGAGGAGACTTCAACAAGGAATCATGCCCCAATGTCCCATCACCTAAGTAAAGTGAAACAGGGTGTCACAGGTTCTTCTATGTCTGCCCAGATTAGTGGGCTCCAAAACCTCAGAAAATCAATATTACCCCCATCTGGCCTCTAGGCAAACACACCCACAAGTACTCAAACGCTACGACGCTACTATACCATCTTTCCCTAATCTACTTCAACTCCTGTTCCTTCACTATTTCACTTTGTGAGTCCTACTTCTAGTCAGCTTTTATAGCCACCAGTTGCTTAAAAGGATATCACCAGTGGTGGGATTCAAGTAATTTAACAACCGGTTCTCTGCCCTAATAATTTCTTCCAACAACCAGTTCACCAAACTGCTCAGAAAGTTAACAACCGGTTCTCCCGAAGTGGTGCGAACTGGCTGAATCCCACCACTGGATATGACATCAGCACCCAGGTGATGGCCATTTCTCAGGCAGCCTGTCCTCTCACACAGGGCTTATTTCAGTTTATTCCACAAAGCAGTCAAGCTTTATTTGGTAATTGTTTGGGGTATTTTTTGCCAAGATCTTTCCATTGAAATAGCTTCCCATGCAAATCCGTGAGTTTTGCTTAAAAATAAGCAGGTGTCTTAAAAAGTAAGACAAGTTCCCCCCCTTTTTTTAACCTCTACAAAAAGGCAATGCTGGAATTAGCCTCACCCTGCTTCGAGGTGCTGGTATGTACAGAATTCCATCAATTACTAACTGGCAAATAATTGTATTTAGTAGAATGGAAAACTACTAAGAAACAACTCCCAACTATTTATCATTTGCTTTGATTTATATCTGTGAAAATGGACAAATAGTTATATTCCTTCTGAATATACTGCTGTAGATATACAGCTGTTAGTGAAAGGAATATTTGTCTACCGCAAGTTACGTTTGTTTTGTTCACAAAGGCTTTCCTCTCCATCGTTTTATTTTCTTTTAGCTGTACTTCCAGTTTGTGAATCTGTATGTTCATTGGATTTTTTAAAAGACCTTTTACATATTGGTGTACTGGAAATTAGAAGAAGGGGTGTATTTTTTCCCATTTTTGCAGCACAACCAAAAAGACTCACAAGAAAGTCACTGTGAAGATATAACCACCAAAATAGTCAAGAACAGCACAGCTAATGTGACTGAAAGAGAAACCTCTCTTGATCCAGAGCAAACTCCAGAGCAGAACAAGAGTATTATATTTACAGTAGGTTCTTATCTGTTTTGGAAGTTAGGCTGATTAAACCCAATGTAATGTACAGTTGAGTAGACATGTATCAAATCATATCAAATCAAATTTATTATTACATCTCTAAAGATAGATAAAAACAAAATAATAGCAGTATCTCGTATATGTGTATAGGTATATGTATAACAAAAACCATATAGTAAAAATATGCGATAAAAGTAAAGAAGAGTAACTACTTTTCTGCTCTTATTGCATCATCAGATAATCGCCCAGCCACCCTGTTTAGGTTGACCCGCTCCCTGCTCCACCAGGGGGCACGGGAGGACCCCTTGGAGGGTAGAGCTGAGGATTTTGTGCAATATCTGTATGACAAAATCGCTCAGATTCGGAAACAGCTGGACTCTGATTGGGTAGATCCAGGGGAGATGACAGGGGCAGGTCCTGAGAATATTATATGGGAAGAGTTTGATCCTGTGACACCTGAAAGCATGGACAGGATACTGGGCAGACTGAGTGCGGCCACATGTTTATTGGACCCGTGTCCCTCCTGGCTGGTGCTGGCCTCCCAGGAGGTTACACGAGGCTGGCTCCAGGGGATTATAAATGCTTCTTTGAGTGAGGGTGTCTTTCCCGCCCCCCTGAAAGAAGCAGTGGTGAGGCCCCTCCTCAAGAAGCCCTCCCTGGACCCGGCTGTGTTAGCAAATTATCGTCCTGTCTCCAACCTTCGCTTTGTTGCGAAGGTTGTTGAGAGTGTGGTTGCACGACAGCTGCCTCAGTACCTGGATGAATCGATTTATCTAGATCCGTTCCAGTCGGGCTTCAGGCCCAGGTACAGCATGGAGACAGCATTGGTCGCATTGGTTGATGATCTCTGGAGGGCTCGGGACAGGGGTTGCTCATCTGTCCTGGTCCTATTAGACCTCTCAGAGGCTTTTGATACCATCGACCATGGTATCATGTTGCACTGGTTCGAAGGGTTGGGGGTGGGGGGCACTGTTTTACAGTGGTTCTCCTCCTTTCTCTCCGACTGGTCGCAGTCTGTGTTGACAGGGGGGCAGAGGTCGACCCCGAGGCCCCTTGTATGTGGGGTGCCGCAAGGATCGGTCCTCTCGTCTCTTCTGTTCAACATTTATGTGAAGCCGCTGGGTGAGATCATCCATGGTTTTGGGGTGAAGTACCATCAGTACGCTGATGACGCCCAGCTGTACATCTCCACCCCAGACCACCCCAATGATGCCCTCGAGGTGATGTCCCGGTGCCTGGAGGCCGTACGGATCTGGATGGGGAGGAACAGACTCAGGCTCAACCCATCCAAGACCGAGTGGCTGTGGTTTCCGACGTCCCGATATAGTCAGTTGGCGCCGTCTCTGACTATTGGGGGTGAGTCATTGGCCCCCACAGATGGGGTTCACAACTTGGGCGTCCTCCTGGACTCACGGCTGTCTTTAGAAGAGCATATGGCAGCCGTGGCCAGGAGGACTTTTTATCAGGTTCGCCTGATTCACCAGTTGCGTCCCTTTCTGGATCAGGACTCATTACGCACGGTCACTCACGCCCTTGTCACCTCACGCCTGGATTATTGCAATGCTCTCTACATGGGGCTCCGCTTGAGGAGCACCCGGAGGCTCCAACTGGTCCAGAATGTGGCCGCACAGGTGGTGATGGGAGCGATGTGGCGCTCCCATGTGACCCCCCTCCTGCACGAGCTGCACTGGCTCCCAGTGGTCTTCCGGGTGCACTTCAAGGTTTTGGTTACCACCTTTAGAGCGTTCCATGGCTCAGGACCAGGGTACTTACGAGACCGCCTTCTGCCACCAGTAGCCTCTCGCCGACCAGTTCGCTCCCATAGAGAGGGGCTCCTCAGGGTGCCGTCGGCCAAACAATGTTGACTGGTGGCTCCCAGGGGGAGAGCCTTCTCTGTGGGGGCACCTGCCACCTGGGATGATCTCTCCCCGGAGATACGGAGAATCCAAGACTTACGCATCTTCCGCCGTGCCCTAAAAACGTTTTTATTCCAACAGGCTGGTCTGGCCTAACTCTCCCTTTTAAATTGGGTTTTAAATGTTTTTTAGATAAATTGGATGTCTTAAATTTGTTTTTTGAGCCTAAATTATTTAATCTGTTTTTAATAGTCTTTTAACTTTTGTATGTCTTTGTATTTTATTTTGGCTGTTCACCGCCCTGAGTCCTTCGGGAGTAGGGCGGTATACAAATATGATTAAATAAATAAATAAATAAATAAATAAATAAATAAATATCTAAAAATAGTTAAGGACTATAAATTAAAAAAAAATACTACTAAAAGAAACTCTAGATCGAAATAATAGTTTTTAACAGAATAACAGAGTTGGAAAGGACCTTAGAGGTCTTCTATTCCAACCCCTTGCTCAGGCAGGAAAGCCTATACAATTTCAGACAAATAGTTGTCCAATCTCTTCTTAAAAACTTCCAGTGTTGGAGCATTCATAATTTCTGGAGGCAAGTTCTTTCACTCATTAATTGTTCTAACTGTCAGGAAATTTCTCCTTAGTTCTAGGTTGGTTCTTTCTTTAATTAGTTTCCATCCATTGCTTCTTCTCCTACACTCAGGTGCTTTGGAGAAAAGCTTGACTCTCTCTTCTTTGTGGTCTGGCATATCATACAAATTGTGACACAAACTAGGTGATGTGGGAGATTATTCTTAAATTCTTGTCTGAAAAAAACTAATATTTTCCCTTCCTGGAAATTTCTTCACATAAGGATTCCTTATATAAGGAACAGTATAATAGCATATAGCTTAGAGATTCCATAGGATTATTCCCTTCATGATTCAAAGTTACCAATATTATATATTGTTGAAAAAAAAAGACCTGACCTATAGTAGGTCTCAATCGTTAGTTCAGACATTTTTAATACCAGCTGCTGTTTTAATAATGCATTTCTTGACTCTTGTGTGATAAAATTATTCTTGCCCCTTAAATAAGAGGTAGGTGATATCATGGATCAGCATTATCAACAGAAAACACAGTGTTGTGATTAGTTTCATTTAAGTAAATAAAGATGTCAACTACTAAAACAAGCAATGGATATCTTAAAATTATGAAGTAAGATCTTTGCTTTCTTCATCATGAGAACGTTGAAAATTCTGTTTTTGCCAGATTCATAATTTACAATATTCAATAATTCAATCATATACATGTGATTATTGACTTAGAGAAATGGCAAAAATTGTGGTTGCAAAACTATAAAATGACAATGTCAACAGCATATAAGGAGAATTTGTATAAGATATTTTACAGGTGGCATCTACCCCCGATGAGAATAGCCAGAATGTTCAAGAACAAATCGGAGAAATGTTGGAAATGTCATCAGACTCCAGGATCATATTACCATATGTGGTGGACATGTGCAGAAGCTAAGATATATTGGACTAAAATCCAGACATGGTTGGAAAAAATGACAAAGAAACACATTGACTTTAAACCAGAGATATTTTTATTAGGGATTTTACCAGAAGTGTATAATAGAGAATTGAGATATTTAATTGTGAATGTTTTAACAACGGCTAGAATTGTATTTGCTAAAAATTGGAAAAAAGAGAAAATACCTACTGATGATGAAGTTATTAAGAAAATTATGGAATGTGCTGAAATGAGTAAATTGACATTTGAAATTAGAGACCAGGAAGACAAACAATACTATTTGATATGGGATTTGTTTTATCAATGGCTAGATAATAAAGCATGGAGATGAATTATGAAATATGAAATTAAGGTAATGATAAAATATATGAAGTGTTTTCTTATGGGAGTTAAGCCTTTGTTAAATAATTGATAAATGAGAATAATAATATAAAGGGATATATAAAATTGTCAAATAAGAAAAATTAAATAATTTGTAATCTTGGATATGGGATTAAACACAAAAGAATCTTAACCGATCGACACACTTTCTGTGATTGTATTGAATGATGGTTGTTTTTATGTTTTGTTATGTTTAAAAATAAATTTTAAAAAATCATATACGTGTGATTAATTAAAACTCTCATTTTTATTTACCAATAAATCTAACTTCTCTAGCCTTTCTCATGCATTATGAAATAAGAAACCTCTCCCTCCCTCCCTCCCTCCCCCCCCTCTCTGCTGTTACATCTTACGAAAGAAATGCATGACAGAAAAAAAGGATCTTGGATTGCTAAATCTTGCCTCTGAACTTCTGCCTTACTAGAGTCAGTTCACATTTGATCAAAGATTTATTGAAGCCTGCCAGTTCACCTTAAGGAAACTAAGATATCCAAATACTATTTGTTTAGTTAGTAATATCTTTGTTGAGGTTAGGATCCAATGAAAGCAAAATCTGCAAAGAGGAAAATGAGACTAAGCAGTTTTTCAGTGGGAAGAAGGGAAAGAGATGCATTTACCCAGTCATAAAGAATCAGAGCCAAAGCCCCAGGACTTTAGCATTGCCAGAATTAAAAAAAAAAACTGTATCAAAATAATATACTGAGGGGGAAAAAAAGAAGCAGGAACATTACAGTAGAGACATGGAAACTCAGCCAGATGTGCACAGGGTCACATGATTCGATGTACGGTTCACTTCCTAATCTGAGACAACACCATAAAATGAGGCACTGGGCAACACAACATTCACAATTAAAAAGAGAAAAATATTAAACTGCAATATCCAAGAATTCTAGTAGAATAGCAAGGCCTTAATTCTTTTGGCCACCTTCCCTTTTATTATTTACTTTTTTCAAAAACATTTCACACAATTGCTAATTACATGAACAACAGCAAGTTCGAAAAATAATTGAAGAAGCTAGTATGTCTGTATATCTTGCTGTGTAACTTGCTTCTTAGTTTAATTTGAATGTTAACTCCTATTTTAATTGGATGGAATTTAGCTTTGGGTTTTTTTTTTTTTTCTATCTGAGAAAAGCATTTGTAGTTGAGTCCAAGTACTCTAATTAATTTTATACAACTGCCTTGAAACCTGTCCAAAAGCTGCATCGGTTTTTCTGTCTGGAGAATAGACTATGGGTCTTCTGAAACCAACCAGAGCATGGAATGATAACATCAAGCAGATTGGTTAGGATATTCATTTTTTTTTTCCTGAGGCAAAGATTGTGGTACTTCCACTTCATATACGAAAATGGACTAGGGAGGCAGGTAAACCATTGATAATGAGACAGCATCTTCTGCTATTGAAGGCAGCATAGAGACCCAGGGCATGTCTAATAGCTAACAGACTGTCTCTTCCAACTTCCTACTCTATCCATTCTCTATCTCCTAGCCTTTGCCAAGTGAAGCAAGCATCTCACTTTGCATAATGGTGGACTTAGTTTAGGCAGCAATGCTCAGTTTGTTTCAAAAAAACAGTTCAGTATAATAGTATCAAATACCAGGTTCTTTGGATCTCTGTCTCTCAGGGAATCTTCTTCAGAATGCCTCAATTCTCACTTCCATAGAATTCAGGAAAAAAAACCCATTTTCCCAGGAGTGGAACAGATTTGTTCCTCTTTAGCAATTTCATGGACACACCAATCTTGTCTGCCATACTTTGAGGAATACTTAACTACAGTATGCTTTTTGGTGGCCCTTCCAAAATACCCATCCTTCCAGTGATATTCAGAAACAGTGGCTAAAGGTATTCTTCAAATACAGTGTCTTATCTCATTGTACATCCATTTATAGTTGCCCATTAGGCTATTGAAATAACTGAAGGCACTTGGTCCCTATTCAAGCCTTCTGAAGCCATTTTCGATCACTGCTGGATCCGGTCTTCAGTATTCCTGCCAGCCAGGGGTGGGTTCTACTTACCGTTACTACCAGTTTGCAGCAGGGTCACGCGTGCTCTTCTGCACATGAGCAGAAGCATTCTGATGACATCGGGGTCAGTGGGCGGAGCCTCCCACCGGTTTTACTACCGGTTCTATAGAACTGGTGCGAATTGGGGGAAACCCACGATTGTTGCCAGCTTGCCAGTAGCCCTTCTTTTTTGCTGACATTATCTGTAAAAGAAAGAAAAAAAAGAACCCTTCCACTTAGCCACTGTGAATGGGGATAAATCTGCTCCTGGGAATTGCTGAAAAGAAAGCATAATGGTGACAAGAGAGCATGGCCCAGCAAAGGGGTGGGAGGGACTTGGAGGAGAAACAAAGTAGAACAAGGTAAGAGTTCCTTCTCATGGGAAGCCACCCACTTGCAGATCTAGAGGAAAATTATCTTCACAGCATTTATTCTGGAACAGGAGTGGGCTGGTATTTAAATGACTCAATTTTCTAAGATGAAAGTCATTATGGGAACACAGGGACATAGCAGTGAGCTCAGACCATCCCATCATTAAGTATAGAAATAACCCAATGCAATACTGTAATCCTTTTGTTTTCAATGGCTATAGTAACAGTTTTCAGCACCTATAATGATGATATAATCACATCATTTTGCAAATTTACCTAGGATTGCCAAAAATTGCAAAGAGAATTCTAACATAATTGCCTTTATAGCATCTAGAATTGAGGATTTCCAAATCCTACATATGTTATAATTCTCTGCATTTAGATCAGATCCAGGGATGAAATGCTCCCGGTTCGGACCAGATTACCCGATCCGGTAGTGATGGAGGCGGGTGATTCGGAGAACCGGTAGCAAAAATCCTTGCCCTCCCCCATGCCCAGCTGAGCCACACAATCATCAGAGGCTTTTTTTTTTTACTTTTAAAAGCATATTTTCTACAACCTCTTCGGCTGAAAAAATGCTTTTAAAAGTAAAAAATAAAGCCTCTGATGATCGTGCGGTTTAGCTGGGATCATAAAGGCTTTTAAAAGAAAAAAATCCTTTTTTTCTTTTAAATGCCTCTGACGATCCAAGCTGAGTTGCCTGATCATCAGAGGCATTTAAAAGAAAAAAAGTCTCTGCCGATCAGGCAACTCAGCTGGGATCGTCAGAGCCTTTTGAAAGCATTTTTTTCGCTGAAGAGGTTGTAGAAAAAATGGTTTTAAAAGTAAAAAAATAATTGGCCACGCCCACCCAGTCACATTAACCCCCCCAAGCCACGCCCACAGAACCGGTAGTAACAAATTTTAGATTTCACCACTGATCAGATCCATAACTTTTTCCCTCCTAAAATAGCATATTGGAACATCCAATAACAATAACATTACTTAGCTAATACAATTCAATTCAACTTTTTCTTAACCAGAGAATATGGTTGTGTGCCTCACAATGCATGTTTAAGGGAAGCCCATAGCTTGATGTTTATTCTTTTCATGAAGAAAATCATACTCTCATTATCTAGAATATTAAGTTAAAGAAAAAACTTTCTATCAAAATTCTGACAGTACAAAGCAATGGATTCCAGAGTAACAATGTTCCATCGCTGAAACTATTATCAATCCAAAAACTGAATTCTTCCCCAAGATACTTTCTGAGATACAAGAGAGGTAAGAGAAACAAGGGATACCTCCTCCCACTTGCAATCCTTCCTTTTCTTAAGCCTTCTACCTAACTCCTCATGAAAGTAGCACCCTGGAAGTCTATGGAGATTCTCAGTCAGCCAGGTCATGGTTTGTCCCAAAGGTGTAGAACCATATAGGAACCATTTGCACTTCAGTTTGAGATGCAGACAACACAGACTCATCTCCAACAGCCCACGCCTGTGTTCAACAGTGAAGGGACAGAGGGCAGAAAACATTCTGCAGAAAGCACAGTTTCACAAAAGTCCTTCCAGCAGTTCCAAGAAGATTGTTGTGACCTAGGCTTCCTGAGTCATTAAAACACACGACTAGTCCCAAAAACCTCTTTTATTGTAACAGCTGTGAATTACGTTCATTCACAGCTGTGTCCCAATTAGTTGCAAAAAGTCCTTCCGGAGAAGTCCTTTGGGATAATCACCAACCTTTATCTCCCTTGACACTCTGCCAAAGACCTACTTGGCAAAGTCACACAGATTCCAGAATCAAACAAAGATGCCGACTGGGAACAGAACTAACAACATTGCTTTCTGCAAAGTGCCCACATGCCTTTGCTCCTATTTTAAGCCTTATGGGAGGGACCAATCATCTCCAGGCCTTACTACCGAGTTGTCCCTTTTGTTTTAACTATTCTTGCCTTCTGGCAGATCTGCGCATGTGCGCACTAGGAACAGGCTTCCCCTGTTCCTCTGCCTTTCTGATGTCCAACTCTGGAGGCTCCCAAGTCCGCGGATCACTCCCAGATGGCCCTAGCCTCGTCTCTGCCTCTGATGCAGAGCCCTCATCCGAGCCTTCCCCAGACTCCAGGACTGGCCCATGTTCCTCCCCAGCCTCCTCACTGTCCGACTCTGCTGCCAGCTCTGCAGGCTTCTGGTGGACCACAACAAACAGTCCTTTCAGCAGTTCCAAGAAGGCTCTACACCCATTTGCAGTTGTCAGGTAACCCTGAGGACATAGACAAACCTCCAAGTGGCCTCAACGACTCTCTAAAACAGGGGTCTCCAAACTTGGCAACTTTAAGACTTATGAAGCAAAGCTGGCTGAGGAATTCTGGGAGTTGAAGTCCACAAGTCTTAAAGTTGCCAAGTTTGGAGACCCCTGCTCTAAAAGAATGCAAATGATCAGCTGTCTGCAAGGAATATAAATCCTTCCATTCCCCACCATCCATCAGTGATGAAATAGCTTTTTGGATGAGAAGTGAAACATCTTCAAAGAAAAACCAAAAAGTCCAGTTGCCTCTTGAAAAAGCACCTTTGGGATTAGCATGACGGGAAAAATTGGCCCGAATTCTGGTACTGGAGGGCCATGAAGCCCAACCATTTTCTCAACCCATCCCAACCCAGCCCAACCATCCAAGTTGAAGCATTCGTGACAAACAGCTGTCTAATCTAATTTGAAGATATCCAGTGATGGGGACTGTATGTTTGGTTGGCAATCCTTCTCCTACCCCAAGAAAATTAGGCAACATTCTCAGCCTCTCAGAAAAACATTTGCCAAAATGGTAAGATATTGTGGAAGATTTCAAAGGTTCAGAAGGAGAAGATTTCAGAGCAGGGGAGAATACTCCAAAAAACATCACTCAATAGGGATCATTCCTTTCCAAAGGCTTTTAAAAGGGAGTTTCTACAAGTGAAATGGCACAGTATCTTTTCCTGAACCAGTTGGTTTTTGAAAATTATTTCAGGCTTCCTAACTGCCTATTCTTTATCGAGCTTTGGCTTAACTAGCCACAGTGTTGATTTCAAACTAATTTAAGGGCAATTCCCATACTTATTTTTAACATAGCGGTTTTAGGATGAAATCAACATAAATTGAGTTTTTCCAAGGGATTTTGCCACAATGAACTAAGCCTGTGGTTGAATACAACACTTCACATCTTTCAAAAAAAATGTTTGAGGCCAGAGATGAGCTGTATTGTTACACGCCAAAGACTTGTTTGCTGTATTGAGAGAAAAAGGGAAAAACCCCTTGATAAAAATGAATGAATGAATGAATGAATGAATGAAGTTACAATTCTTCAACAAATCTAATTTTGGGTTTATTCTCTATTAATCAATGTTATCTAATTCACACCCTTATCAGTATAATAGTACAATATATATACCAAATCAGCCAGGGCTCTGTTATAGTCAGCTTTGTTATCTTCTACTACGTAGTTGCACAATTAACACTGACAGCCATCACTATTGATGTAAACTGAAGGAATGGAATCTTTATGTAGGAAGCTGCAGCAACTCCAGACTCACTGCTTCTTTAAAAAAACCCTCTAGAACGGAAACTCCCATCATAGCAGAGACCAAGAGTTTCCTGGGACAGTTAGCTAGAATTGCAAAGATGAACATTTCTGCCTTAGATCATATACCTACCAGCACAAATGCATAACAAAAAGGCTAAGTCAACTTTGAACTTATTATATTGTATACAAAACCATACACACATTATTCAATTTTTCAAGCAACTAATCATACCCATGAGAGGAAGTATAATACCACATTGATCTTCTGTAACAAAGGCAGGATGTTAATTAAAAATATATAAATACACTCAGTGGAATTTACTGACAGGGGATAATAAATTCTGCAGTAGAGCTATCAGATTTGGGATGCAAAATTCTGGGTGATCAATAGATTGCAACAAAAGGATACAAAAACCTCTCACCCTTTGGTGCCATCTAGAGGCAGCCTATATATAGTAAGTCTGATTTATAAACTTCCGAGACTGGCAGTTAGTCGGGGGGGGGGGGGAGATCTTATGTTCATTGAGAATGAAAGGTGGTGTTGAAATTTGAGGAATTATTAAAAGGTGCAAATGGCCAAGACCATTACTGTTACATGAGATGGAAGTTTAGCTGCTCTCTGGGAGATAATGGCCTAGTAAATTTAACCCATTTTGTCATACCTATATAGAAGTGGTGGGTTGCCCCCAGTTCGGAATGGTTCACAAGAACCAGTAGTAAAACCAGTTGGACGCCCTGCCCACCACTCAAGATGTCGTCATCAGTTATCTGCGCATGCGCAGAAACAAGGCACGTGCGCGAGCGAAGCAAGCTCACGCGCGATCCTGTTGTGAACCGGTAGTAAAGGTAAGTAGAACCCACCCCTGCTATACAGTCCTCGATTTATGATCACAATTGTGTCCAAAATTTGTGTTACTAAGTGAGATATTTAAGTGAATTTTGCCCCATTTTACAACCTTTCTTGCCACAGTTGTCAAGTGATCTGGCTTCCCCATTCACCTTGCTTGTCAGAAGGCCACAAAAGGCTTCACAGGATCTTCACATGATCCTGGGACACTGCAACCATCATAAATATGAGTCCATTGCCAACTGTCTGAATTTTTATCATGTGACCTTGGAGATGCTGCAATGATTGTGTTAAAAATGGTCACAAGTTACTTTTTTCAGTGATGTTGTGACTTTGAATGGTCACTAAATGAACTGCTGTAAGTCGAGGGCTACCTATACAGCTTCCCTCCTCCCCTTTAGCCAGTTTCTACTTTGTATCCCTTCTTTTCCATCCATTTTATTCTATGTTCCCATGTAGATTCTCCTCTCTTTTATCCCTCTCCCCACCTTTTTCTTCCAACAGCTTCTACTTTAAGGGGGACAATGTGCTCGTATGTATTTATATAGTTATATACTCTGATGTGAGACAATGGTGAATATATGCAAATAAGAGATTTTTTTAAAAAATGTAAATTGGGAACCTTTTATAGACAGCCCTAGATATGCAAGTATTACATGGAGAATTTGGGGAATGGGACATAATGATCTCCAGGACTGGCTTCAGGTTATTTTCCACACAGGAATAAGGGTGTTAGTAACAAGGTGAGCAAACTGGGGACTCCATAGGATTATGACCTGTTCCCCCAATTTCACCTTTTTGGGGGGAGGGAGTCATGTAAAATTCAGGATTATTTTATTTTAGAGTAAATATGGTAAATATTTTTTAACTTCCCTGTTATTGCATAAAAATTCACCATATTCCACTCCAGAGAAATGCTGACCTATTCAAGTGGAGGTCAGAGTTTTTGCAATAAAGAATACTGGTCAATATACAAGTGAAGGAAAATGAAACCATATGTGAGTAATTAGACCACAGAAATTGCATTTACCCAGAAGTGCTATTTTAAAGCATGCTCTATGTTGATCTTCTACTTTTGTGGCATATTACATTCTTGGCACCCAAGAAGAGATTCAGTACATTAAGCTGGCCTCTCAAATGAAAGAGAGCGTGCAAATAAGCAATCTATTACATTTGCTGATGTTGCAAAGTTTTCTTTGATCAGATGCGATTAGCCCAAATTTCTCCTGGTATATTTTATTACACGCATTGTTCAATAAAATCCACTTTGTTTCCTGACTGTATTCTGTCCAAAGGGGGGGGGGGGGGGGAAATCTCTTACGTTGTCAGAAATGCTGCTTTCCAAAATATAAAAATTGGCTCAGTACTCAAGAGGTGTACTTCTTCATACAGAGCATGGAGTTTAGTTGGAGAAAACAATAGAGAACACAAACCAATACCAAAACACGAGCCATTTTGATTTATGATATTTGATGAACTGAGTTGCTTCTGTCTTTTTCCCTCACAAAGGGCATCATTCCCAAATGCCATGAGGATATAGCAGCCAAATCAACTACTATTTCCTGTTGCCATTCTGCTTACTAGCTGGAGATTTCCTTTTGTCTTCCCTGCCGGGTGGTTTTGCAGGACCATCTGTTCAAATCACCTGGGTAGGGAGGCTACAGGGAAACAGCATGATCTGAGTGACCAAGTGGCAAGCAATGTCCAGCTAGGCCAGAAAAGACAATCTTCCAGCTTTAAGGAAATCTGGATTACCAGACTGGCCACCAAATTTAACAGGCCTCTTGTCAGCAATCCATTTTGTGTCCCACGAGGTGGAAATCCTAAGAACTAGCATCTGAACTGGCTTCTTTTCTTTGTTCTTTGCAGTTTGAGCCAGGTGAGTAGCCGCTGCCCTTTTAAAGTCAGGTTGTTTCCGAACTTCATGTATTTGGCTTCTCTGTCTGGGTCTGCAGGAAAAATCCTGGCTGACATCAGGATGTACAGCACAGAGGGGGCAGCTGCTTGGCATTGTTGGTGAGGTGGGAAGAGCACGCAATCGTATAACATGAACACATTTTCTGGATTTTGTTTCTCTAGGCCAAGGTCTGAAACATTTCTGAGGGTTAAGGGCTGCCTCTGGCTTTTGAGCAGAATTACAGGGTTGCACGTACTTCAGAAAGTTAGGAGTGATTCAGAACTGAACTGCTGTTAAAATTAATGAACATTCAAGCCTTTTTATTAAAACCCATACTGATTTTTCTCTTCTATAACTTTCAAAAGTTACAACCGGGTGAGAACTTTTTCAGGCTTCTTCCAACTACAGTTTTGGGAGGAAGAAAAGGTTCTCAATTATATGCTCGAGCACTAGGACAATTATATACTTGTTTCTATCATATAAGCCACAGTGCTAGCTTTTTAAAGAGGTCCTTCCATGAGGAAGTTAAATAACTCAAGATGACAGCAAGGTTTTAATTGCATCAAGGCTACATCAACTTTTTTGACCCTATCCTCATGGACCCCTCTGTTAACAATACTCCTAATTAGTAAAAAAGTGTAATGGAGCCCTAGTGGATACCCTTGATTTCAAAGTAGAATGCATTATGATCCTTTCCCTTTTTGTATTTTAAAATATGGCTGTTATGGCAGTGTGGCCTTCTTTTTAACAAAATGACTAGCAACAGCACCTATCACAAATCAGAAACACACATTTAATTGAAACATGTATGCTTTCCATATGAGTAAGAGGTATTAGTGACAAAATATGTCACATTGCAAATACTGTTTCTTTCATGCTTCCAAGTGAAGCTACAATGCAAATATTAAATAATAAAAAATAGTTAGGGAT
Organism: Arizona elegans; assembly: GCA_022577455.1. Taxonomy (NCBI): domain Eukaryota; kingdom Metazoa; phylum Chordata; class Lepidosauria; order Squamata; family Colubridae; genus Arizona; species Arizona elegans. The sequence goes on from JAKOOJ010000003.1 coordinate 113,004,733, forward strand.
GATCTCTGGTACTTTTGTCTTATCCCTGGCTTCAGTCATTCATCAATTATTTTCTAAGGACACCTGTAAGACCTATGTGGAATGATATATATTGTTATACTGATAAAGAATCTACCTGAGAACATTGTCTGTTTTACAATAAAACTCTCAGCCTAACCCACCTCACAGGATTCTTGTAGGAAAAATAGGAGGAGGAAGGAGCATTAAAAGTAGATTTGCTGCCTTGATTTATTTATAAAAATAGCAGAGGCACAATAAAAATAAGTGTTTTTTTTAAAAAAAAAACCTTTCCTGAAAGAATTAAAATGATCTCCCAATATATAACCAGCATTTTATTTTATAGTCTATCTTCCAATATGGCATAAGCCTTTAAAAAAACCCAAGGAAATATACAAATCACACGAGACAAAATTATGTACATTAAATGTACAGAACGAAGAGGAGAACATAGTAGATTTACATAGTATCTGAAGAATAAAGTGAAGTATTTTACATTAAATAGCATTTTTAATAGCTAGGATCGTTTGACGTCTCTGCTCATAGGCAGAAGTCATGATAAAGGATAAGTGTTCAACATAATTTTAAAATGTGGTTTTTGTATAATAAAAACCAAAAGTGACGTATTCAAGGAACTAGTGCTTTATTTATTTATGAAAGTTATTGTTGCCATTGGTTTGCAAATACTAGGAACCATGGAAGTAAATATTTCCTTGCACAATAAATTAAGAGCAATCATCATTGTAAAAGCTGATAATCATGATGGCATTAATGAGAAAGCTCACAGCCTTTGAGAAATGAAACTTCTGGTATGTTAATGAAAGGTGGAAGTCTGGCATTAATTCCAATCTGCTTATATTTATTGGGGCGGGTGAATTTGGGTGAGGTCTTGGAAGCTGAAGAATGCATTAAATTTGTGTCAAGGGAAAAAAGATTCTCTTCTTACATGAAAACTGGCATGTTATCCCTGTACAAGGGGCCATGCTAATTTTCTCTGTATTGTTCCAATTCTACTAAATGTCTTGCCAAAACATGCTTCAACAGCACATGTACTAAAATTGAAACAATACAGAGATTTACTATGGCTTCTGCGTCTGTATAATATGTATAATATGCTAGTTTAACCACAGAATTTATTTATTTATAAAAAAGGAGAAGGTATAATTTGCCTAAGAAAACTTGTTTCCATTACTAGCAACAATGAACTTGCAATAAATCTGTTTCAACTCATCCCAGCTAAGTGTTGGGACATTAAGGACAGCATAGTGTCGGACATTAGATGGAGAACCAGGTTGAGCCAGGCTGTTCTAAACCGTACATTAAACTTTCTGGAATTCTGTGCTCAAGTGCACAACCAACAATTCAGATCATGCCAAATCTTTCACTAAACCAAGTTGAAAAATCCAATACTTTCTGAAAGGAAAAAGAGAGAGTTAAATTGTGACTGACTTGCCCTTCAACAATTTTCAAACCCTAGAAAAAGGGAGGCCAGCGTCCAACCCAAATAAAGCCCCTTAAGTGAATTGACAGTGTTTTTAAAAATGGGGGAGGATAATAATATGCTTAGTCTAAACAAAGAAACTGTCTGGTAACTTGAACAGACTTTATGTTCTTTTTTTCTTAAAGAAATCATTGGTTTGTAGTTTGTACTGACAACATATATGCATGAGAAAAGGTTTGAGATACTAGACACCAACAGACCAGAGTTTTCCCATATACGAGTAACTGCTCAAATATAGTCTGAGCAGTTTGTGCATAGCCACAATATATTTTTAAAGCATTGTGCATTAAAACAAAACAAAAAAAAGTAGCACAGATGATGAAGAAGGTACTACTTGCCACACTGTCCATTTTTAAATTATCAAGCTGCTCTACAAGACAGCCAAGAGTTCTCAATTCCACAATGCTATCAGCCAACTTCCATTTCTGAAAAGAAACAAACTACTATCCATAACACTTTAAAAATAAAGAATCTTGTTTTTGTAATGCACAATAGATTCAGTTTCCAGCATTATTTAGCACACACACTTCAAGAAATCCTGAAGTTAACTCATCTTTTAAACTAAGGCAGAAGGCTGTCTAAACATGGATGAGACGTGCTTATTTCACTGCAATTTGCAGTATTCCAAATATTGCTTTGATCTACAATGAGTCACGTTTTCTTCCTCTTAATTTTGTTTATAATTTTTAAGAAATGGTATTTGCTAATTCAAATCCTATGTCTTCTGAGAAATGCATTATGTGAATGATGGTGAAAGAAGTGCATGTTTCCTTCCTAGCATCTTTACACGCCATGTCCTCACTCAGTGCATGTTCATATGTAGGCCAAGAATAAATGAAAAAACTCAAATCAATTTAATTACCTAGCAGCACAACAGTGGTTTAGGGACCTTATGCTTTTACCCATCCCTGCAGGTGGTCATGCAAATAAGTTTGAAGAATGTTGTGCTAAAATTTTATAGATCAACTAATCATTACCATTAAAACATTTTTATTTTTATTATTTTTTGGTCACTAAAGTTATGAACAAAAGCCATGTCCAGATTTTTTTATATTACCAAGTCCAGCCATGCTATGATCTAAAAAGCATGTGACACAAATACCTCATCTACTGCATTTATACCATGTTTCTTGTGACTGTTTTGGGATAGAATGGATATCCTTTTAAGCTATCCTATTTTCATTGCTATTGTTAAATCTTAATCCCAAATATGCAAATAAATATTCTGTCAATTCCCTCCGCCCCCTCCCAATTATTGCAAAAAATATAAAACTATGCACAATCAGAGCTGGATGTAACAAGATTTCCCCATCATTTCTCTTTGCAAAAGATTTAACATATAAACAAGGAAAGCAACCCATTGGGCACTATAAATAAGAACTGAGATCATTTAGGGCAATTCCCCTGCTGGTGGATTGGAAGAGGTTCTCTCACCCAACCCACTTATTTGCAGACAAATTGGTCCACAATCTCTGTGCATTTCTTGCATTTCACATAGCAGCACCAATGGAACTTGCAATGGCAGCGTTCTGTCTGCACAGTCTTGAACTGGTCATAACCTCGGCCACAGCACATAAGTTCACAGCCATCCATGCCTTCTGAAGTCTTATTGCAGAGTCGACCCTGGGTGCCCAGAGACCCAGTGCTCTCGTTGCGCACGCAGTAATCAGGACTAGGGTCAATGTACACCAGGTCATAAATAGTCGGTGCATTGAAGCGGCTGTTCACCTGAACCAGTTTGCCACGGAGATTGAGTTTCATAGCGGCAGCACTGTCGTATTTTTCCTTCAGAGCATCGCCCACCTTGCGAAAGTCAGCCAACTGCAGCCAACAGGTCTTTAAGCTGCATGATCCAGACACACCATGACATTTGCAGGCTACGTCTGCCAAGCTATACACTGTCTGTAGGAGTCAGAAGAAGAAAAGTGAGTCCTATTGTCGCAAAATATAAACAGGTGTAAAATAAACAAAACAACTACTTTTATATGCACCCATTGGGGAAAGAACTGCAAATGATAGCATCTCTTCACCTGGCACCAGTCTATTCTACCTTCCGGAATGCCCACCTGCTTTGAAACCTCCTGTTAGACTACTGCTAAGTAACAATTTTTTTAAATTATTTATTCTGAAGTAGCCCATCTCAAACAAGCAACTCTGGGCAGCTTACAATTCTAAAACTGTAAAACAGTTAAAACCATTTAAAACAATAAAAGTTAAAACATACAGAAAACATTTATTTGGAAAGCTGATTAAAATTTCATTCACCTTGTTTCATTGGTTTTTTTTTTTACAAAAACTCCCCCAGTCTTAACTGTTGGTTGTCACATCATACCCAATATAATAAGAGTTTTTGACAGGCTTGTCTGACAATATATTTTATCTGCTTCTTTATTTATAGGCCCACTTATCATTTTTGTATAAAAATAATGGAGGGAAAAGATACAGAAAATATAAAAGTCCAAGTTACTATGACCTGAACCTCCATCATCAGTCAAAAACCTTCACAGCATTATTAGAAAGTTACTTTAAACAGCAATTTTGACAGTAAAATATTAAAAATCAGGCTACAAATTGGTGATATATAGTGACAATACTGCCCTATCAGCATTGATACAGAAATCCAATTAATTTTGCTATCTTCCCAACGTTTTATGGCATGATACTGCCACCTCACAAATTTCACTAAAAATGAATCCACAAAAAGACAATTGTCTGCAGCAATTGTCTGCAGTTTGTGTTGTTCAGTTGCTAAATTGTGTCCAATACTTTGCGACCTCATGGACCATAGTATGGCAGCCCGCCTCCATCCACTGTCTCTGAGCCCGCCCAAGCTCATGTTGATTGCATTGATGACACTATCTAACCATTTCATTCTCTGCTGTTCCCCTTTTTTTGCTTTCAATCTTTCCCAACATTAGGATCTTTTCCAATAAGCCCTTCTTCTCACTTGGTGGCCAAAGAATATATGTAGTAGTTCATTGCATGATGTTTCTCCTATCTCTGGAGGTTTTTCTTCTTCGCCTTTTTGATTAACATTGAAAATATGGAAATCACTCACTCACAAATTTTGCATGCAAACTGGAACTTTTTTTTAATGTGTAAATGGTCTCAGAAAGCAACAACACTGGAAAAAATTATCATGGTCATCTGTTTATGTCATCTACAACTTGTCTGCGAACGGTTCACCATATGCTGATGGTCAGGATTAAAGAATACCCCATCCTATGCTACAAAATTATACTAAGCTGGCAGGATCAGAAAGTATGACAAAGTGCTAGCAAAGTTGATTGGCACTTACACCTGTGGGTATTAATGAGCTTAAGACACCATGGAAAACTCGTTGTGTTTATTCAAGGATATTACGTAAGATTAAAGATTGTTTTATACTTCCTTGGCATGCTGGATGGGACGGTGGGGGGGGGAGGGGGAAAGGATGCCAGGCATTATTAGATGCCCTAGAAAAGGAATGGGACAAACTTCTGATCAATCTTGAGATATGCAATCTGATCACTTTTCCAATCAATACCCTTCTGTGGCTGCTGAATAGCCACAAATGTCTTAGAATTACAGAAATCATGCCAGTCTAAAGTCTCATATGCTCATACCTGGTCCAAGCACAGACCTTCATTTCCAGTACAATAATATATCAGTTTTATCTCAGTTCTCCTACATAACTGCATGAAGCAGTTTTCTGGATATTCAGATTTTTTTCAATAGGTTAACCTAGATAAATAGCTTTCTCTCTTTCAACAATGGCTGTCCAGCTGTTAAATCCTTAGAATTCCATCTTATTTTATTTGAACCAGAGATAGTAGCTTAGCCATCTAATATTGGCTGATTCCAAAAAAGTTGAGAAGAATGAGACCTAGTTTTGATGAGAGACTACCCAAAAATTCCAAGGCTGTTAACCAGAAGAAGGCAATGGCAAACTTATTTCCATCTATATAGTCCAACAGAAATTGAGCTTGATCTGAGGGCATCTTTGCCTTTATTTTATTATTATTGGAAACCATTTCAAAAACCAGTACAATAGGCAACAACGTGAAGAGTGAAAGGATGTGTCTGAGCAATTACGTTTCAGGTGCACAGATTTTGTTTTTCTTCTCTTTTCCACTTCCTGATTTGCAGCAACCAAACAATGCAGCAATAACAGAAAATGAACAGGATCAGAGGCCACTTATCCATGGCTGATAAATGGGTCGCCATCCTCAAGAGAGCACAAGCACAAGCTCACTCCTTGCATAAACACTAACTGGTGTCACCTATCTGCACCACTGCCTCCTGGTTCACCAAGATGACAAGGTATCCAGTCCCTCCCTTCTCTTATTCTGTTTGAAGTTGCTTGGTGCTGCTCAGCAATCTGCAGATTTGTGATGTCAATTCTCCCAATAACAAAAAGAAAGAACAGTAGAAAGAAGGTAATCAACTTTGGCAGGTAACATTTCAAGAAGGAAAACTGGAAATAACTGAACCTATGAAAATCCAGATTTCTAGCAAAAATAAAACTTACAAGTTGGTTTTACCTACCACCTTTAGACTGGGGGAAAAAATCCATGATACTTGACCAATCAGTTGACTGGCTCATTGATAGTAGAATTGCATCAGATTTTTCTTTTCAACCCCCCATTTTCATACTGGAAAGATGTGCTGCTCCTAGAGCAGATTTTCCATTCCAGTTTAGCATCTCCCTCCCACACTAGTCTCCATGCACAGCCAAGTGACTCCATCCAAAAGAGAAAACCCCAGAACACCTCTGGGTGGGGGACAAGCCGACACCGCAATATCCTCTTTGTAAAGTCTTGGCAAGGAGACCTTGATAATTTACCCTGTATAAATAGACATGAGTCAGTGTTGACACAGCCCCAAAAATCCTGGGGTCTGACACATTAGGTAGATGCTGAATGCCATTTCCACCCAGCATTAAAAAGGGGGGAGTTTAAACCCTGCCAAATGGCAAGGCAGGAAGGCGGCTCAAAAGGGGTGGTAGCAGGGAACCACTCAAAGCCGACACAGGCAACTGTGAAAAGTCATTTTTCTTCTTTCTAGCAACAAGTTGGCCTTCCCAAGGCTTTCAGATGCCTTCTTGTCACATTTAAATGTTATTAATTTTCAATTATCCTTCATCTTAATTCACCTTGAAACACAAGTGTAAAGTCTCTAGCCGACTTCTCCTGGCACCGTCAGTTGTAGGAAAAATAATGATTTTGGCTCCTTCCACTTCAGGGCAATAAAATGAAGTTTACACTCATTCGTTTAAAAGATTTTGAAGATTAAAAAAGCCATAAAAACCAACTTCCACCACAGAAAAGCTTTTTCTCTAATAGTACAGAGAGGGTGGCACTTTTTTTTTCACAGCCTTATAAGGAAGACTCAAAATAGCCCCACACAAGAACATTTCGCTCTAGTAAATATGCTTCTTCTTTCATCCCTTCCAAAGAAAACTGGATGGGTAGGAAATATAAGCTAATAAAACTCTATTCTGCAGAAAATTTAATGTGACTTGCACAATTTTACCAGAAGAATCTGGGCGGGGAAAAAGTGTAATTTCAGCCCCATGCACAGGAAGGAAATCAAGCATTAGCTGTTTCAGTGCCACTCAGATTGTAAACTTTTTATTATTATTATTATTTAAAATAGGCCATTTGTATTTATCTAAATTGAGGTATCCTGTCTAGTCTACCTCTAGTAGCAGTGGTATTAATAAAGATTATAATAATCATTTCTGCACTTATTCATCAAGTCTGTTCAAGAAAACAAATTCAAAAACAAGACAGCTTATGGGGGGAAAAAACGTGTGAATGAATTAATGAAAAGTCAGCCTTTCTGTAAATTACACAGCAGCGTAAACCTTTACAATATCAGTTAAGAACAAATAGATGAAAAGAATCCCTTTTTTGAGCTACTTACTCTTCTTCCTGCTTCATTGTTATGTATGTTCATCAAAATTCTAGCGCTCTCATAAGATCCTTTCTGATAGATCCGCTCTCGCTCACGGGCATCCACAAACTCCTTAGCAAAACGGTAGCCATAATCAATGTTGTCTCCACAGCCCCCCCACAGCCAGTCCCGAGGTAGATCTTTTGGCCGGGCAGCCCTGCTGCAGCCACAGGAAGAGAGCTCTCCCTCTCGGCAGGCCCGGCTCATGGCATTCACCACACCAGCAGCACTGACAGCATAGGTAAAAGCAGTTTCCCGGCTGCCTACAAAAGAAAGGAGAAAGAGAAGCTGCTCAGCATTGGAGACTGGAGTGCATGTATTTATTTGTCAAAGAAGATATATTACTTTTACAATGGAAGAACTTTCCCCAACAGATTAATATACTTTTGAAAAATAGGGTATATCAAGTGAACGTTAAGTATAATATTTGACCAAACTTGTTGGTATTGGATGAAGTTCCTATTTAAAAAAAAAAAAAACTATGGGAAAATCCTCTTGACTTGTTCCAAAATTCATCCTTTTGGGGTATCTGAGAAACTAACAAGTTTATACTGGAAAAGAAGGTTTTGATCTAATGATAAGGTTCACAAACTGATCAAGAAATAATTGACGTGTTTTCTAGATATGTACTCTATACAAAATATCCTGCGTGAAAAATGTAAAAAGCATTTTAAGAGATGCTTTCACGGTAAGTAAGAGATCCAGGCTACCAAAAAGGGCTAGTTATTTGAATAACCTGAAGGAAAATTCATTAGTTAACAGGTTACACAAATCCAGGTTTAATAAAATTGGCTAGTCCCATGCCGATTTCTTTCAATTTTAGCCATATTGGGCAACTGTCTATAACTTTTTAAAATTGTAACTAAGAGGGCTGTCACAAAAGATAAAACATAGCCTTATGCAATGATTTGAATGTCAATCCTTTACAATGCTGTGTCCTAAGTTCTAAAATCCTCTCATTCCAGTTTTTTCCAAATAAAAGACAGATTAATTTGTTTTAAAATATATAGCTACATTTATAAAAGCCAAAGGATTGTATTTAAAACAAAGGTTTTAGAATTATATTATCACAAAGAAGTTTGCTGTCAGTTTTGTGCCAGTCAGGAATTTATTCCAAATTAATTTTTGTAGTATGCTTAAATCTGATTTATTCTAATACAACTATATGAATAATGGAGAAGCCCTATGACTTTTACACTAGTATGGTTCAGATTAAGTTCATAAACACTTTACTTCCTTTTGCATACATTTGGCAATTATATATATTTTAGTAGCATTTAGGTTTTATGTTTTCCCCCAAAAGTATATTTTAAGAGAAAATTTTTGACTATGGCATGGGGAAAAAAAAGGCAGAGATGGTATACTTTTAAGAAAAACAACAGATGGAATAAATTTATTTGTGGCATGTTTAAGACAAATATCATCAAATTTGACAATATTAGAAGTCTCTCTGCCAGCAATAGAGTGTTGGTTTGTTTGGAAGTTCTCTATCCTGTGCTAAGCATAAACATGATACCTTTATATCAGGAAAAGATGACATGTTAATCTTTGTCCATTTCAAACAAGAAAAATTCTTTCCGCCATATACATAATTTTGAAAGAAAGACTTCAGAACAAGTAAGAGCATTTGCTTATATGGCTCAAAAGTTAGTTTAAAATGTAATCTTACTCAGAGTTTAGTTTTTTAAAGACAACTGATTTAGTGGTTTCCATGATTTAAGTGAATACCAAGTACAGGACTTTTTTTTTAATCATATACTTTTATTCAAGTATATGTTAGGATACTAAGCTATATTGATTTCGACAAGCATTCTCGGCTCCCAACCCAAAGACCGCTTTTCAACTTTTGGAGATCAAGTCATAGACAAAATTTTCAGAAAATGTTTGGTTTGTTATCATCTACTGTTTCATCTAGCTAGAGAGAAAGTACCCAAATATTACACAGCCAACTTTCCAGGATTGTTCAGAAAACAAAGAAATACTTGTGCCAGCAGTAATGTATGCTGATTCATATCTCACTGCACTTAATGCCAAAGCTTGTGCTATTTCACAAATAAAAATCATAACTGTAAGAGATATTCTACCTTGAGAGTCAGCTCTTAAAGCGACAACACCAATATACTTCATCGATATCTGATTTGTTCCTTTCAGCAATGAAGATATAAATCTAATCGTTAGACTTTTACTCTTTACTTAAATTTAGATGAAGAAATTGTACAACCTTGCAATACACTACACAAAATATTTCAAGTATTCTTTCAAGTCAAATCAGCTAAGAATTTCTCACAAAAATTCTGAGAAACACAAAAGAAAAAGAGCCAATAGGCTCTATCCTTTGTAACAAGTACACTCGTTGTAGCTGGATTTATAGTAAGGTAGAAAAGTGTTTAAGCAAGAAACAGGTGTCTGGGTAAAGAGAAAAAACAACCTATCTTATAATTCACTTAAAGTAGGCTGAAATATGAAATGACAATTTCTCACTGCTTTGAAGAAATTTCTCACACTACTTGTTCTCACTAGTATTTTCATGATCTGAAAAGTTGGATGCGCACATCCTGACTTGTAATTAACTTAAACATGTTATTGCCATTTTAAATCAAATGAAATAAATGCAGATATATTATGAGCAGGAATTGAAGGCCTGAAACTAAAATGGGAAGCAGTTCTAGCACTGATAGTTGCAAACTTTGTATAAAGAGGTTGTGTTAACTCAGATATTATAAAACCAATCTTTAAGTCCTAGACACATACATCTATGCTAATATCTGAAATAGTTTCAGGCTTTTAGCACTCCATATCTATGGAACACATACCATACTAACAATTAAAAATTTTATTCAAAGCCTCCCTCAACAGCAATTATAATGCAAAGCTGCAGGAGAACATTTAAGTCTTCAAAAGGCAAGTGTTTCCACTTACTTCATTAAAAAGGGCACGGAAAATGTTTGAGATTTTGTAAAGGTTATTTTACATAAAATTAACTTTTAGAGTAAATGTGACTTAACAGCATCCCTTCAAGCAAAGCAGAAGCCTACTCAATTCTTAAATGAAGTTATTTTTAATCTAATTTTAAAGTCATTCCAATCCTTTCCTATCCTGTTTCAAAAAGAGGAATGTAAAATTAGATTTAGATCTCAGTATTCTGAAATGATATTATACACAAGCTGTGAGTTAAACTGGGGGAAGGGCTAGACCGGAGGTTCAGACTTAAGATATTCAGATGTCATTTCTGCAAGCGGATAAGGGGAGAAAACAGCAATCCACCAGTCAACCAACAGAAACCTATAATAATACTGTGAGCTGAGCCCATCAAATTCAATGGGGTTATCAGAGATAAGACCTCTGTAAAGCAGAAAATGGAATTCTGCTGGTGTAAGCTCGTCAGCAAAAAAAATATATATCAAAAATAAGTTGACAAAAGATATATTCCTACTAGAGAGATCTTTTATGAAGAATAGCAATTGCTTAAGTATATGTATCTATGTATATGGGTGCATATGCACGCACAGACACACACTTGGCCTTATTCAAAGTATTCTGTCTGCAAACACCAACATAATTCACATCATAGCCTTAAATTTCTTTAATGAAAATTAGCTTGTTTTCAGAAAGCTATAATCCTGAACTTGCTTTTCCTGTTGAAATCTCATTACATTTTCCTTTAAACGTAATGAGATTTCAATATTGGTATATATACAAGCTTGGGCTGAAAAATTATGTATTAAAATAACAGTCCAGAATAGACTTGATATAATGGTATGAAAAATTTAGGTGATTAATCTAAAGACAAAATTCAACTGTTAACATGGTTTTGCTATGAAAATGATCCTAGGCCAGCCAAATCTGCTTCCAATCGCCTGTCCTAAAAACAGATTTGGGGGATGGGACGAGAACTTCAGTATTATTCTTCTCTTTTCTATATAACCGTCATTCTCACAATGGCTGCTTGCTCACCAAAAGGATTTTGGTTTTTTTGCCAAAGGCATTTTAACATTTCCATTCTTGATGATCTTCAGTGGCACATAAAGTACCTGGCAAAGTTTTCTAACACATAACATACAAAAATACTTCATGTAGACTCTAATGGACTTCCTACCTATCTGCATGACTCTGCCAAAGACAGAGTTATTATCCACAGTACTACAATTCCATCTTCTGTGGCGGAACTGATACTGGCATTCTTTGATCCCTGTCTTTGCACCCTCTCCAATGTATTGCATGTGATCCTGGTACAAATGGCAGAGTTTCTTTTGTCCTTGAGACAGCCCTGCCAATTGGCTACAGAGAGGTTGGGCTCCAATTATATACACCTCTGGCATCTGGACAGGATTCATAGGATTCATATGGTTCATACCTAGAGACCTGTAAAAGGAGAAGAGTTATATTAATAAGAGACAGTTCAAATACAGAAACTGAATGCACATGCAGGCATGGACCCCAGTCCTGTAGCAGATTTACTTGGAAGTAAGGTTCAGTGATGTTCTAGGCATAGTGGCCAAAGTGGGAAGAAATATTGTTGAATATTTGAAATAATAAAATAAAACCATCTGCATGAAGTTAGGAAGACAAAAATCAAGTTATGCATTTATCTAAATACATTTGCCCCCTTAGCTTTAAATTATTGCGCTCTCCCTACATTTTTGAGAATTAAACACACACAAACACACTCTGAAACCTAACCTACCACATACTATTTTTAAAAAAACCCTGTAATATCAGCATGTTACTATCTAAAACATATTGAACATCAATAAAATTAACAAGTTAAATAACACAAAATAAATAGTTTGTATGTAAACTATATGAACTATGTGAACATATATCTGAACTAGAGAATTTCTAGAGGCATCATGAAATAAATGCCTTAATTTAACAACCACAACTAACAACTTCAACCAAATATTTTTTTCTAACTCAAATGTGTGTTTTAATGATAAATGTCTGTTAATCAGACAGCAGAACTGTTTCCAGAAATTAAATTCCATTAAGATCAATAGGGCTTATCCCTATATGTATACAGAATCTATAGTCTTATATTCTTTCAGAGAAAAAAATAACAGAAAGTTACTAAATCCATTATTTTAAAGTAGCTCCCAGGATTCATTTTTGTGTATGTGTGCTTATGTTGCAAGCTCAATACGCTCATTTCAACTTCACATTTTATTTAGTTTCTACTATTACAGTTGGTTCCATAGAGAATTCAAATTATTACATATATGTGGCAGAGAGTTCACTAAAGGAACAGAATGAAACAAGTGGTTAGGGATTCATAAATCAAGTAATTACATTTTCCAGGAACTATCTGGGCCTTCCTTCTTCATATTATCTGGAAACCGGAGACGGACAGACCTGTATTGTGTGTGGGTGATTAGAAAGTGATAAAAATAGAATTAAAAAGCTTACCACCAAGAGCTGGCTTCTATCATGATTTGGAGAAGCGAAGAGAAGATGGTCAGACCCAACAAAAGGTACTTGGAAGTCATTGCCCCTGTCCACAAAGTTCCACTTTGCATTATTGCTCCCATGGACTTCTGTAGGGGAGGGAAGAGGAAAGAGACTGATTATTGCGTGGCTCAGACCATTTCAAAAGTGAACAAAGTCCAGCCTGAAGGGGGGGGGAGATTCTCTGCAAAGCGGCAGCGGCCCTTTTCCCCAATGAGTTCTTACAGTGCAATGGCCAAGCCACTACCTGCTGCTCCAAGTGCATTCATCCGCCCAACTGCCCCACTGTTGGATCTCAGTGTTTGACTAACTCTCAAAGCAGCCCAGATACTGAAGAGAAGCTGACCGGTACCCAGCCCACGGTCCTCCCTCTCTTCCTCCTCCTCCTTCTCCTCCCAGACTGCAGTAGACAAGACCTTGGCTTTGGGGCCAAACCCAGCCCTGGTGTAGCGAGCTGGGTGCTGCTGGGTTCCATGGCTGGCCCCCTGTCAGGAGAAGCAGGTGGACTGAGACAGGAAAGAGATTAAGCAGTGAACACACACACACACAAACACACACACACACACAGGGTTTTTGAGCACCAATCCATCAAAGAACCCCAGAAAGGGAAGTGGGGGGAGACAAAGCTATCGCAGGGCAAGCAAAGGCCTATCATTTTGGGGAAGAATCTCTTCAAGTGAATCCTGGAGTGATGAGGTAGAGAGTTGGGCTCAAGGGTTGTGACAAGCCTTCTCAATGGAAGGAGAGGAGCTCTCCCCATTTCTGCATCACTGGCGAGAACCAGAGACAATTTAATAAACCTCCCACGGCCTAAACCCAAAGCAATTGGCGTCCCTTTCCTCACTTAAAGGAATGTCATGAATGCTTCTATCCAGATTTTCGTGATTCATTCGCGGCTAGAAGGGACTCTCTTTCGTTTTCATGGGTAGCCTTGGAGCACCTTAAATCATTTACACCGTAGCAATTACAGAGAGGCCGGATTTGAGAACCGGACAGTTTCAGAGCCGCTCCCCCGATGAAGCAGAAAGCTCCCGGAACCACCACAGACCGCCAGCGGAGGGCGGGTCTGCCTTTCACGCGCAACCCCGGGCTTCCCCGCGCGCAAACGCCGCGAATTAATCGGAGGGCGCCGAGCAAGCAACTTTCGAGCTGCGCGCTCGCTCGCCGCCTAGGCACGGCTGGGTTGGGAAGGTTCATTCCGCGAGTAGAGGAGTAACCTAGGAGGAAGTCCAGAGGGTTTGAGGCATAGCAGGCGGTTTGAAGACGGAGAAAGATAGCCCTGCGACGGGCATTTCCATTTCCAAGTTTTAAAAAGAGAAAGCAGCACAATCCAGTGTTGGTTTCTCTACACTCCCGTGCCGACGGACATTGATGTTTCAACCTGGTCGGTATGGTTGCAGTATTATTGTCCTGACCAAAACACAATTCCACTCACCACTCAATCTTAACCGCGTCTACTCGGAAGCCCATTCTGCAGATTTCCAATGGGATTACTTCCCCCCCCCCCCAAAAAAAAAAACAGGTCTGCCCTTAATTACCCCCCAAGAGATGGGGGGGCGGAGGTGATACAGCTGAAGGTACAGGGTGCTCCGGCAAGGAAGAAGGCGGGATCGCGCTTGCCGCGTCTGCCACTGCAAATCGCCCTCCAGGTTTGACTTGCAAAAAACTTTTGGGGAAGTTTGGTTTATTTCCCTGGGAACCCCCCGCCCTTCCCCCCCGGCTCGTATTGCTCGGCTGGCCCTTCTACGCAGGGATTCTCCTCGGCCTCGTGCTGGGTAAAAAGGAAAATGGCTTTCCAGGCGAGCGGGCCAGAACGGCTCCTTCAAGTTTCAAGAAGCGGGGAAATGGAGCTGGCTCGCGAGTCACATTTTAACATGTTTGAACTCTCGCCGACGGGAGACTTGGCACCGGGAATGCTCCCGAGGGACTTAATCTGGCCTATTCCGAGCCCCTTCCAGTTTGCCCTCGCGCCGCTTTGTTTTGGTTCAATCCCGCGGTCGCGCCCAGTTAAGCGGTCTCCCCAAAGGCAACGTGACAGAAGGTTGTAAGAATTTTGGGGAACCGGCTGGAGAAGCTGCAGGTCTAATGACGGGCACCCGATTTATTCCTCCATCAGACTGAAGCGCAGAGTTCATGTCCCATAAAGCCGTCCACGCTCAGCAAAAGAAGGGAGGGAAATGGGGGCCGGGGAGACCGCGAAAGCCACTGCAGCCGCCCCTCGTCGAAGGCGAACAGCGTACGGACAAGCCAGGAGATGGAGAGGAAGGAAGGAAGGCTCCCTTAGCCATTGCCGATCGGCGCGATTCAATCGCTTCCCCTACCTCCGATCTAAGCTTCCTGTGAGGCCTTGGGCCCGTTCCCTCCGTCTCGGGGGACCTTTCGCTGTGGTACCTCCATGCAGCTCGCCGCTCAGGATTTCAGGCCGCAGTTTCAGCTTGCCGCTCGAGAGCAGTGGGCTTTGCAAGGTGCAATTTGATGATGCTAATCCAAGAATAAACCACTCGCGAGGAAGTTGAATCTGAGGGTCACAGAGGTCAGGATCTAGGGCGGGACGTTTTCCGAGGCTTTTTTACTAAAGCTGGGAGTGGGGAGGGTCAAACAAGGGCTTTTTGGAAAAGGTAAAATGCCAAAGGAGAAAATCCCAGAGCACGGATGGTCCAGTAGAGCTGCTTTTCCTGATGCAAACTCTCAATTGTACTATTTTGCTGACAACCGGGGGAAACCTTATAACGATATCCTGCGTCGCTGAATGCTCGTAATATGCTTCATGCAAACTCCGCTAGCAGAATCCGAAGTTTTATTGCATTTTATATACAAAACCCCTTTTCTGCTCAAAAATAAGCAGAAGGGACGAAGGGATTCCACAGGCTGAAGAGACAGGAGGAGCTTTAAATACCTTACGCACAGAAGTCAGTCGCCTGGCTAAAACTCCGTCGGGTTGCTCTAGGGAGGCATTCTCCTCCTTCCCCGATAGAGGGCAATCGCAACCGCGAAACGTTAGGTCCAGCCGAAAGCCGGCGGATCTGGAGTTGTCGCCTTCCTCTCGGCTTTTGGTGACATTCATTACTTTTGAGTTTATTCAGTGCATCCTAGCGCAGAGCAGAAAGGACCTCGGAGGCGAAACCCCTCCCCATTCCGTACGGGGCACCCAAGAAAAACGCACCGCGCTCAAGCAGATCCCTCCACTCATTCGGGACGGAACCGTTTTCTGTATCTGCAGAAGGTCCTTATCAAAGGGCACTGACGAAGATGAACTTTTTAATACATTTTCCCCGCTCTGCAACGGAGCGCCGTCCGTTTGCGACTTCTCCATTTGCGACGTCTTTTTTATAAAAAAAAAATGCAAGAGGTCTGGAAAGTCTGTCTGTACATCTGGTTTTATGGCCGCTATTTTAAAGCTCAGTCCTACTGGGGTTAAGTAGGTATACAGACTACGAGCCCTTTCTAATCTGATGGGTTGCAAAACGCAGCCAGAATTGCTGCAAGGGGCCGGGCTCGGATTTTGGGAGCCGATACCTGCCAACCTACCAATTGTCCCGCAGGTTCGGTGGGGATTTGGCAAAGGGGCAAAGCGTCCCGAAGTTTGATTGCAGAAGCTTCCAGGTTTTCAACAAAGGGAACAAGTCAAGGGCTGCAAACCAGGCGATGGGCTAAAGCGACTTGTTTCGGCTCACCCCACGATTAACCCAAATGCAAGAAAATCGCCGGACTTTCTGTCGGTTTATGCAATTTGACAACCCCACCCGCCGAGAGAAAAGCTAAACTTTCCTGGCTGAAGCTGAACTTTCACTGACCCCACGACTGTAACTAATTTAGCATACAATTGACAATTAAAAACAAACACAAACTACTTTTTGAACACGGAACATTTGGAGCATCAAAGGCCCTGGGGGAGCGAGCGGAGACAAAACCCTTCCATCCTCCCTCGCGAGTAAAAGCGGGACCCTTTACAGATGCAAAGTGACAACATACAGAACCCGAGAACAAAAACTGAGGGCTCGAGATGGAGGAGGAGAAAGTCGTCCAGGGATTTCCCCCCCCCCCCCACTGGCCACCAGCCAAAACCCCTTAAAGGTACAGGCCTTTCCAAGACTGCCATTACTCCCGTTTCTTCAATCCCCACGAGTTAAAAGTGGCAGTTAAACTTGTCCTTTTAAAACCCACTGGATAGGCGAGGTAAAGCATGTGGATTTAGGGAGGAATTAAAACAGCTTTCGGAGGAAATCGATCACTCACTCCAAAAGCAAAGGACGACTAAGCAGAAATCCTTTGGAACAACAGGTTTCTGAGAAAACTACGAGTTTCGATTGCGTGCCCTAATGCATAACCGGAATTTAATATTATGAGACCAATAGAGGAAAATATGGTTTAGCCTTTCTCATCAGCTCCACAATAAACTTAATATTGTGGGGAGGGGGGTGCCAAGTAGGTCTGGCTAAGCTCTTTCAAGAAGGAAAAAAAAGTTTTGTTTTCGTCTCAGAATTTCCTGACTCAAAACTAGGATGTTTGGGAAGAAACCCCAACTATCGCCCCCCTCCCTCCTCCTCCTCCCCGTGTCTCGAGCAAGCGGGTTTCAAGCACACCCACCCTTCTCATTTCCAAGCGCTACTCACCTCCATTGTGGGGAGGAGGGGGAGGGAGGAAGAGACGACGGCCGAGGGGACCAGAAGAGAATCAGGAAACCGTCTAGATTAGCAGCCAAGTAATCCAATCGAGGAAGCCCAAAACCCAACTTCTCGCAATCTTCTCCGGCGACAAATGACAGGGTTGTTCTGGTCGGGGGGCGGGGAGGGGAGATCCGCTCCAGCGTTGGAGCGAAGAAGCCTCCTTCGCAAGGTCCATCCGCGATCGAACCGAGACAATCGCAGATCAGCCCAGCCAGGTACCGCTGCCACGGCGCCGCCGCCGCCGCCAACCGCGCGAGGCTCGACGCCTCCCGAACACTCCTTCCCCGCCGTCTACCTACCCGCTGCCACGGGTGCCCGGCACCGGCAAGCTTTGCCCCAGCGGAGTCCCTCCATTGCGAGAGAGCGAGCGAGAGAACGGACAAGGGAAAGGGGCGAACTCCTCCGGCATCAAAGCGCAGGACGGCGGTGGTGGCGGCGGCGGCGGAGGCTACGGCAGCTGCTCCAATCCATGTCCCGCGGTGGCGCAAAAAAAAAAACAACACCACCACACACACAGAAAAGTGCCGCTCTCCCTTCCCTCACAGTCCCGACTTCATTCTGCGCCGCGCGGGCACAAGGCAGCTCCTCTTTTCCTCCGCGCTAGTTGCTGGCGCGGCCGACGCGGGCGCGCTTCTGCTCCCCTCGCCTGGCGCGAAGTGCAAGAAAAGTTGCAAAGGCGACGGTGTCTGCAGGGAAAGAACCGGGAGGGGAGGGGAGGGGAGGGAGGAGGAGGAGGAGGCGACGAAGGAAGAGCTCGCGGAGACGCGCGTGCGCCGTGTGTCAACCTATTGCAACCCAGAGCGAGCTTTTAAGCTGCACCTCAGGCGGCAGCCTCTGGACTCAGCGCAGAGCTGCTGGCTGGGTGGGATAACGCGGCAGCGCCAATGCCAGCCAGCCAGCGGAGAGGGCGGCATTCTTGGAATTTACACCCGCGTGAAAGGACGACGTTAATCTGGAATTGCTCATCGCACCGACATCTGTTCATTGTTTTCCACGCCCGTAGAGTGGGGGGTGGGGGTGGAGTCGGGTTTATACTTAGTTAAACTAAGCCTGAGTTCGAATCTTTCGCTCGGCCTTGATGTTCACTTGAGTGCTCTCGGCCAAGTCTGTCTTACACGAACTATTGTTGGGAGAGGAAACTGTCTTGACCTTCCTAAAGAAAACAATAGGAATGAAACTACACACACACACACACACCCGGTCGGTCAATCTTCAGGTGCTGCACTTTTACTTTCTGTTGTCCTGTCCTGAATAGAGATTACCACGGTTCGGTTACTTTCAGCACAAATTCATTTTAGAGCCGGAAATCACTCTATTCAATTTTAATTCCTCCTATATTTTTTAAAAAAATAATTTTTGGACAACATCGTTTGATTTAGAACCCGTTTTACCACGTAAATTAGCAGTAGCTGTAACTTGTGTTGTGCAAGTTTTTTCAGAGGGAGCCTTCGTTTTTAAATTCCAGCTTGCAACGTGGCTATCGGGTTTTGATTTTGGTGAAAGGCAGAAAGATGGCTTTCTCTTAAAACGGAGTTTTGCACGAGATACCAATCTTAGGTCAGGGTAGACCAGCTGTGCAGACTAGTCTATTCCTGTGCATGTTTACTCGGGCTGGCAGTGGCTCAATAGGCTTTATTCCCAAATAAAGGAGTGTGCATATGATTTCAACCCTACAGGCAAAATTGGAGTTAGTGTATGGGCTCAGCTCCATGGTTTCATTAATGCCAAAACTCAGCGCTGCAACGCACGGAATTAATAAAACAACCCTCTGCGCATGACCAGAGTGGCTTTATCTCAATATATAACGATGGCTGTGATCAACACAGAGGCATGACGTTTGTAGTTTAAGTTTAGACCTTAATTCTGTTTCTGCGCATAATCAAATGGACGGGGCTGGCCGGGAGCTTCACGTGGCTATCTCCGATCTAATAATACTGTAGTTGGGATACTAAACTGACGAACGGCTCCAAACAGCCAGCCTGCAAACATTTAAACGTGTGCAAATGAACACCCACTCCCTCGTGAGCGGGCAAAAGAAGTGACAAGCTACACCGTATTCCTGCAAGGGGGAATATCTCTGGACAACTCTCAAAGAAAAACGCAACGCAGGAATGCAATATTTTCAATAACTCATTCTCCGTATTTAGTCCCCCTTACAGTTGCCTGGGGATCAGTAAGTGAGGTTCCGTTAGGTAGTCCATCCCATTAATAACCCATCAATGTGTCCAAGTTTAAAAACGGCTGCTGAATAATACGATTGCTTTATAATTACTGTCAGACATAAAAGGTTATTCAAGGCACCTACCCAGATGACGCCTGCCCCATTCTGCCAGAAATGATACTACTCTGTTGCATCGAGAGAAGAAAAACTTTGTCGATAGTTTATGAAGTCTCTCGGGAAACCTGTCAATTTCTCCCGCTTTCAGAACGATGGTAAATATATCTAACTCCCTACCCAGTCTTTAACTCCATGCAGAGCGCTAAAACATGTATGTGCTGAAGTCCGAGCCTCCGAGATACAAGAAAATCCAAACCTCCGTAATTTATTTTGTTTATGAGTTCCTAACTAGATGTCTTTTCAGTGAATTGGGATTCCCGGAATCAGCCGAATAATAATGATAATTATACTATAATCCCAAAACATCTGGAAAAATACTAGATTGGAAATGCATCATAATCCAAACAGCATTCGGAGAACGGCCAATAGCGAGGTTGGACACTTATAGCATTGCAGACATTGCTGGCCAACGATGTTGGGAATGATGGTTTAGCAACATCGGATTGTTCCCTCTACCCATCCTATAGGCTCAGGTCAATAATTGGAGGTTATCACAAGCTACGGGGAGCAGCTGGGTTTTTTTATAATAATTTTAAATTAAATAATTAAAACAATGTCTTTTAACCGCTCATTTTAAAAAAAACGTTTAAAGGAGGGAAAGAAAGGAAGCAGGAAAGACATATTAGAACTGGATTAATTTAGCAAATGAGGATATGGGGGGAAATCGCTTATTCAAAGCATTACTTAGATACCCATTCATGCTGCTTGCATAGAAAAAAAAACCTTTCGTACGGCGCGAATCCATCAAGGTTAGCTTAGCGGGCTGCGCTCCTAAACTCACTTGCGAAAAAGTCAAGTTACAAGTCCCAGCCTTGAACTCCCTGGACCTGCGGAGCCAAAGTGCCGGGGAGCTATTCCCCACCACCGCCACCCGCCTGAGCTGGAGATGCTTTTTTTTTTCCGTCTGGAGGTATTATTTCAACTCAAACTTACTTTGATTTCAACGTGCAGTCCCCTCCCCCATCTCTTACTCGATCTTCCTTCTCCTTCGAGTCCAGCGAAAAGGAGCGAGTGGGCCTGCGAAGATCGCTCTTGGCAGAGGCGGCCGATTCAGGACCCGGGCAGTTGTGCGGAGTGGGGGAGGGAAGGGGGTGGGGGTGAAGAAGGAAATTTTCCTTCCCTTCGGGCAGGGATGCCTGCCGGCTGGCAGTGGCTACTTGCCTGCTCAGACTCAGCGGGCTTCCGATGTCAATTAGGCAGAGTTGTTGACGGAGGATCTGGATGCAGGATCCTTTTGTCCCCCTCGACCTTCAATAAGGCTCTCCCAAAGTCATTGCCAGCTCTTTCTCCCACATGGTGCCAGCAGCTCAGAGGGAGAAGGATCAACAGGCCTTGAGAGCACAATCTGCTTTGAGTCTCTGGGAATCCAACCCATCTGGATCCTGCTCTTCAACCCTGCCAAAACGGGAATTACAGAGAACTGCCTCCTTCCCCAGCCAGATGCTCTTCAAACGGTTGGATCCCAATTCCCATCCTCCCCCAAACTATGGCCGTTCAAGAATTAGGGAATTATTGCCCCCTAATGCGACTGGTTTACTGCAGGTGGGGAAAAGCAGGGCTATCTAGATCCAGTGGTCCCTTTGCCGGAAATAATGTGACCTGCTCCCAAGTAAGTGTGAATGGCAGCCATTTAGGTTGAGTTTGCAAACTAAACAGTGACGGGTTCACCAATGGACAGCATCATTCTAACATAATCTAATAAAGAAGCAATCCCAATTTAGGGCCTTTTCCCACTGCAGAGTTAGTACTATTCAACCATGGAAGGGAGGAGAAATGCACTGTCTTTATTTCCACTTCCTGACCTGCCTTGGACCTTTTGGTCTGACCTGCTGATGAATTGTAGGGCCCAGATTTTGAATGTGTACCATTCGAATGTGTACCAGTCATAAAGGAGGAAAAAAAACACATTTGATGAAGTCCCCATCTTTGCTGCCCTTCATATCACCAACCAGTGGGGCAAACATTTGTCAATCATGAAGTTGTGGCAAAAAAATAAAGTGGGCCAGGCTTAGGAAGTTGAGACACAAGCAACACTAAGGATTTTTCCCTCCTAGTTTCCTTTCTCTGCATAGGTCAAATAAATGCTGACTTTCAGACTTCTTTGTAAGGGTTGAGGGGTATCCTATCCATTTTGAAATTTTGCTCTATTATCCTATTATGATCCCAAAAAAAGTTTCTACTGATAAAGCATTTACAATTCCACTGGCTGAGTAGTCTTATATTACAAAATTTTGATATTTTGACTCTTTGAGAGACGACAGAGTATTGCTATTATCTTTGGTTGCATAGATACTTAGACTGGATTTGGCATTTTATCCCCCTATTGAGTTCTTTCCAAAGACCTGGGATGAGCAGATATTGTTGTTTCACGGTGTTAAAGGTATCCTCCCAGAATGTAAGCCCTTTCTGAGTAAAACTGCCTTTTGCAATTGACTTGTGATTTTTGTCAATGCCAATGGTGTGTAAGGAGTGTTCCAGATGTTTTTGAATTGCACCCAAGGGACTGCTGCACCTATCGCTATTGGTACTATTGTTCTTATTATTAAAACTTCAAATAAAAGTAACTAAGAGACTATATGTATTAGATTGCATCTGAGTGAAATTTGATACATCACTTTGATTTTGCTTGCCACTTTAGCTCCCATACAATTATGGGACAAACATCACCTATCTTACATACATTGTGATGAGGCTATGGATGAGATAACCTTGTCATGGGGACATGACAGGAAAAAAGACGTTGCTAGGTTATCTTGGTGTTATGGTTAGATAGTAGGGTGGGGGACAGGAAACATTTTGGATGTAAACCCAAAAAAATGTTGACTGGATTATTGCCTTCTCATCCATTAATTCGTTTAGATAAGATGAATCTTACCCCACCAGCAAGAAAAGTTACTCTGTGTTTTTTAAAACATTTTAAGTCAAAATGCAATTCCTTTAATGTTAACAGCTATGCTTGTAAAGCAAAGTTACTGTTTTATAAATGTACATTCCTGTGTGACATTAACATCAGTGAAAACAATTAAAGCCTGTTGGCACAGAGACACAGAAAAGTGCTTTGGTCTAAACTGAAGCAGATTAGCATCCATTTCATCAGGTTCAAGCTGATGGATCTGTAAATACATTAAATATGTTTAAGATTCTTGAGCCATTTATTAAGATCAACTATTGGTCCTCCTGATGTTGATAAAATTGCTTACAAGTTGAAAAAGGCTGAAGCCTACCTAAAATTCAAGCCAAACCAATTTGAACTATTCTGATGGAGACTCTGTACCTGACCATATTCTTGATGTAGATATCTTCAGAGACTGTGATACAGAGAAGTCATATGCATGGTTCCATCTCTGCCCTTTCCTTTCCAATTATATATATAAAAAAATCTTTAGCAGTGTTGGGAAAGACCTTTGCTTGAGACTCAGAAGAGCCACTGCAATCATAGTAGCCATATCAGGCTCAATGGGAAAATAACCTCACACTGGCTAACAAGTAGTCTGTTAAGACTGTTTGTTTAGTAACCATTCAAAGTTACCATGGTGCTGAAAAAAGTAATTTAGTTTAGTTTAGTTTAGTTTATTTGATTTGTATACCGCCCTACTCCAGAAGGACTCAGGGCAGTGAACAGCCAAACAATAAAATACATAAATATAAAAAAATTTTAAAAACAGATAAAATTGAATTAAACCATTTTGGCCCAGACAAATTAAAACACCCCAATAATTTAAAAACAGATTAAAATTTACATATTAAAAAGAGGGAAAAGATTAGGCCAAGCCCGCCTGGTGGAATAAAAAATTTTTAAATAAAAATTTAAAACCAGTCCTCCCACTTATGACCGTTGCAGCATTCCCAGAGTTATATGCATAATCAAAATTTGGGTGCTTGGCACAGGCATGTATTCATGACAGTTGCAGTATCCTGGGGTCATGGGATCACCATTTGTGTCTTCCCAGGAAACTTTTGACAAGCAAAGTCAATGGGCAAAGCTGAATTTGCTTAACTATCAGGGCAAAAAAGTCATAAAATTGGTCTGATTCACTTAATAGCTATATTGCTTAGCAACAGGAGTTCCAAACTTAATTATGATTGTAAGCCAAGGACTACCTGACCCATACATCTAATTGTATTTATTTATACATAATGAATATATAATCTTTATGTATTAATCTTAAGTACAAGCAACAAAACACTCCTGTATCACTTCTCTGTTTATTCCTGCTTCCACTTCCTCCTACTCCCTTTGTCATTTTTCTGCCTTGAATTTTTGTCTGCAAGCTCTTTGTTTGCAGGAGGCAGAGGCCTGTTATCTTATATTCGGTGCTGTTCCCAGCATATTTACTTGGAAATATCCATAGGCCTCTTTGCTGTCAGGCAGCTGGTTGCGTCTCCCACAACTTTTTCTCTTTGTGCCCTGTTGCCATGAACAGGGGTTTCCTGGTTTGAAATCCAGGAAATGCAGTTGGCCCACTGCTGGCACAAGGCAGATTTAGAGGGCAAATTCAAACAGCGAAGATCCCACGGCCCACCAGTTTTCCCACCTCTCTTCTTTAGTTTTCCAAACAGGTGTGGCTGTCTGAGAATCTAGAAAAGTGTATTGGGTGGGTGGCCCTGACTTTGAGTAGGCACTAGTACCTTTCTACTTTGTGAGCTGCTTGAAATGTGATCGCAAAGATTAGCTTTTGCAGTTCTACAATGGGCCTCTCTCTTTTGTGTCATGTTCAAAGGGAATGTGCAGAACTACAATAAACATCTTCACAAAACCAGGGATTGGCTGAGTTTCTAGCCTGATTCCTACAAAGAGCAGATGTAGTTGGGAAAAGAAATATTTGCAAATTATGCCATTTTGGATTATAGGGCTAAAGCATTAGAAAGATAATTTTCAGTTTCCTCAAGACTGCAAGGAACTCTGCAAATTTTAAAAAATCCCAATTTCTTTCAGAAGTGTACTTCTTTTCCATTTATGGTTTTCAGGGTTCTGGACATTTTCTGACATGGGTGGGATTTATGAAATCAGTATCTTTGTTTGGGTAGGTTGGTCCAGATGTGCTGTAGACATCTGGAAAATAATCTGTTAAATTGTTTTTACAACAGCAATAACACTTTTTCCCTCTCCAAAAATAGGAGGGGAAAATGAAGAGAGGTAACTTCGGATAAACATTTGTGAGAAAAATCAATAAACCAAACTCATCTAAGTTTAGTATTGAATTCCTGAGTCATTCCTGAACTGCGAATGGATTCAGAAGGCACCCTGCTCCTTAATTTTATATACAGGTCCCTCACACCCAGCCTTTGTTAATAGGTTTTGGATTCTAATAAAATAGCAAAAAAAAAAAAAAAAAAAAAAGTTGACAAGCCTGGAGCTCACACTTTCCCTATCCTGGTTTGTTCAGTTCTCCTGGCTCAAACTAAGCGGGTCTTCTGCCAAAGATAGGAACACACCTGCACCCAAGCAAATTCTTCAACCTGCAATCTGAAGGGATCTTGGAATTTTGATCCTGAAAATAAAGAGAAAGGCAACCTCCTGGAATCACCCAAGAAAAATGGGAATTGCCAACCCTCAAAAGAAGAAGAGTGGAGGGTATACGGAAAAGACCCCGGCTGCAGTCACCCTCGATATGTGTTTAAATCCCCTGCCCCCCCCCCCCCGTACGACTCTTAAGTACAGCGCGAGCGCCCTTCCTGTTTGCATTCGCCTCTTAAGTGCAGGATCAAACGATGCCCGCCCAATGGGTCAAACCGCACAGCTCGTACATTCCTCGCTGGATGAGGCTCCAGGGACAATAAAATCATCCCGATTGCCCTTCCCCGCCTTAAACTCTTATCTCAGCCCCAGAGCGGCTTGTTATCGGGACATTTTATGTATTTAGCAATCCTCCCCCGGGGTAGGGTGTGTGTATGCGTATGTGTTGGAAACGGAGGAGGATCTTCTCAATCCCACAACAAAGAGCCCGCAAAGCCGAACAATTTGCATCCAAGAGGAGAGCCAGGGTGTTCCGAGCAGGCTTCCCCCACACCCTCCCCGGCCTTTCCAGCGCTACGGAGCACAAGAATGACGGTCAACAGGCAATGGCGAAAACTGGAGAGCGAATCAATCAAAGGGAAGGTGCGAATCCTCCTTGGGGGGGGGACAATTCCACGGCATCACGAATGGGGGACGGGAGGGGGGAGGTGCGGTGCAAACTCCGATCACAGATGCCTGCGCTTCGCTCGGTTCCGTCGCCAAACCGGTGGAGCCGTGCCATTTGATTGTTCAGGTGAAGGCAAGCAGAAACTGAAGCCACCATCCAGCCAAAGTTGAACATTTCAAGGTCAGCTCCAGACATTCCGGCACCAGAAGTATAAAATCCAAATGGTTCTTTTTATAATCATATACATGAAAAATCATTGGCCATTTGCAAATCTTCAAGGGCACTAGAATTGTCCTGCTTGGAGGTGCTGATTTCAGTGTCCCTCTGAGGGGTACTTCAATCTAGTTCAGAAACACGGACTTTGGATGACTCGGTCAACAAATATTGTTATGGATCAGCCACTAGGAGAACTTGCTGCCTTCACCAGAGAACAAAATAAGAGGCTTGGAAGGGATCTTGGAGGTCTGCTAGTCCAACCCCCTGCTGAAGCAGGAAACCCTATACCCATGATGGTGAACCTATGGCATGGGTGCCACAGGTGGCACACGGAGCCATATCTGTGGGTACGCAAGCATCGCCCTACCTCAGTCCAGCAGGCATGTGTGCACTGGCCAACTGATTTTCGGGCCTTCCAGGGCACCGGAAGTCGGGAAATGGGCTATTT